>JAFMOC010000216.1:42500-235000 GCA_019802505.1 Corydoras sp. C115 | reverse complement strand
AGCGACCACTTATCCTGCTGTTACTGGCAGACCTTTTGGGGATGTAATATCTAAAGCATCAATTCATCCCCGTCTGGTGACATCTTGAGCGGAGCAAAAGGCTTCCTAAGCCTGGATTCCTCCGGCAGCCTAGGAAAATATCACTCAGCAAGCGATTGCCCAGTCAACTGTGCTATTTGCTTTTCAATTAGGCCTCATTCAAATGGAGATAGAGCATTTTTAAACCATTCACCGCTAGTCTAAATGAACTCAGCGTCTTCTGGTTGAATCTCCAATTTACTCAGAGCCATAAAATGATTAGTTATCCAAACAAGACCAATGGAAGTAAAAACAGTGCTGGATCATAAATAGCTTTCACCCAAATGAACTGATCTGCCTGAATAAGATAAGGCACTTTGGACTTTGAGTAAAAGATACAGTGTTACCCAATTATCTACATATGCTGTAGAGTTGTCTTTTTATAAGGCACTCTATGAATAAACGTTCGTTTATACAGAGGAGATTAAGAGTGCAAGCTAGAATTACAATAGTTGACATATTGAATCCAAAATTATGCAATTGTGACTCTGTGGTTGAATGTTGGGGTATCAGTTTGAAGGTTGGGCGTTTAAATCCCACTTTCTCTAAAGTTACCAATGTTGGTCCTTGAGTAAGCCTCTCTTACTGCTGTATCATGACCAAGCCTGTGTGGTGGTGGTCTGTTTTAGTGGTTCAGACACAGCAAATCCTGCTGGTCTTTTAACACCTACCTTATTTGTACCTTGTAAAGTAGGCATTGACAGTATCTTATTTTTACATGACAGTTTGTGATAGTCATTATTTAATCCATGTTATTTTAAAAATGATGCTGAACATTTTAGGTTGGTGAGCTATTCTAAGTTCAGTACCAACACTGTTAATAATAATAAAAAAAACTACTCTATGTGAAATGGTTTAGAACTTCTGCTTGAATGATCATTAATGGACATTTTCTATTCAATCAGTTCAGTGTTCTGTTTTCAATGTTGTCTTTTCAGTTACTGGATTTGTGAAGCATTACTCAATTTGCAACTGAAATCAATGCATCATCTGTTGGTTTTGGCTGCACTCTGACAGCATTGTGGAGCTGTTACACTTGCTGGGTGAGTGTCAAGGGGCACTGTGCACAACCGTTTATCACATAGTACCCTCTCGGCTCCTGCAATCATTAAACACTTGTTTGACTTTCTCTAAATGATAACCTATTTAAAGTTGAATCTGCCAATAGCACATTTAAGGACAAGAGACAGTCTGTGCTTGACAGTTTGTTGTTATACTGACCTGTCCATCTCTTGTTCTCCAATCAAAAATTAAAGCCAGAAGGTCGCCGGGAAAAATGGATTGACCTGGTAATGAACCTGCACTTGTTGGATTAGTATTTAGCTACATTCTTAAACAATGAATCACCCTGTTCCATTGTTTTAAATGTTATAAAACAATAACATTACTTTAGATAATATTATTGTTTAGCCAGAATGAATAACATTGAATATTATAGTGGACATCAATGTGGTTGAACCTAATACAAAAGTCGAATACACAAAGAAAACATGTCAAAAAAGCATTCGTTGTGACCTCTAATTGTTTTAGAAAAATGCACGGTATCTCAAGATACCCTATAATTCCCACCCTAGTGCTGTATCATGATGCAATATGTCACATTTACATGTAAATGTGGGGAGAGGTGAAAATGTTCATTTAACTGACTGTATTGGCTTTGTTTTTATAGACACATGGTTTTAACATGTTGTGAAATTTTTTTACACTTTTTTTGATTTGGCCTTGTGTTGACTTCCTTTAACATCACACGTTCTCTTTCTGGTGTGATATTTGTGGGATTTCCAATGTGTTGGTGAGAAAGAAGCTATGAGATATCGATTTAGAAAAAAAATCTTCTTCAGTAATTGTCATTGTATTAATAATATTGATGTTTCATAATGGGGTGACACAGTGGCTTAGTGGTTAGCATGTTTGCCTCTCAGCACTAGGGATTCCCGGTTCGAATCCCAATCTGGGTGGAGTTTCCATGTTCTCCCCTTGTCCGCGTGTTTTCCTCCAGGTTCTCCGGTTTCCTCCCACAGTTCAAAAACATGGATTACCTCATATAGAGTGTGTTTGTGTGTGTCTGTGTGAGTGAATGTGTGGCCAGTGATAGATTGGTGCCCTGTGCTGGGTGTATCTGCCCAGTGCCCGAAATGTTCTCCCCTGGATGGGCATGGGGAACCCCTCCGCGACCCTAGTAGAGGATAAAGTGGAAGATAATGGATGGATGGATGTTTCATAGTGGCACTAATGTGGTGGTAGTGTGATGTTTTCCACTAATATGAGTGAAATTGATGAACAATGAATACAATAAAGTATCCATTATAAATAAATTCATGCAGAATTATAAACCAGTGATTTGAGATATATAAGTTAAATTTTTTATTGGGATTTTATTTACATATTTACACATTGAACCAAACAATGACCACCTGCAGGTGAGATTTTAGATTTTGAAGCAACAAGTTAATGCTTGAAATAAAAACATATGCAATACATCATTTGATTACTTATCACTTTGCAATATATATCCATTCGGAGGCTGTAGGGTAAAAAAAACGGTTTTTACTTATAGTACCCATGTTCTGTAATATTCTTATTTTTTTAAGCCACTTATTTAAAGTGTCTATGCTGAAGCCTTTCTAAGCATTCACATGGGGCGAGAGGCATGGAAACACCCTAGGCCTCTTGTTTTCATTGCAGTACAAACAAATATTTACACACTGGCTCAAACACAAGGACAATTTAGAATCTTAAACTTTCTAAAAAACATGGGGAATAAAATTAGAGCTCTTTGACCAAACCCACAAATACACAGGGAGAACATGCAAACACCACCTAGAAAGTACCTGATAAACACATGCTCGATTGCATCTGGGATTACCTTGTCAGGAGATGACAGTGCCATATAGCCTGGCACATTTTTAGCGCTAATTTACTTTTTTCTAAAGTCTACTGTTTAAAAAATATGTGATTTTGTAAATTTTATTTACATTTTTAATTATGTTTTGATTAATTAAATCAGCTAATTTGCTTAAACTCAGTCCAGACTGAAAAACATAGTACCAAAACCAACTATTTTCTAATTTGGGATTAAAGTATAAAAACAAAAGTAGAGAGAACAACTGCATGCATGAATGTGTAGAAACAGTTTGGGAAAGATCTTTTTCCTATTTCGTTGTGACTGTATTATGATGCACAAAGAAAAGTTTATAAAAACACAGGTAAACAAGTTTCGTGTGGTAAAACTTGAGTGGCACACACAGAGCCCTAAACTCAATCCCATTTGAGTTTTTAAATTACTTTTAATACCTTTAAAAACTAAAATTGAGACTATGAGCCAAGCCCTGTCATCCAATATCATTGATTGTCTTGAACTTCTGAATGAAGGGGTAGAAGACTCTCCAAAATGTTGTAGAAATTCTTTCCTGAAAATTGGAATCTGTTGTAACTGCAAAGGGGGACCATAAATTGATCATAAATGCCTTGATCATAAATGCAGATATTCCGATACTTTTGTCCATGTTGTATAGCAAACTATCACAGAACTTTAAACTTAAAGTGTTTATGGAAATCTCATCAAAACACAAATCTGGTAATCTCAATAAGGCTGTGGACTCTTTCCCAGATATTTTTGTAATACTGAGCTAAACTTTTTGATGTAGGTGGTTTAAAACAACTACAGGTGAACTTGTAAAATATTTACTATAAAACACCACTTTACTTTAAAGCCACAAATGTGATTAATAATATTTACAATTCAGATTTTCATTAAATTATGGTAAAAAAAAGAGACAATCAATAAATATAAATAAAAGTTCGCTGGTTTGATGTGTACAGAAAGTTCTTTCAGAGGGAACTCAGTGAAAGGTCTGCGTCCTCCTCAATGTCCAGCTCTCTGTCTGAATCGTCTGACACCTCCGACTCCATCAGCGGGCACGCGCTTGGGGAGGGGGAGCGCGAGGGCGGGCACGCGGGGAGCAACGGCGCGCCTCGATTCTCCGCGGAATCGCAGCCTCTGTCCACGTGGTCAGTGTCCAGCTCGCGTTTAGCGCTCTGTGGGTTCTCCTGCACAGAATGATCAGCAATCGTTTATGAATCAGATATGATTTAAATTCTGTCTGAAGTATTCACAAGAAAAAGAAACAAAAAGCCGTGTTGTATGTTGTAAGGACACATTTTTGTAAAAGTTGTGTAGTAAGGACAAATTCAAATGAAATCTAAAATTTACAGAACTAATATTATTATTATTATTATTATTATTATTATTATTATTATTATTATTATTATTATTCATTATCTCCCGCTTTATCCTCTATTATAGTCGCGGTGGGGTTCCCCATGCCCATCCAGGGGAGAACATCTCGGGCGCTGGGCAGATAGACCCAGGACAGGGCGCCAATCCATCGCTGGGCACACACTCACTCACACAGACACACTCTATATGGGGCAATTTTTGAGAATTCAATTCACTTGATCCATGTTTTTGGACTGTGGGAGGAAACCGGAGAACCCGGAGGAAACCCACGCGGACATGGAGAGAACATGGAAACTCCACCCAGATGGGGATTCGAACCGGGAATCCCTAGCGCTGAGAGGCGAACGTGCTAACCACTAAGCCACCGTGAATCCCAATCTGGGTGGGGTTTACATGTTCTCTCCATGTCCGGGTGGTTTTCCTCCGGGTTCTCTGGTTTCCTCCCACAGTCCAAAAACATGGCTCAAGGTCAATTGAATTCTCCAAATTGCCCCACATAAAGTGTGTGTGTGTGTGTGTGTGTGTGTGTGTGTGTGTGTGTGTGTGTGAGTGAGTGTGTGCGTAGAGGATAAAGCGGAAGATAATGGATGGATTATTATTATTATTATTATTATTATTATTATTATTATTATTATTAAGTAGTATACTCTGGATTTTCTCCGGATGAAATTACAAAAAGCCTCTACACAAAACTATGCAATTCATCGACCAATCACATCGCCTATCAGGCATTACGTAATCGCGTTTGACCCACCGCGCGCGCCACTGAATGTTTTTGATCGCGTCAGGTTTGCTCTCCTCTCGTCTTGCTACTCAGTCTGTGACGTAAAGTTTACATTTTTTTTACAAAGTGCAATATAACAGATGTGTGTTTTAACCAAAATACTGTACGGCGGATAAAATTACACAAAAAAAAACATAAAATTGTGCAATTAATCAATTACATCGTGCGTGCCGCTGAATGTTTTTGATCGCGTCAGGCGTGCTCTCTGCTCCTCTCGCTACTCAAACTGTGACGTGTTTTATTAATTAAGTTCATTAGGTGTTTTGCGTCATTGCTGTAAAACGGCATTGGGTTTTTGTTTTGGACTTTGGACTTTTTCTTAAGAAAATGTAAATAGATTGTTATAGTTAGATTTTAACCTATGTAATCCAATTATAATACTTATCCTTGAAATGTGTTTGTTTGCAGTAACATGCAACTACAGCAAAAATATATACTTAAATAGTAAGCAAACATTTGTAATTGTCTGATAGTATTAATAAATTAATTTAATTTTTTAATTCTTTGGTTGTGGGGCGGTGGCTTAGTGGTTAGCACGTTCGCCTCTCAGCGCTAGGGATTCCCCGTTCGAATCCCCATCTGGGTGGAGTTTCCATGTTCTCCCCGTGTCCGCGTGGGTTTCCTCCGGGTTCTCCGGTTTCCTCCCACAGTCCAAAAACATGGATCAAGTCAATTGAATTCTCCAAATTGCACCATATAGAGTGTGTATGTGTGAGTGAGTGTGTGCCCAGCGATGGATTGGCTATCTGCCCAGCGCCCGAAACGTTCTCCCCTGGATGGACATGGGGATAAAGCGGGAGATAATGAATGAATGAATGAATACTTTGGTTGTGATTTTATATACGTGGCTTAAAACAATAAAATTTTATTTAATTAATTACATTTCACAAACAGCATACCCATCTATGTGTTAATTAATATGACACAAGATATGTGATAGGAGATAACTCCTAAACCAATAAGATAACAAACAAACCCACAGACCATATTTACTATTCAGGATTAATAAACTTTTTACATTAGTTTATTTTATTTTTCTTTATTAACCAAACGTTAAAGTAAAGTTAAAAGCTCATATTTTGTTTAAGACAGATATTGTTACTGAAACGGAATGAGTGTTAAACTGACCTGTTTTAGTCTCCTCCATTTGGCCCTGCGGTTTTGGAACCAGGTTTTCACCTGCCAAACGATGAAGAAAATAAATGTAAATTACATGATGAATTAAAAATACAGAATTAAGTAAATAATACTAATGTGTCAATCAAGATAATTCCCTGTTAGATCAACATTTAGCGTCACTGACTTTAGAGTAACTGAGCAGTTGGCATAACAATTATTTGATAATTGGTTGAGAATCAGGACATCATCCCTTTTGTAGTTTTTAGGGTAAAAACAGTAAAAACGTAAGTATTCTGTAGATTGCATTGCTAAAATGTTAACTAACACACATTCTGTCGATCATACTTAATTTTGATATCTTGGCTACCTGTCTTTCGCTGAGTTGGAGCATTTTGGCGAGTCGCTTTCTCTCTGGTGGAGACAAATACTTTTGCGTCTCGAACTTTTTCTCCAGTTCTACAGTCTGATCGTTAGAGAATCGAACCTGTCCTCCTTTCCTTTTGTGCAGTGGACGCTGGATAAACGGAGTCCATAACAGCGGCTTACCTGCAAAATATAAGAAATGTAAATGGATGGATACATAGATTTATAAATAGATGGGATTGATAGATGACTGTGCATTAATATGCAATATTTTTAATTTTATTCTATGAATTATATGATTGCTGTGTGTGTACAAATCAACAAAATGCCTAAATAAATGGATGATCAAATAAACAAATACAAACCATCAAAAATAGCTTTTTTTAAAAATCGATGCAATAAGTTATCAAAATATACCTCAAATGCTTTATTTCTGTTTTAATAGCCTGTTGTTGTTGTGTCATTGACTTTACGAGTAAAGTAACTCAATTAACTAACCGCTTCGTCGTTTAGAATTAGTTTCAGTTTTATTCAAAAGTTTAGAAACGTCTGCAGAAAAGATCTTTATTTTTTGTGCTTACAGTTAGATAACGTGTTATAGAGTCAACTACATAAAATAGACTCTTGATATAATTAGACCACGTTAGATCACTTTTTTACTTTACTTCTTCCATAATGTTTTAAATGTATTAAATAAGCAGTGCATTAATTCGTTCTGTGCATTAAACAGTTTAGAATTAGAAATTTTTGGTTATTATACACTGCAATCTGAGGTTTAAATTATATAAATAGGCTGTTTTTTTTCTTTGTAAAAAGCAGCAGGAGAATAAATCTGTTAGAAACCCGATGTCAGTGCTGACAGTGTTGACATCCGTTGAAACTTTAGTTGTGAGAAGCCAGGAGAACCTATGGCAAAATTTCCGTCAATGTGTTTCCTGTTGGTTTATCGGCTGAATGACTTGAACATCCGTCCTTCATCTACTCAGCCTAAAACTGATTTATGTTCCCAAACCTACTGCACTAGAATTGTGCAGGAGCCTGCCGTAAAGTAAACATCAGCACTGTAACAGCACGAACCTCCGATTTTAGGTGACGTCAGAATATCATAACATAAAAATTATGTATACAACATTCCTGATTTGCTTTGACGATAGATTTTAATGAGACTTAAAGTCCAGTTATATATATATATATATATATATATATATATATATATATATTATATATATATATATATATATATATATATATATATATATAAACACAATATTTTGGACCAGATGTTCATAGTGAGTTAGATTTAAAAGAGCTTTAATTAGACACGATTACAATGTTGTGCATTTTGTTACATGTTATGAAATAAAAACTGACTAATTTCATATATATATATATATATATATATATATATATATATATATATATATATATATATATATATATATATATATATATATATTTGTGTGTGTATATATATATATATATATATATATATATATATATATATATATATATATATATATATATATATATATACACACACACATACATATATGTATACATGTATGTATGTAATATATATATATATATATATATATATATATATATATATATATATATATATATTACATACATACATACACACACACACACACACACATATATTATATTATTATACATACATACATATATACATACATATACATGGACAAGCTGAGATGTGTTATTATTATTATAGGCCTAAACTTTTATTATGGGCTATCATCAAGTCGTTATATAGATGTACAGTATATAGATGTCATATTTATTAACCTGGTGAACATTTGGGTTCCCCCAGACAGTTCGGTTATTTTAGCAGCTCTGAAGTCACGGCCACAAAAGGAAATGAACAATAATCAGAAAAAAACGGATCCCGGCTATCAGAGGCCGAGTGTTTCCTGAATGTGTCTGTATTGAGGATGTCGATAAAAACAATCAGCAGCGCGCACGACTTCGCTCCGGAAAACTCTGCTGCTCCTCAAAGCACATGCGCTCCTATCAACAGGCTCAAGATTTCCGCCATGCACCGGAAAACGCACTTAAAACCTCAGCCGCAATCACAATAGATTCAGCCCAGGTTGCGTCCCAAACCACAAAGCGCGGCGCGCAGCAACGCAGGAGCCCGGCATCCAACCGTCAGCCAACGTTCAACTGTTTCATTTCTTACTGACGCACCCTGTGTTTCTGCAACAGATTTACATGAGCTCGAATTCGCTAGCCCTATATGTGAACGTACACTTTTCTGCTTTTCTGAAATCTCTAAAACGCACAGAATTATGGTTTCAACCCTAAATTACCCCCCCCCCCATTTAACAAAGTTGACAGTTAGATAGTGCAATGGTTTTTCAGGAGAGGTTTCGAAGTGAAAGAGAATAGCTTCCTCTTTGGTCAGTCTGGTCTAGGAGTATTAACCACATGGTCTATTACTCAAAATAGTCCGATCAGAAAAACCAAAAAGTGACCTTTTGAAATGCTTGTTTCCATACCTTGGGTGAAAAGAAATGACATAATTATTTTTGACTGGAGCATTCATTAATACTACACACTAAGAACAGGCCATGAGTAACAAATGTGCCTCATTTAAAAGTGAACTTTAAAAAATCTGCTGGTTTAGAAGGCCACCAGTAAACCTAACTTATTTTTTTTTATTAAAGGAGACAGTACTGTCATCAACCTGATGAATGGTCACCTCATGACCTATGACGTAAAATGTCAAAGCAGGCATAATTCAGTAATGCAAAAGTTGTTAACATAAAACATTACATATTAATAGGCTAATCTAGATATAGAAAGAACAGCAGAACACAGAAAATAAACTCACTTTAGCAATGCTTGACTCTCAAATAGTATATATTGCTTTGGAACCTGTTTATTTCTGACCTATTCGGAAATGTTTCATATAGCTGCACTAAAGTTCAGTATTTAGCTCGTTATACATTAATGTAGATTGTTCAGTCTAAATATATACCTCCACTGAATTTTTATACACTCTAATAGGGTTATAATCAGTCTATTTTTGTCACCCTGCAGCTCACGTTGTTAGAGCTAATAACTGATCCCTAGAGTGCATTTCTAACATACAGAGAGTGTGTTAGTCACACATATATACAGACACACACGTTTTTATTTGTTCGTTTACACAGACTATTTTTTTTTCCTAGAGGCAATGCTTAATCATGATTTCACTTAAACTGATTTTTTACAGCTTTTGGTCCCCATAATTAGCCTGCATGTGGTTTTTATACCTGTACTATCTGTACACCCCCCACACACACACCTACTTATCCACGTTTTGATGCGGAATGTACCATTTTAGTACCATTTCTACAGTTTATAAAAAATAAAAAGGTAGAAATAATTTTCAATTAATGATTATTATTATTATTATTATTATTATTATTATTATTATTATTATTATTATTATTATTATTATCTGTTATTATTTGTTGTTGTTGTACAGACGTTTTTTTTCGACAACTTTTGCTTCTGTCACCAGAAATAAAATTGTATTCATGCTCGTTGCCCGCAATAACATTTAAAAAGAAAATAATGAAAATAAACAATTAAGGTCTAGCTGGCTGTCGTCTTGGTATAACAGTGATATTCATAAAAGAGGGAAATGTAACCTCAGAGAAATATTTCTGAACAAAAACCTGGACTGCATCATTGCGTCTATGGAAGGTTGCTTAGAAGGTTGCTTTACTTTTTGAAGAACAGTGTGATATAAACGTGTATTTTACACCATTTAAAGTAAAAAAAAAAAATAAATAAAAATTACTATTAACATTGATGTCAGTTTAGTACGTTATAAAGCGATGAACTGATTACTTCAAGTTAATAGTAATTAATTTTTGTAAAATAAAAAAAAAAGTAAAATACACGTTTATATCACACTGTTCTTAAAAAAAGCAAGGAAACATCTAAGCAACTTTCCATGTCTCTGAGGTTACATTTCCCTCTTCTATGAACATCACTGTTATATCAAATCGACAGCCAGCTAGACCTCAAACAATTAAGCTGCCATCGAATTTTTCCATAGCTGGCAACATTACTATTAACAGTGATGTCAGTTTCGTACGTTATAAAGCGATGAACTGGTTACTTCACGTTAATAGTAATTTTAAAGTTTTTTTTTGTTTGTTTGCTTTAGATCACAAATATTCAGAAATATGTCTCTGAGGTTACATTTCCCTCTTTTATGATTATATCAAAACGACAGCCAGCTAGACCTTAAACAATTAATGTGCCATTACTATTTTTTTACTATTTAAAGGTAACATTAATATTAACATTGATGTCAGTTTCGTACGTTATAAAGCGATGAACTGATTACTTCATGTTAATAGTAATTTCTTAAGGTTTTTTTTTTTACTTTAAATCACAAATATTCAGAAATATTTCTCTGAGGTTACATTTCCCTCTTTTATGAACATCACTGTTATATCAAATCGACAGCCAGCTAGACCTTAAACAATTAAGCTGCCATCGAATTTTGCCATAGCTGGCAACATTACTATTAACATTGATGTCAGTTTCGTACGTTATAAAGCGATGAACTGATTACTTCATGTTAATAGTAATTTTTTTTTTCAACTTTAAATCACAAATATTCAGAAATATGTCTCTGAGGTTACATTTCGCTCTTTTATGAACATCACTGTTATATCAAAACGACAGCCAGCTAGACCTTCAACAATTAAGGTGCCATCGAATCATGTCCATGCAACATTACAATTAACGTTGATGTCAGTTTAGTACGTTATTAAGCGATGAACTGATAACTTCATATTAATAGTAATTGTTAAGTTTTTTTTTTTTACTTTAATCACAAATATTCAGAAATATGTCTCTGAGGTTACATTTCGCTCTTTTATGAATATCACTGTTATATCAAAACGACAGCCAGCTAGACCTTCAACAATTAAGGTGCCATCGAATCAGGTCCATGCAACATTACTATTAACATCGATGTCAGTTTCGTACGTTATAAAGCGATGAATTGATTACTTCATGTTAATAGTAATTGTTTTTTTTTGTTTGTTTTTTTTACTTTAAATCACAAATATTCAGAAATATGTCTCTGAGGTTACATTTCCCTCTTTTATGAATATCACTGTTATTTCAAAACGACAGCCAGCTACACCTTAAACAATTAAGGTGCCATTACTATTAACATTGATGTCAGTTTCGTACGTTATTAAGCGATGAACTGATAACTTCATGTTAATAGTAATTTTGAAGTTTTTTTTCCCACTTCAAATCACAAATATTCAGAAATATGTCTCTGAGGTTACATTTCCCTCTTTTATGAATATCACTGTTATATCAACACGACATCCAGCTAGACCTTAAACAATTAAGGTGCCATTACTATTTTTTTACTATGTTAAGGTAACATTACTATTAACATTGATGTCAGTTTCGTACGTTATAAAGCGATGAACGGATTACTTCATGTTAAAACAGTTGACTCTTGTGAAACTCACCCAGGGGGTCGTGCCGGAGGAGCGTGTGTGAGTAGTCTCCGAGCAGAGCGCGCTGCAGCGGGTACAGCGGGTTCCCGTAGGCGGCGGCGGCGGCAGCGAGCGCGGCGTGATGGTGCGGGTGCACCGGGGTCGGTTCGTACACGGTGTTGCGGTACGGAGGGACCCAGCTTGTGAAGGACGAATTCGGTGAAGGTAGAGTGGGTGCGGGCGACGGTAACGCTGGAACAGGGGTCGGGGCGAGCGGGGAGCAGGCTCCAGATGTGCCTTCTCTCCGGCCGAGAATGTCCTCGATGTAGAACGGGGTCGGGTGCGCGGGCTGGACCGGGGTCGGCGCGTACAGAGGCACGGGTCTGGCCGCGGACTGGTACTGCATGACTGGAAGAGAGTGTGTGTGTGAACCCCGAACTGCTGCCTTTTGTTTTCTTTATCGTTGTGTTCAAGCTGATGGTGTCCAACTGAAGAATCACTAACCTTCACCGCCCACCAGAGTCATTCCCGTTTAGGCCACACTGGGTTAGTGATCTGAAACTCTGTGAGGGAGGAGATTAAAAAAAAAAACACATACGACACGACGACAGACTTCCTGCAGGTATAATCTGATCTTCTTATTTCTCCCTAACCATCAGTTGTCTGCATGCTGGCCTACATATGGTTATTATAACAATCCCTGCCCACGTGATGCTTAATGTCGTGCACGATATCGACGTATTATCAACGATATCAACGATATTCACTCAGAACGTCGTGCTTTTTTAGATCACTATTTTAAAGAAAAGGAGGGGGAAAATCATCAGTGCGTCTCTTTTGCGTGGAGTGACACCCACTGGACATGTGTTTGTACTCTTAGATGTGCATTTTTCAGGTTCTTAAGGTCTATACCTTCGATTGTTGCACCATGCAATTCGTTAGGTCGAGTTTTTCCAAGTTGTATCCAAAACGTTTCAAGTTTCAGGTTTATTTGCCATGTACATTGTAAGTCAAGACATGTGTGCATTGAGATTTTGTGGTGAGTCTTCGGAATGAACACTCTACAGTACGAAATATTAAATATAGATAAATCTATGCAGAATTTACACTAAATATACATATACACAAAGTAAGCACAATGCAAAGTGACAGAGGTTATTATGGAAGAACATCTAGCAAAGTGACTCGGTGGACAGGTAAAGCGAGTCAGTGTTTTTGTCCAAATCAGGGTTTGTACCAGATGCACCAGGTGTGAGATGTGTGAGATATGAGATAAATAAATATGCAATTGTGAGTGTTATTATCTACCAGGAAACGTCATAACTTAACTTGAAATAAAACTCAAATCCTCTTAGACAGTGAACAATTCCTTCTGACATTATCATCTGGCCTGCTGTAGGTGTTTTAAAATGAAAAGTGAACTGAAATAAGGTAGTCAGACAGTATAAACCTAATAATTCCGAATTCAGCCTCCATAATCAGGTTTTTACTTTGACCGGGTTTAAACTTTTGCACACTGACGCACTGCCAAGTCACACATCAGAGGCTTGCCTGATAATATAACGATTATAAAGCAATGTATTCAAATAATCACACGATTAAAGAAAACTTCATGTGTTTAGCACGTGCTCATATTTTTACGCTGCATTTTAACTTTTTATATTCATGTGATATTATACTAAAAAGGGGACGACGCGCACGGACGTTTCCACGAGCGCATATCCTCTGCTTCATCACCACGTTGCGCAAAGTCTCCACGATAAAGCAGCCCACGACCCTCAAACAGCCCATAAGCGTGGTCTTTTCCTCAAACACACAAACATTTGCTTTTCTTTATCGTCTTATTGTTAAATGTACAATTGCTAAATCATTCCAAGCATTTAACTCAACTATATTTTAGACAAAATGATGAGAGGGTGTGATATATTATATCACACCCTCTATATATAAAGGCAATATATACCCTATATATAAAGGCAATATATCAAATACAATTCCAATTATAAAATAACATGTGTCTAAGATCACGACTCAGAGAAATAGTAGGTAGTATTTAGGGATTAAAAAAAAAAGAAAACCTAAATTACAAAAAAAAAAAAAAAAAAAAAAAAAAAAAAAAAAAACCCACAGGAAATAAAAACTGATGTATACTGTGGTTTAAAAAGTATTTGTGTGTTTGATTCTAAATTATCGCGTATTTTAAGTTATTTTTTAAGTTATGAGTTCTCTGACCCACCGGTGTCTTACTTCACTAAGAAATTCTTTACGTTGGCCTAATGAAGAGATAACCTAATAAAATTAAGGATTTAAACTTGCTGAGACATTGATATCCCTGCAGACAATAGAAAAAAAATCATCGTTTGTACGTTGCAATTTTTAAAAATATATTTAGCATATAAATGTGTTCTGACCTATACATTTAACACGACCCTTTGTTAAAGACTTCCTCTCATCAGTCTGATCACTGTTTTTTTAATTACCTTTATTTTGTGGGTGTGTGTGTTTTTTTTATATATATTCTAGTTATTGAGTGGTTTTTTTCTGTCTCATCTCAAGCATTTCCAGTACATGTTGTGCATATGACAAACTTTTGTTTCAAATCTATAAAGACCTCAACCAAAGAATTACAAATTTGTTTTAACAACAAATCAGGGATTTAAACCCATAGTGAAATTGGAAAAACGACACAGTGACTTATTTATATCCGTTAATTTATTGTTATACTATAAAAAACTAAAAAAAACACACTCCTACATAATTTTCATTGGAAATGTTTTTTTATGGTAATAAAGAATTATGTTTTTTTAATTTATCTTTTATATTGATTAATAAATGAATTAATTTGGGGCGACATGATGAGATCTTCTGTTTCCTCCCACTTTCACAAAAACCATGGATTCAAGGTGAATTGGCAGCTCTAAATCTATCTAAATTTTCTATCTAAATTGCCCCATGTAGTGTGTGTGTCTGAATGAGTGTGTGCCTATTGATCGATTGATGCCCTGTCCTGGGTGTATCTGCCCAGCGCTTGAAACATCTCCTCCTGGAGATAGCATTAAACTATAGATAATACTATAGCATTAAACGGAAGATAATAAGATGAGATGAATTAATGGAATAAATTGTTCATTAATTATATGACTGTTGTTTAAATGTTATGTTGTTTTGTAACTGTTAAATGGTATGTAACTTTTTTGTTTATTTTCATACTATCAATTCATGCATTCATTCATTATCTCCCGCTTTAATCTATTAGGGTCGCGGTGGGGTTCCCCATGCCCATCCAGGGGAGAACGTCTCGGGCGCTGGGCAGATACACCCAGGACAGGGCGCCAATCCATCGCTGTACTATCAATTCAATTATTATTATTATTTCATTCATTCATTCATTCATTCATTCATTATCTCCCGCTTTATCCTCTATTAGGGTCGCGGTGTGGTTCCCCATGCCCATCCAGGGGAGAACGTTTCAGGCGCTGGGCAGATACACCCAGGACAGGGCGCCAATCCATCGCTGGGCACACACTCACTCACACAGACACACTCTATATGGGGCAATTTTGAGAATTCAATTGACTTAATCCATGTTTTTGGACTGTGGGAGGAAACCGGAGAACCCGGAGGAAACCCACGCAGACACGGGGAGAACATGGAAACTCCACCCAGATGGGGATTCGAACCAGGAATCCCTAGCGCTGAGAGGCGAACGTGCTAACCACTAAGCCACCGTGCCACCTTATTATTATTTATATTACCTATATTAATATTAAATATTATATATTATTATTAAATATTATATTAAATATTCATATTATATGACCTATATTAATATTAAAATACCTTAAAGTATTTTTAATGTAATTACTGTGAGCTACATTAATCACTGGTTTCAGGTTGGCAGTGGAGTCACATAAGAAAAAACAAACCTCTGTTAGTGTGGAGATTTCAAAGGCTTCTGGGAAGCACATTGAAACCTTAATCTGTGTGAGTATCCTCTGTATCAGGTTCCATTTATCTTAGTTTTTATTTTTTTATGAATAAATCATAAAAAGCAGACATGGCACTGATTGTGCTGGATTTGTTTAAACCTGAAATCGCGGCAGCAGTTTAAACGTGTGCTCATTTGAATTGTTTCCCTGAAACAAAACGCAGGGTGTGTCTCAAACCAACCTCAGCAAGTGGTTTGTTGCAAATTTAGATCGGGTTAAAAAGTTTGTAAATCCTTTGGATTTTGTAATTGGTGTGTAAAAACTAGACTCCAAATGATAGATGACCTATTTTTTTTTTGCAAACCTGCATTGTACACCATTGTATTTCAGTGTTCTTCTGATACTGTATGAATTATCATTCATTCATTCATTATCTCCCGCTTTATCCTCTACTAGGGTCGCGGTGGGGTTCCCCATGCCCATCCAGGGGAGAACGTCTCGGGCGCTGGGCAGATACACCCAGGACAGGGCGCCAATCCATCGTTGGGCACACACTCACTCACACAGACACACTCTATATGGGGCAATTTAGAGCACTCAATTAACTTGATCCATGTTTTTGGACTGTGGGAGGAAACCGGAGAACCCGGAGGAAACCCACACGGACACGGGGAGAACATGGAAACTCCACCCAGATGGGGATTCGAACCGGGAATCCCTAGCGCTGAGAGGCGAATGTGCTAACCACTAAGCCACCGTGCCGCCACTTTATGAATTATAAAAAATTAATTTACCAAATGGGCAGCATGGTGGCTTATTGGTTAGCAAGCCTAATGTAGGAGGAGTTTCTATGTTCTCCCCCTGTCCTTGTGGGTTCCCTCTGGGTTCTCCAGTTTTCTCCCCAAAAACATGGATTTAAGGTAAGTCGAATGCTCTAAATTGCCCTATATTGTGCGTGTGTGTGTGTGTGTGTGTGTGTGTGTGTGTGAGTGAGTGAGTGTGCCCAGTAATAGATTGTTGCCCTGTCCTCCCCTGGATGGGCATGGGGAACCACCTGCGACCCTAGCAGATAATTAAGCGGTAGTTTTAATATGGTTATATATTCATTATCTTTCATTCATTATCTCCCGCTTTGTCCTCTATTAGGGTCGCGATGGGGTTCCCCATGCCCATCCAGGGGAGAACGTCTCGGTCGCTGGGCAGATAGACCCAGGACAGGACGCCAATCCATCGCTGGGCACACACTCACTCACACAAACACTCTATATGGGGCAATTTTAAGAATTATATTGACTTGCTCAAAATGTTTTTGGACTGTGGGAGGAAACCGGAGAACCCTGAGGAAACCCACGCGGACACAGGGAGAACATGGAAACTCCATGGTCATATATGTCATTTCAAATAGTTTTCAAATTCATATGGTCCATCTGTTACATCTTTAGAATTTTTATGTATTGTATTTTAATAGTCAGGAGGACTCCCAGAAGACCGCCACACATCAGGTGGTATTCGTGGAACGGATCAATGTCAGTACTGCAGTGACACATAGTGGTGGTGATGAGTTAGTGTGGGTTGTGCTGATATTTTTATTGTTGGATAGTCTTTGTTGGGCAGTTTTGTAATCCTTCATCAGTGCTTACAGGATGCTGATGGCTGAACATTAAATTAATAATTGACAAATTGATTAAACAATACAAACTACAGGCTTAGTGGTTAGCACGTTTGCCTCTCAGCACTAGGGATTCCCGGTTCGAATCCCCATCTGGGTGGAGTTTCCATGTTCTCCCCGTGTCTGCGTGGGTTTCCTCCGGGTTCTCCGGTTTCCTCCCACAGTCCAAAAACATGGATCAAGTCAATTGAATTCTCAAAATTGCCCCATATAGAGTGTGCTTGAGTGTGTGAGTGTGTACCCAGCGATGGATTGGCGCCCTGTCCTGGGTCTATCTGCCCAGCGCCCGAGACGTTCTCCCCTGGATGGGCATGGGGAACCCCACCGTGACCCTAATAGAGGATAAAGCGGGAGATAATGAATGAATGAATGAACTACAGGCTTAGTGGTTAGCACGTTCGCCTCTCAGCACTAGGGATTCCCGGTTCGAATCCCCATCTGGGTGGAGTTTCCATGTTCTCCCCGTGTCTGTGTGGGTTTCCTCCGGGTTCTCCGGTTTCCTCCCACAGTCCAAAAACATGGATCAAGTCAATTGAATTCTCAAAATTGCCCCATATAGAGTGTGTCTGTGTGAGTGAGTGTGTGCCCAGCGATGGATTGGCGCCCTGTCCTGGGTCTATCTGCCCAGCGCCCGAGACGTTCTCCCCTTGGTGGGAATGGGGAACCCCCCTCCCGTGACCCAAATCCAAATTGCCCCATATAGAGTGTGTCTCTGTGTGAGTGTGTGCCCAGCGATAGATTGGCGCCCTGTCCTGGGTGTATCTGCCCAGCGCCCGAAACGTTCTCCCCTGGATGTGCATGGGGAACCCCACCCCAACCCACCCCCGACCCTAATATATAGGATAAAGCAGAAGATAATAGATGGATGGACTTTCAGGTATCCCAGCTTGATGCTTGTTGTCAGAACACAGGGAGAGTTCTTAGTTCTTAGTTCTTAGTTCTTAGTTCTTGGAAGCATAAAAATCAATGACGTCACTAGAGTTGCACTACAGCAAAAACCCCTAGTGAGTCTGTGTGAGGGGTTGAATCGGGACGCAGACGTTGTCGCAGTTAAATGATTCCGTACATGATGTGGTCCCGTCGCGGTTGGCTGTCAGTGGTTCCGCCCCTCACTGCACTTCGGTCCGCTCTGCCCTCGTCATGTTTCTCAGAGGCTCCGTCCGAAACCTGCAGAGGGTAACGCGCAGCCTGGCGGCCGCCCCGCCGAGCTTCCCTCTCAGCGGCCATCAGCTGAAACCCGGAGCTCAGAACAACTGCCTCAGGATGGTAAACACACCCGTTTTATAGACATATAAACCACATCAGACACAGAGTATCTCCAGGTGACCTCTTTCCTCATGTAGCCTAGCATAGGCTAGCCATCTTTTTTTTTCTCTACCCGTTTTCGTCTCCTCTACTTGGATTGGTTAGTGTTCGGTGTCGGTGTTTATTATTATTATTATTATTATTATTATTATTATTATTAATGTCATTATTTATTATTATTATTAATGTCATTATTATTATTAAGTACATTTTTCATAGCGCCTTTCAATTACCCAAGGACGCGTTACAAATATATACAATCAATACTGTGAAGAAAACCAAGTTTGGACTGTCAGAAGTCCGGTGCCAGTAGACTGGACAATGCAAGAGGGGACATATGAATGAATGAATGAATGAAATTTTTTTAAAGAATCATATTTAATACGTAAGAGACCGGCAACCAGTGACGTTCTTTTAGAACAGGTGTAGAGTGACCAGATTCCAATTCACCAGATGTACTGCCAAATAAACACACACACACACACACACACACACACACACACACACACACATATATATATATATATATATATATATATATATATATATATATATATATATATATATATATATGTGTGTGTGTGGGGGGGGGGGAGTGGCACGGTGGATTAGTGATTAGCACATTTGCCTCTCAGCACTAGGGATTCCCGGTTCGAATCCCCATCTGGGTGGAGTTTCCATGTTCTCCCCGTGTCCGCGTGGGCCTCCTCCGGGTTCTCCGGTTTCCTGCCACATTCCAAAAACATGGATCAAGTTAATTGCATTCTCAAAATTGCCCCATATAGAGTGTGTTTGTGTGAGTGATTGAGTGTGTGTCCAGCGATGGATTGGCGCCCTGTCCTGGGTGTGTCTGCCCAGCGCCCGAGACGCCCTCCCCTGGATGTGCATGGGGAACCCCCTGTGTTCCCGGTTCGAATCCCAATCTGGGTGGAGTTTCCATGTTCTCCCCGTGTCCGCGTGGGCCTCCTCCGGGTTCTCCGGTTTCCCCCCACAGTCCAAAAACATGGAAATTTGCCCCATATAGAGTGTGTGTGTGTGTGTGTGTGTGTGAGTGTGTGCCCAGCGATAGATTGGCGCCCTGTCTTGGGTCTATCTGCCTGGGCAGACACGCCCCGACCCCCCGACCCCAACATAGGACAAAGCGTAAGATGATGGATGGATGGGTCGTGTTTAGCTCTCTTGCTGTTCTGACCCGATTTGCATTGTTTGTGTTGGTGGGCGCGCCCTTAACATGCGTCCGCGTTCCCGATTGGTTGACATTCAAACAGCCCGCCTCTCCCGCGATAACGGACAACACAGCCGTCCAATGAAAAAAAATAACTTCTATATTTGAGTCACTTCTCAAAATAACTTCATGAATTTAATGCTTTGTATGAATCATTTTTACGTAAGTTACGTAAATCAGTTTTTTTCTGCAGTGTTGTTAAATTTAAAGTTAAATGACGTCATTTCTTTTCGTGTCTCAATGAAGACTCAGTTATATTTACATCCCGCTCGGTAAATCAGCCAGCATGCGCATGCGCAGTTCATTTGCAGTGTGGGCGTGAAGCGGTGTTAGTCTAACTGTAACCCAAAAGTCTCCATTAACACCACAGAAAGTCGCTAGATCTGTCGCTAGTCGCTTTAAAATAATAATAATAATAATAATAATAATAATAATAAGTCGCTAGAGGGTCCGAAAAAATGGCTAAATATAGCGACAAAAACCCTGAGCAGAGTGGGAGGAATGCCAAAAAGTAGCTGTCCAATAGCAGTGCAGAGCTCATTTGCTATTGTCCAATCACAACGCCTGACGTGCTGTTCTCTGAATTCGGGTGTGAAACGCAGTTAAATAGTCATGAGTCGTTAGTTGTTGGTTTGTACAGAATTCAGTCTGGTTTTAAAAGGTTTATTATTATTATTATTATATCTGCTTATTTTAATAAACAACACGGAGTCGCAGACGTAACATATAACTTAGATTTTCGTGATAAATTGGGTTAAAAACCGTAACCCAAGGTCAAAGTCTGAACGATTGCATTTGACTGACACTTTAACTCAACTGAACTCAACTTTATTTATTTACTCGCTTAACTAATTGTTTACTTAAAACATCAGAACAGCGTTCTGAATCAGCATTAAAGCACGCGTGAGGTTATTACCCATTGGTGTGGTTTGTAGATAAAATTAATATAGATAAAGTTTTGTAGATAAAAATTAATTTCAAACTATTATGTACATAGCAGGGGCGGCACGGTGGCTTAGTGGTTAGCACGTTCGCCTCTCAGCACTAGGGATTCCCGGTTCGAATCCCCTTCTGGGTGGAGTTTCCATGTTCTCCCCGTGTCCGCGTGGGTTTCCTCCGGGTTCTCCGGTTTCCTCCCACAGTCCAAAAACATGGATCAAGTTAATTGAGTTCTCTAAATTGCCCCATATAGAGTGTGTATCAGTGAGTGAGTGTGTACCCAGCGATGGATTGGCGCCCTGTCCTGGGTCTATCTGCCCAGCGCCCGAGACGTTCTCCCCTGGATGGGCATGGGGAACCCCACCGCGACCCTAATAGAGGATAAAGCGGGAGATAATGAATGAATGAATGTACATAGCATGTAATACCTCACTGAATTATGTTCTACATAACTTTTATCATTTTAATTTGTATATCCTGATTTCTATTGTAATAGTTGATTTTTTTGGGGGGTAGCTTAGTGGTTAGCACGTTCTCCTCTCAGCACTAGGGATTCCCGGTTCGAATTCCAATCTGGTGGAGCTTCCATGTTCTCCCCGTGTCCATGTGGGTTTTACTCCGTGTTCTCCGATTTCCTCCCACACTCCAAAAACATGGATCAAGTCAATTGAGTTCTCCAAATGACCCCATATAATTGTCTGTGTGAGTGAGTGATTTTATCAGCACTCATTAATTTTCTTTTGCTTAATCGTCTACTAGGGTTGGGGGGGGGGTACACACCCATATTCACCCAGGACAGGGTACCAATCTATCGCTGGGCAAACTCACTCACAAACATAAATACACACTACTGTACATGGGGCAATTTTGAGCATTCCAATTCTAACTTGTGCAAATTATGAGTCAGCTGTTTCACATCGCTTGCACAAAGTCCATTTGTTTATGAAACCTGATTTTCTGAGTATAATTCGATGACATGTTTTGGCACATAATTTCAGGATCTCATGACCATCTGTAAAGCTGCTTTCTGACTTTTGTTGTGTTGTAAAAAGTGTGGCATGTGAATAAACAAAGTTAAGGTTAAATCCACTTAATTGATCTTGACTCTCAAACTAGAATGAATGCAGCCATTTGTGGAGCTGTAGGATTTAAGGTGTTATAGTGTGTGGGATAATGCATGTGATTAATCCTTTTTTCTTTTTTAGGCAAGTTCAGAGTCCTACAGAATTGAGAGAGACACATTTGGAGAATTGAAAGTCCCAAGTGATAAATACTATGGAGCCCAAACAGTTCGATCCACCATGAACTTCAAAATCGGTGGTGTAACGGAAAGGATGCCGGTAGGTTCTAAAGCAGAGAATTAAAACTGATCCAGTGAAATGCATGTTTTATTCAATGTTATAAACGTTGGAGACAAAATTTGGGAGTAAAGATCAAGGTGCATTGAAGATGTGCAGAGGAGACATTAGGTTATATATCTTAGGAGGCTGCTGAGGCTGGAACCACAATGCAGGAGGAGGACAGAAATTCCAAAGAGGTTTATGGATGGGGTGATGGAGGAGGATACTCAGGGTCAGACACACTGGAAAACAATGATCCACTTTGATCCAAATAATGTTTTAATGTTAAAACATTAATGTACAAGTAACACATTCAAAACAAAAGCAGTAACCATTCTTCTTTATCTGAACTTAAGACGCAGCACATTCACAGACGCAGATGTGAAAATAAATCACGTTGTTAAGATGACTTAAAAGAAGTTTGGATTTCTTGCTTCACTTGTGTAAAAATTCTCTAATGATTTTTTTATTCAGATCCAGGTTATTAAGGCTTTTGGAATTTTGAAACAAGCTGCTGCTGAGGTGAATAAAGACTATGGTCTGGATCCAAGGCTTGCTGCTGCTATTGTGCAGGCTGCAGAGGAGGTAACTCCATCAATTTTCTTCAGCAATCTGAAATGGATGAAAAAAATGTTATGTATAAAATGTCATACTTCTTTTGTACCCAGTTTTACATCTAAGTTCATTTAAGAGGTTCTTTTATCTTGCTTGTGTTGCTGTGTTCTGATATGTTCAGGTGAGTGCTGGAAAGTTGGATGAGCATTTTCCTTTGGTCGTGTGGCAGACAGGCTCAGGAACTCAAACCAACATGAATGTCAACGAGGTGATTAGTAACCGGGCCATTGAGATTCTTGGGGGCAAACTGGGCAGCAAAGACCCTGTCCACCCCAATGACCATGTCAACAAGAGTCAGGTGAGCAGCTAACTTGGTAACTAAGTTTCTTACATGTAGATATTGATAAAGTCCTGTGCATTGACAACCTTCTAAAGCTTTAGAACCCTGCAGCTCATCTTGTTTCAGCCATTCATTTTAAGTACCTTTTTTAGTCATGTGATTTAGGTTTTATTTGAACTATTATATGTGGAACTGATTTTTTTATAACTTTTTACATCTAAGGCTATTAAGGAGCTGTTAGATGAGTGGAAAAAACATGCGAACACCACAAAGAAAGGACCATGAAATATAATCTTGTTGTTTGGTGTGAGGAGTCAGCAGTGCCCCACTGAGCTATTCATTCATTCATTATCTTCCGCTTTATCCTCTATTAGGGTCGCGGTGGGGTTCCCCATGCCCATCCAGGGGAGAACATCTCAGGCGCTGGGCAGATAGACCCAGGACAGGGTGCCAATCCATCGCTGGGCACACACTCACTCACACAGACACACTCTATATGGGGAAATTTTGAGAATTCAATTGACTTGATCCATGTTTTTGGACTGTGGGAGGAAACCGGAGAACCCGGAGGAAACCCACGCAGACACGGGGAGAACATGAAACTCCACCCAGATGGGGATTCGAACCGGGAATCCCTAGCGCTGAGAGGCGAACGTGCTAACCACTAAACCACCGAGCCGCCGCCCCCCACTGAGCTGATATTTTTTAAAATTCATAACTAACCTTTAATTTTATTAGGCACTCAGCATGATCAAATATCAAATCCTATCCTCATGATTTTGACTTGAAATTTTTAACTACAATTTTAAAATGATTGTAAACTAATGATTTTCTATTGAATTTTTTTTTATATAAAGAGAGAAAAAATGTTTGTTATAAAAAGCTTTAACATGGAGATTACAATAGTTTAAATAATAACTATTTGCATGTTCCAGAGCTCCAACGACACTTTTCCCACTGCCATGCACATTGCTGCAGCTAAAGAGGTTCATGAGGTTTTGCTGCCCGGCCTGCAGACTCTTCATGATGCTCTCGCCTCAAAGGCTGAGGAGTTTAAAGACATCATTAAGATCGGTCGCACTCACACACAAGATGCTGTGCCTCTTTCACTGGGACAGGTAAATAAATGAAAAATCATTATTAATTTGAATGCATGTGATTCCCATGTGAACACAACTGTTTACATTAGTTAGATTTAATGCAGAGCTTAATACCATGCTGGGTTTTTTATTTACGTTTTTTTACATTTAATAAGGATTTTAATTCATGGTAGACATTTTATAAATTATTTTAAAAAGTGCATGTTTTGTAGGAGTTTGGAGGTTACGTGCAACAGGTCAAGTACAGCATTGAACGGATCAAAGCTGCAATGCCCAGGATTTATGAGCTGGCAGCAGGTGGCACAGCAGTGGGCACAGGTCTCAACACGCGAATTGGCTTTGCTGAGAAAGTAGCTGACAAAGTCTCGGCACTCACAGGTATATGCCCTTACACACCCATTGGTAGGATGACTTGTGTGTTAGGGTCTTTGTCTTTCTGGATGACCCATTTTGTGTTAAGATTCGATTAATGGACAGATATCAATGTCATTTGTCTTTTTTTTTTTCTTTAGCATTTATTTGTACAAGTTAGAATTCATTGATATAAACTGTAGGTGTTCTACAGAGAAAATAATATTCCTGAATCTGTTCAATAAAATGACACACTACAAACTTTTAAAACTAGATAAAACTATTTTGTGTACCTTTTTCCTTTTAAAATTTTCATTCATTCATTCATTATCTCCCGCTTTGTCCTCTATTAGGGTCGCGGTGGGGTTCCCATGCCCATCCAGGGGAGAACGTCTCGGGCGCTGGGCAGATACACCCAGGACAGGGCGCCAATCCATCGCTGGGCACACACTCACACACTCAAACACACTCTATATGGAGCAATTTTGAGAATTCATTTGACTTGATCCATGTTTTTGGACTGTGGGAGGAAACCGGAGAACCCGGAGGAAACCCACGCAGACACGGGGAGAACATGGAAACTCCACCCAGATGGGGATTCGAACCGGGAATCCCTAGCGCTGAGAGGCGAACGTGCTAACCACTAATCCACCGTGCCGCCCTTTTAAAATTTTGTAAAAGTAAAATAAATTAATAAATAAATGAGCAGATCTGATCAAGAAATCTTAAAAAAATTATATAGTTACATTTAAGTGTAAGATTTTATTAATTCAAGTCTTCACAGCAATCAAAAACTCCAGGAAAACTTTATATTTAATATTGTTTTTTTTATTTTATTTTGCAGGCCTCCCCTTTGTGACAGCGCCTAATAAGTTTGAGGCTCTGGCTGCGCATGATGCGTTGGTGGAGCTCAGTGGTGCTCTGAACACTGTGGCTGTCAGCGTTATGAAAATCGCCAACGATATCCGTTTCCTGGGCTCAGGGCCACGCTCGGGACTTGGAGAGCTTATTTTGCCTGAGAATGAACCTGGTTCCAGCATCATGCCTGGTAAGTGAAAGGTTGGGACCACATGATACTCAACCACACTCCCCAATCCCCATCCCATTCTGAGTTCATGTTCCAGTATAGTTTTATTCATTCATTCATTATCTTCCACTTTATCCTCTACTAGGGTCGTGGGAGGGGTTCCCCATGCCCATCCAGGGGAGAACATCTCAGGCGCTGCGCAGATACACCCAGGACAGGGCGCCAATCTATCGCTGGGCACACACTCACACACACAAACACACTCTATAGGGGGCAATTTGGAGAACTCAATTGACTTGATCCATGTTTTTGGACTGTGGGGGGAAACCGGAGAACCTGGAGGAAACCCACGCAGACAAAGGGAGAACATGGAAACTCCACCCAGATGGGGATTCGAACCGGGAATCCCTAGTGCTGAGAGGAGAACGTGCTAACCACTAAGCCACCGTGCCGCCCTAGTATAGTTTTTACATAAATGTAATTTAATAGGCAAGTCAAATTTTACAGAATAAGAAGTCCTGTAGAGTATCAGATAATTACTCCAATTAAGCACATCATGCTAGACTGCCATAAATACGTGAAGCAAAGACAAGTGCATTAAAAAAAAACAATGAAAAAAATATTTACACATATTTAAACAGTCCTATCCTACCATGTAATTATTAAAATGGAAATATAAAAGCATAAGGAAGAATAAACAGACTGAAATATTAATCCAGAAACTGCCATTAAATTAATATTATGTCTAAAGTGGCGTTAACCCACAAAATTATTATAAAATAAAATAATTACTAATGCTGTAAGAATAGAAAAAGATTACACCCAGACAAGATTAGCTGTTGGAGACTCTTGCATTCTAAGCTTGGCCAAATGTCACAGCAGACCTAAAATGAGAGCTGAAATGTGAGCTCTCCCAAAACGCTGACTTGCTGGAACAGCTGTATAGTGTGCAGTAGTTCCTGAAAATGTTAGCAGCAGATCCGCTGTGGGTTGCATACTGAAGCTTTTACTGTTCAGATCAAACATGTTACTGTGGGATATCCCACTGTTATAGATTAGATTGAAATCTGGTGCCTAGGGCAACACCTTCCATGTTGTTCATACATTTCTCATTGTGTGGCATTGACTACCACAATTGGTTAGTGGCTCTATGGTCACTATATCAGCATGTGATGCATAGTATTTCATGTCAAACCTTATTTAACCAGCATTAAATATTGACTTTTGTTACTCGAATACTTATCATTGCAAAGCCAGTGAAGTAGCTTTAGTTTAGTTTAGAAGCACATACATTCAAAGTATCCATCCATCCATCCATTATCTTCCGCTTATCCGGGGTTCGGGTCGCGGGGGCAGCAACCGAAGTAGGGAGACCCAGACCTCCCTCGCCCCAGCCACCTCCACCAGCTCGACTGGGGGAACCCCGAGGCGTTCCCAGACCAGCTGAGAGATATAATCCCTCCAGCGTGTCCTGGGTCTTCCCCGGGGTCTCCTTCCAGCCGGACTTGCCTGGAACACCTCCCTAGGAATGCGCCCAGGAGGCATCCTTACCAGATGCCCGAACCACCTCAACTGGCTCCTTTCGATGCGGAGGAGTAGCGGCTCCACTCCGAGTCTCTCCCGGATGACCGAGCTTCTCACCCTATCTCTAAGGGAGAGCCCTGCCACCCTGCGGAGAAAACCCATTTCGGCCGCTTGTATTCGCGGTCTTGTTCTTTCGGTCATTACCCAAAGCTCATGACCATAGGTGAGGGTTGGAACGTAGATCGACTGGTAAATCGAGAGCCTTGCCTTGTGGCTCAGCTCCTTCTTTACCACAACAGACCAGTATAGGGTCCGCATCACTGCTGACCCCGCGCTGATCCGTCTGTCAATCTCACGCTCCATCTTCCCATCACTCGTGAACAAGACCCCGAGATACTTAAACTCCTCCACTTGAGGCAAGATCTGATCCTTGACCCAGAGAGGACTCTCTACCCTTTTCCGGCTGAGAACCATGGCCTCAGATTTGGAGGTGCTGATTCTCATCCCGGCCGCTTCACACTCAGCTGCAAACCGATCCAGTAAGAGCTGAAGTTCACAGCCTGATGATGCTAACAGGACCACATCGTCTGCAAACAGCAGCGACGTGATCCTCAGATCACCAAACCGGACACCCTCCATCCCCTGGCTGCGCCTAGAAATTCTGTCCATGTAAATTATGAACAGAACCGGTGACAAAGGACAGCCCTGACGGAGTCCAACCCTCACTGGAAACCAGTCCGACTTACTGCCGGCCATGCGAACCAAGCTCCTGCTTCGCAAATACAGGGACTGAATGGCCCGTAGTAAGGAGCCATGTACCCCATACTCACGAAGCACCTCCCACAGAATACCCCGAGGGACACAGTCGAAAGCCTTCTCCAGATCTACAAAGCACATGTAGACTGGTTGGGCAAACTCCCATGAACCCTCGAGGATCCTGGAGAGAGTGAAAAGCTGGTCCAGTGTTCCACGACCAGGACGAAAACCACACTGCTCCTCCTGGATCCGAGGTTCGACTATCAGTCGGACTCTCTTCTCCAGTACCCCTGCATAGACTTTGCCGGGGAGGCTGAGAAGTGTAATTCCCCTGTAATTGGAACACACCCTCCGGTCCCCCTTTTTAAAAAGAGGCACCACCACCCCCGTCTGCCAGTCCAGAGGCACTGCCCCCGATGACCATGCAATGTTGAAAAGGCGCGTCAGCCAAGACTGCCCCACAACATCCAGAGCTTTGAGGAACTCCGGGCGGATCTCATCCACCCCAGAAGCCCTGCCACCAAGGAGCCCTCTGACTACCTTAGCGACTTCAGCCACAGTGATGGACAAGCCTCCCCCCGGGTCCTCTGACTCTGCCTCCTCTCCGGAGGGCATATTGGTGGGATTGAGAAGGTCCTTGAAGTATTCCTTCCACCGCCTAATGACGTCCCCAGTCGAAGTCAACAGTGCACCCCCTCCACTATATACTGTGTTGGTGGCACACTGCTTTCCCCTCCTGAGTCGCCTGACAGTTTGCCAGAATCTTCTAGGAGCCGACCGAAAGTCACTTTCCAAAGTCTCACCGAACTCCTCCCACACCCGGGTTTTTGCCTCCACAACGCACGAAGCCGCAAATTGCTTGGCCTGTCGGTACCGGTCAGCTGCTTCTGGAGTCCCACAAGCCAACCATGCCTGATAGGACTCCTTCTTCAGCTTGACGGCATCCCTTACACGGGGTGACCACCACCGTGTTCGAGGGTTACCGTCACGACAGGCACCGACTACCTTTCGACCACAGCTCCTGTCCGCCGCCTCAACAATGGAGGAACGGAACATGGCCCATTCAGGCTCAATGTCCCCCACCTCCCCCGGAATGTGGTTGAAGCTCTGACGGAGGTGAGAGTTGAACATCTGTCTGACGGGTTCTTCTGCCAGACGTTCCCAGCAAACCCTCACTATACGTTTAGGTCTGCCTGGTCTGACCGGCATCTTCCCCCGCCATCTGATCCAACTCACCACCAGGTGGTGATCAGTTGACAGCTCAGCTCCTCTCTTCACCCGAGTGTCCAAAACACATGGCCGCAAGTCCAATGACACCACTACAAAGTCGATCATTGAACTGCGGCCTAGGGCATCCTGGCGCCATGTGCACTTATGGACACCCTTGTGCTCGAACATGGTGTTCGTGATGGACAAACCGTGATTTGCACAAAAGTCCAACAACTGAACACCACTCGGGTTCAGATCAGAGAGGCCGTTCCTCCCAATCACACCTTTCCAGGTCTCACTGTCATTGCCCACGTGAGCGTTGAAGTCCCCCAGTAAGACTACAGAGTCTCCAGGGGGAGCATTTTCCAGTACCCCCCCCACGGACTCCAGGCTGGGTACTCTGAACTGCCGTTCGGCGCATAAGCGCAGACAACAGTCAGTACCCTTTCCCCAACCCGAAGGCGTAGGGAAGCTACCCTCTCGTCCACCGGAGAAAACTCCAACATGCATGCGTCAAGCCGGGGGGCCACGAGAAAGCCCACACCTGCCCGACGCCTCTCACCATGGGCAACTCCAGAAAAGAACAGAGTCCAGCCCCTCTCAAGGAGATTGGACCCAGAACCCAAGCTGTGCGTTGAGGTGAGCCCGACTATATCTAGCCGGTATCTCTCAACCTCCCGCACCAGCTCAGGCTCCTTCCCTGCCAGTGAAGTGACGTTCCAAGTTCCGAAAGCCAATTTCAGCAACCGAGGATCGCGACGCCCAGGCCCACGCCTCCGGCCACCGCCCGATCCACACTGCACCGAACCCCTATTACTAACCCCCCCACAGGTGGTGAGTCCATTTGAGGGGGAACCCATGTAACTCTTTCGGGCTGGGCCCGGCCGGGCACCACGGGAAAGTGCCCGACCACCAGGCGCTCGCTGACGAACCCCATCCCCGGGCCTGGCTCCAGGGTGGGGCCCCGATAACCCTATATCGGGCAGGGTACACGTATTCCTGGTGTTTCTTTTCATAGGGGTTTTTGTTGGACCACTCTTTGTCTGGCCTGTCACCTAGGATTCAAAGTATTCAAAAACATTCAAAGTAGATTAAGTTAATTCACTTGGGTAATAAAAACTAAATATTGGAAATGAACTTAGTGTAATGAACGACTCACAGTGAATCAGAACTGTACCTGGAATGAAGTTCTGATATGTGTTACATGTGTTAGTTATGTGATGTGTGTTACAGGTAAAGTGAACCCCACACAGTGTGAGGCTATAACCATGGTGGCTGCTCAGGTAATGGGAAACCACGTGGCCGTTACAGTTGGAGGCAGCAATGGACACTTCGAACTCAATGTCTTCAAGCCAATGATCGTTAGTGCCATCTCATTTACTCCCATCAAAGCTTTATAAGATCTCAATTATAAATTCTAATGTTAGAACACTTAAAGCAGTTGTGGTAAACTACCGTTTGGATGTGAGTAACCACATGAGCTGTTGACAAGCTTGATGTTATAAAAAAAAAAAAAAAAAAAAAAAAAAAAAACTTTGGTATTATGCAGCGTTTTTGTGTGGGAGTTTTTAAGGACCTTGGTTTCCCAAATATTAAGACTGTGTCACTATCTGTTTTTCTCCACAGATTAAAAATGTGCTCAATTCGGCCCGGTTGCTAGGCGATGCCTCTGTTTCCTTCACTAATAACTGTGTGGTTGGAATCAAGCCCAACACTGATCGAATCAACAAACTGATGAACGAATCTTTGATGCTGGTCACTGCTCTCAATCCCCACATAGGTAAGAACAGTTTTCAGCCAACAGAGGGCGCTCTCACTCAGGGCTTGGCACAAGGTGGTTACAAGATAGAGGCTTAATTTTATGTTTTACATTTATATACACTATATGTTTATGGCTTCTTTTTCTTTTTTGGGAGTTATAGTTATGATGTTAATCAGTTTTAAAAGTATTAAATGTGTATGTATGATTGAATGTTTGTAGTCAGCCATTTCATATATATATAGATATAGATATATAGATAGATATGTATATGTACACATAGATGTATATATATATTCCTATAATGACCCCAGTTTTTTAAGAATTTAGCTGTACAAATGACAGTGCATCAATTCTTTAACATTTCTTACACCTTACTTAAATTATCAGATCATTTACACAGACCATGACTTCCTTTTTCCTGTAACTAAGGCATAGATATGAGGTGAGACACGTTTCTAATTCTATCACTGTGAGCAAGACCAGTGTATTCCGTGTTGTGAGACCAAAGACCAAATCAGGAAACGTTTTCATAGAGTTTATAATTCTTTAATTTAACCGCAACTAATGCTAGAATCTGAGTGTAAAAGACGTGGTTTATTATTATTATTTTTTGACATAGACGCTGGGCAGTAATGCTTACAATTCAAAGAATATTTAAGAATCATATTTATGGCATTACAGACTAATTACACTCGGATGCTACATGCGTATCTTAAACTTGCTTGATTCCGATTAAAATTTTCAGATGTTATGGGAAACCATTTTCTCAAACCCATAATGTAATATGGTACTTAAATGATATTAATAGATTTTGTTTAGACACATATTACTACATGCATTAAAAGCAATAAAAATATTGATTTGTCTTCAGAAACTAATTAGTTTTAAGAGGACGTTTCTCTTCGTTTGTTGTTGCTGTTAGGGATTTTATTTTCAGTTACTGAAATCACTTTACCAAATAAGTGATGACTAAAATAATCTAAAGCTGGAGCCATATGTCGAGGCATGATCTGAATCCAAATTTTAAAATGTGAGGAGTTACTTGCTTGTAAGTCTGATGGACATTTTTTATGCTTAACTGTATAAATTGTTAAATATATTTTTTAAAACATTTGAAAAAGGTTCCCAAGTTCATTACTAGTGTCACATGATTGTCCTTGGGATGAACCCAGGTTTTATTGGGGGGGAAAACATTTTTAAAGAAAGTAACCTAGCTGTCTGCCTGGGAACCAACATATTTATACTGTCTGTAGAACCCATGCAATTCAACAGAATACATAAACCATAAAGTCAAGATTTCCATTAGTCAATAAATATTAGCCTAGATATTTTTTTGGTTTGCAAGTTATTAATAAACCAAAAGCCTTTACATTATACATACAGAGAGGCAGCTTTCTGAATAAGATTATTTTTACTTTATGACTCTATAAATAAAATGCATGTGTAGACAACATACAGTCCTGGAACGTATAGGTCACCAAATCCACCCTCTGTGGCAATGATATACACTGCGTTGTGTGTGTGTAAATTATTGGCACATTTTCTTGTCAATGATACTTGTGTGAATAAAGCAAGTCAACCAGTAACTGACACAGTTATGTATCTGGAATATTTATATGATAAACTGTCCATCCATCCATCCATCCATCCATTATCTTTATCCTCTACTAGGGTCGCGGGGGGGTTTCCTATGCCCATCCAGGGGAGAACGTTTCGGGCGCTGGGCAGATACACCCAGGACAGGGCGCCAATCTATCGCTGGGCACACACTCACTCACAAATTATATGGGCCCTTTTGGAGAATTCAATTGACCTTTTTGGACTGTGGGAGGAAACCGGAGAACCCGGAGGAAACCCACACGGACACGGGGAGAACATGGAAACTCCACCCAGATTGGGATTCGAACCGGGAATTCCCAGCATTGAGAGGCAAGCGTGCTAACCACTAAGCCACCGTGCCGCACTATGATAAACTAAAACAAGAAAAATAATAGAAATCAGAAATGATACCGGGATGCCATCTAGAGTGTCTCTCGATAACAGTCTCTTCCAAATTAATTTTACTTGCAGCAGCAAGAAAAATCTTGGGTGTTAATTATACCCAGTATAGTATAATTATCATCTAAATGCATGATTCTACAATTTTGTCCATGTTCTTGTGTCAGTAGAGATTTGGTCATGTGTGTTAAGAACAGATATTTAAAAGCTGCTGGACTGATTATACAGTTTTTACCTTTTGTATACAAAGAAAATGGAATATATATTTGCCACTTAATATTTTCTGAACCAGTTTAAGAGGATGTCCAGGTTATGCCTTATTGATGTTTAGGGATTTTGTTTTCCAAAACATCCCATCAGCAGACTAATTAGGAAATCTTTTCTGTATTCTATCTTAAAATGTGCTACATATAGGCTCCCCTAATTTGACATGGGCTGCATTCGCTCAGTCCAGCAGGCCTTCGTTATGACAGCTGACCTTCATCAGAATTGCAAATAAAGAAGTGATGGAATACTTGTTACTGCCACAATCTCTTTCAGCCTGCCCATTTGTTTTGTTCCTGACAGCTGTTATGAGTGTGTGCTGTTCTTATCACACATACTTCAGCCTCTGAAGCAGCCAGGGGGACAGACTGGTATTAGAGAAAGTTTAAACGGTGTTGGAAATGGCGGACGAGCTTATTTAGTACCTTGAAGTGGTATTGGCAGCTGGTTGAAATGAGTATTTGAAAACCTCTTTAAGCAGTCAGTGTTTTTCAGATTTTTTAAGGCTGTCGAGCATAGATTTGGTTTTAAACAAGAAGTAGTAGTAGTAAACAGTCACAACTTGTTCTCTGGTAATAGAAAATGTACCGATGTTTTGGCGTAAATTGTCAGTTCAACTCAACTTTATTTATTAAGCACTTAAAAAAACAGCTGCAACAAAGTGCTGTACATAATTTAAACTTAAAATTATATAAAAAAAAAACAAGAATACAATATAAACAATAAAACAATACATCAAATAAAACACTAAAAGGTTATATTAAAACCAATGTAAAATCAGGGTGTATTAAAGCCAGAGAGTAAAAATGTGTTTTAAGACTAGATTTTACAAATCAGTAAAATCAAATCAGTAAAATCAAACCAGTAAAAAACAAATCAGTTTACGAATTTGTGTTCTTTGTAAACTCTGTTCTGAACATTGAGGCAAACAAAAATATATAAATTAACTGATAAGTTATTTAATGTTATCTAATAAAATAACTTCAAATAAGCCCATTTAAAAAACGGGAGTAACTTGTTTGTGAGGAAGATTAAAATAGTTTAGCTCTAAGGAAATGTGATCTAATGTCTTAATCGAACCTGAACAGCAATGTAGTAGGTTTCTGATTTCTGTAACAGTTTATAGAGATGAATATAGAGTTTAACATGAGATAGTCAGATTGGAATTTTGTGTATATACAGTTGTGATCAAATTTATTCAACCCCCACTGAAATAAAGTGTTTTGGCCAGTTTGACATTGATTTGGATCATTTCAGTCATCTTATTTACAATTATATCAAAGAGGCACTTATAAATTAGACAAATATAACATAATATTTATGATGGAATAACCACAAATGTCTTTACTGTGCTCACATCATTATCAGTTTTATTCAACCCCCTAGTGACATTATTTTTTAGTACTTAGTACAACATCCTTTTCCAGTTATGACAGCTTTCAAGCGTGAAGCATAGCTTGACACAAGTGTCTTGCAGCGACCTATGGGTATCTTAGCCCATTCTTCATGGGCAAAAGCCTCCAGTTCAGTCACATTCTTAGGCTTGTGCACTGCAACTGCCTTCTTTAGGTCCCACCAGAGGTTCTCAATTGGATTTAAGTCTGGTGATTGCGATGGCCACTCTAGAATGTTCCAGCCTTTCATGTTCAACCATGCTCTAGTGGACTTGGATGTGTGCTTCGGATCATTGTCCTGTTGGAAGGTCCAACGTCTCCCAAGCCGCAGGTTTGTGACTGACTCCATCACATTTTCCTCCAAGATCTCCTGGTACTGAAGGGAATTCATGGTACCCTGCACACGTTGAAGCTTTCCTGTACCATTAGAAGCAAAACAGCCCCAAAGCATAATTGACCCCCCGCCATGCTTCACAGTAGGCAAGGTGTTCTTTTGTTCATAAGCCTGGTTCTTCCTCCTCCAAACATAGCGCTGGTCCATTGTCCCAAACAGTTCTAATTTAGTTTCATCTGACCACAGTACACTGTCCCAAAACCTTTGTGGCCTGTCCACATGACTTTTGGCATACTGCAGTCGACTTTTCTTGTTCTTTGGAGTCAGCAAGGGGGTGCGCCTGGGAGTTCTGGCATGGAGGTCTTCGTTATGCAGTGCGCGCCTTATTGTCTGAGCTGAAACTTCAGTGCCCACATCTGACAGGTCTTTTTTCAGTTCCTTAGCAGTCACGCGGGGATTTTTCTCCACATTACGCTTCAGGTAGCGCACAGCAGTCGCGGTCAGGATCTTCTTTCTGCCACGACCAGGTAACGTTTCCACTGTGCCCTTTAACTTGAACTTGCGAATGATACTTCCGATAGTGTCTCTTGGAATATTTTACAACTTCGCAATCTTTTTATATACATTGCCATTCTTGTGAAGAGCAATAACCTCTTCTCTTGTCTTCTGGGACCATTCTCTTGCCTTCACCATGCTTGTAAACACACCAGTAGATGTCTAGAAGGAGCTGAGTATCACAGTCCTTTTAAATCTGCCTAATTGGTGCTTATCATGCTTGATTGCTGCTCGTTGACATCCACAGGTGTTTTCAATACCTGATTGAAAACACTGGAATGAACCTCTGTTCTTATGAGTGGTAGTTGTAAAGGGGTTGAATAATTGTGTCAATGAAGAAATCACAAAAAGGCCATTTAATACTTTATGACAAAAACAATTGATGCTATCTTAGTTGCATTTAGTTCTTTAACAAGTCCTTGTAAGATTTCATTATGAACACAATTACAAATGTGCACTGAATTCCATAAAACCCTTCGCAGCATTGGGGGTTGAATAAATTTGATCACAACTGTATGTATATATATATATATATATATATATATATATATATATATATATATATATATATATATATATATATATATAATTATTATTATTATTTAGGGCTGTATTCAACTAAAGATTTTCATAGTCGAATCTGATTCGTCAGATTTTCCCTATAGTCGACTGATGGTCGAATCAGTTAGAATTTCACCACAAGATGGCGCTAAGGGCGTAGTTTTTAAAAAATATATATATTTTTTATATTTTACTTGTTTTTCTAACAAAAGAAAACCTTTTTTTTTTGTTTTTTCTTTTTTTTTGTAGAAATTAGGAAGATTTTATTTGACAAAAGGCTATATGTATATAACGAAAACAGACGTTTCATGTAAAAACGCTTAGCAGCAGCCATGGTTACCCCCATGTGGTCAAAATGGTACATTCGACTATGAAGTTCATAGTCAACTACGGTTCTCCGAATCAAATCGTCAAATCAGCGAATATTGCAGCTCACCCCTATTATTATTATTATTTATTTTTTATTTTATTACTCTTCTAGCTTATTTCTTGTTTGCTTTTGTGTGTTGGATTTAAAATTGCTGTCTGTCGTTTCTAAAATTCAATGGCCTATAGAGGCAGTTTGTACTTCTGCAATCTATAGTCTGTTTAATTCTTTGCGTTCTTTATTAGTCTCCCTTACGATGTCCTTTAATTTTCATGATCCCCAAAAAATCATCACACACAGTATTATAAGAGTAAGGTATGATTCTCATCACTACATTGAGTATGATGGTATGAGTTTGAACAGAATCAGCAGTGCTGCCGATGTCTTTTTTTTTTGGTTAAATACTTATTAATTCCTTATTTCTGTGAAGATGCTTGGTAATAATTATTAATTGTCCCAATTGTAATCCCTCTATTGTAAAACTATATTTATAATATATTTAATTATTTGCCAATGAAACAAGAATTCGTAGTTGTATGTTTTAAAGCTAATCGTCTTCAGCATTTTAATTTATTGTATTTTAGCTTGGTTAGGTATTGACATGTCCGTTTACTAGCATCATGTTCAGAATCAGCATTATAATTATTATAATTAATACCACAGACTGTTACTTCCATGCTGCTTTCTGCATAACTGCTCCATGTCCACATTGTAAGCTTAGTTTTCTTCCATTGTGGTTGTTTGGGACTAGAGATGGAGGCCATGGATTTTCACTTGTTTTATTTTTGTAGTATTATATAACTTCTTCTCCTCTGTTTCTCACACTCAGGTTATGATAAGGCTGCTACCATTGCCAAGACTGCACACAAAGAGGGCTCAACATTAAAAGCAGTTGCCATCAAGCTGGGCTATCTGACAGAGGAGCAGTTTGATCAGTGGGTTCGTCCTCATGACATGCTTGGCCCCAAGTAAAGTCATCGGTACAGTCTGTGACATGGTTTCCATCAGTCCCGGGGAGGTTTCCATGCACTTATACATCAAGTTATCGTGCATCCATCATGGGTCTTAATAACCGTTAAAGAGACACAAGAACTTAAAGAGAAAATAATGGCTAAAAATTGTGAAACTATGAGACGATGTTCAGTTTCTTTGCAGGAAAATGCTCTGCTTGTTATCTTTCACACAATGATAAACCACGACACAGAATACTAATGTGTTCTTAAAGTGTGCCAAAGGTGCAGTGTGCTATACAGTTCCGTTTTCTGTAATGTGTAAAGTATTCAGAAATGCACAATCCATATTAAATAATGTGGCAATTATGAACTAAGTGGGTTGAAACTGTTACCTGCTGGTTTCCAATACAACAGGCACATTGTCTTTCTGTTATCAATAATGTTAGTTGAATTATCTGGACCTGTGATGTTTGGATTTTTAAAAATGTATCTAATTAATTGAATAATTATAATAAAGTCAACAAGGCTAAGTTGAATTGGTATTAATTTTCTGAGATCTTACAGCCCCTGGTCAAAGTCATGCAAGCTGTTACATAGACAGAGGCACTTTTTGTTTGTCTCTTGATCATTGAATTCCAGTGTTGTGTGTGTTTTGTTTTTTAACGTCCAATTGCAACCAGGCTCTGCATTTGTACATCTGCTTCTTACTCTGTAGGATTTTTTTTTCTGTTTATGATTCCTCCCCACTGCACAAAGCACTGCACAAAGTCTGTAATGACAAGGTTAGTAGAGTTTGATGTGGAAGAACTTGACTGCCCCACACAGAGCCTCAACCTGAACCCCATCAAATTCCTTTGGGATAAACTAGAATGATTGTAAGCCTTTAAACTTCTCATTAAATGCCATTAAAGTTCCTGTATATGTAATGTCAGTATCACAATACTTCCATAAACTGTGTTTTTCACAAAATGCTCAGTTGTCGGAAACAACAGTGTCGCTTTGGCTTGCTCTTTGGGGGTTTAAAGGCTTTTAACTCTATAAAGCTTCTTTGTGACAATGTACTGTTATGAAAGGCACTCTATAAATAAATTACTTGAACTTTCTCCATGCACACCATATGGAAAAAAGTAGCACATTAAACTATCAGGAGCTTTAAGGACATCTTATTTTACTGTAAGTTGTGGACCCCACCCTTTTTTTTTTTTTTTTTTACAGCTGTTTTAGTTGAATTTGGCTGGTAGAGCTTTCCGAAAGACTTTAGAGCGCATCCAAATGGTACCAAAATGTACATAAATGTTCTTAAAAAGCAAATGAAAGTTCGTTGGCAGTTACCGCTGCTGTGGCGAGCACTGAATTCCTAAAGGTATGAAGTACCCATTGTTCTGAGTGTGCAGAGAAATACTGTAACATTTTTTTGTATGAATACACAAATTCTTGAGAAGATTTAAATTGAAAACTCAGTAGCTTTTGAAAGAATGACGAACTTTAATTTTATATTTTAATTATGTAATTTAATTATTTCAATTACATCCATCTCTGAAGCTCTCAAATGTTTGGAGGAGTAGACATTCTTACATTCTTGGTCAGGGTCTGTAATAGAACCTTTTTTTTTTTTTTTTTTTTTAAAGTGTCGTTGGTTAGATTAAAAAATGTTTTCACATTCAACATTTAAAAACGGCATGTGTACAGGTTCGCTTTAACAAAATTGATATTCCGTGTCTGCTCAATGGTCCGGTCAATGGTCATGCAGTTGTTAGCCCTCTGGGTTTGATTCACTGGTATGGTGATCAAGGTCCTTGCTGTGTAGAGATCATGTAAAGAATTTATACCCTCCAGTTAATAGCTTGAATTATTTTGCCCATGACATTTTAATACATGTAACCATGTATATGTATGTGTTATATATTAATTTCTTTAACATTATTGGTTAAACCCGTGTAAACTGTGGAGTACCGCCGAAGAGAAACTTAAAGTCCTGATGCAGTTTATTTTATGTAGCTCACACATTCTCAGATCTTTCCATTTTGAACATGTAATATTAGTATTGCGACTACGCCTTGTATACCTCCCACTCATTACTCACCATCGAAATCCTAATGCTCTGACAGAGCTTTTATTTTCCTTCTAAAAACCTGTTAGTGATTCAAGTAATATAATGTGGCGAGTCACCATAGCCACAAGCTGTGCACTTGTTCTTTCTTCATTGGTGAACAGGCCCTCATAGGGGTACTTCAGCATAAAAGATTACATTTGTTAGTATAATGTGGTAACCAGTGCTCTTGCCGTGATTCGTTTTCAGGAAGGAATTTGGTGTATAATTTATTTGAAAGGTTTTACATCAGATACATTTGAATTCTCTATGTTAGGTCTGATTATATCATATATTAACCACAATGGAAAATATGTATGGAGCTAGAGGCAAACTAATAGGGTGATTTTGCTTACAAATTATGAATCGAAGTCATTCCATTTAATTATTTGCAGCTATTGTTAATCAAGGTGATTAGTGCAGAAAGGCACAGTTGATTTCTGGATTGGAAAAATAAGGTCTATTCAGGTTGGAGTTAGCAGGTTCTCCCTGTGTCTCAGACCAAATATATGCTGTTAAAAGCACTGGTGAAATCTGATTCCTTCTTCGTGCAATTGCATCAAATGTTTGTTTCTGTCTGGATTATGGTACTGGGATAGACTGCAGCACCTCTGCAACAATAAATTAATTTGGTCATTTATTGGACGCTTTTATCCAAAGCGACTTACAAGGTGAGCACAGGGTTCATCACAACATCCCTGGAGCAATGAGGGTTAAGGGTCTTGCTCAAGGACCCACATTGGTAACTTCAGTGGACCTGGGATTTGAACCCCCAACCTTCACATTGATAACCCAACGTCCTGACCACTGAGCTACCGCTCCCTCAAATTATGATATGAATGTCAGAAAACAAACATATTGTGTAAGTGGGTGGCACGCTGGCTTAGTGGTTAGCACGTTTACCTCTCAGTGCAAGGGATTCCTGGTTCGAATCCCAATCTGGGTGGAGTTTCCATGTTCTCCCCGTGTCTGTGTGGGTTTCCTACGGATTCTCCTGTTTCCTCCCACAGTCTAAAAACATGGATTCAAGGTAAATTGAATACTCTAAATTGCCCTATATAATGTCTGTGTGATTGAGTGTGCCCAGCGATAGACTGGCTCCCAAAACGTTCTCCCCTGGATGGGCATGGTAGAGGATTAAGCGAAAGATAATGAATGAATAAATGAAAAATGGTGTGAGTACACCTCAGAGAAGGAGTCTGTTTATCTCCTGTAATAACTGATTTTAGTTTAGTATTGACTGAATTCAACTTTGTCTGAATTATCTGGCAGTTAGTCATATATATCACTAATTGCATCAGAGGCTTTGTGTTGTTCTTCAGTTTTAACATAAGATATTGCATATTATTACATTTTAATGTGTTAAGGTTGCCAGATATTTGTATCAACTAAAAATGTTGAGATATATAATCTTTTTTTATTTTATTTTATTTTATTTTTTTATATTATTTTATTATTTTATTTTTATTTTATTTTTTTTATTCCAAAGCAGCTCATCACCATATGAGTCTTTGACATTTCAGGTTCACTTCTCCTGCTGCTCTATCCCTCCCAGTTGTTATCTTAATCCAATGTGAGTTCTAACCCAGTGTGGTGTGTCCCAGGATTAAGTTTTAGGCCCTCGTCTATTGATTTACATTGAAGCATGGAGGGCATGAAGGACATTAGGGAAAGAGTGCCAGATGGTCTTGCCTGAAATGCTCTTTTCTAAAATACCATCGGTTTTGCAATAATGGAATAATGGAGCAGAGAGAAGGTGGGGGATCTACAGTTACCTGGAGGCACAGGTGGCGACAACGGAGGGAACGGAAAAGTGTGACATGTGGAGCTCAACAGGCGTTGAATCTTAAACAGTGCCAGCTGAGTTTCAGCTCTCAGTACCCCAGCTCTTATTTGGGTTCAAAGAATACCAAATTAGTCTTTTTAAAATGTGTTTAAACATGATTACAACTGATCCGTAATGTATCCGAGTTTGACAGAGTTAAAAAAATATATGCCTAAGCAATCTGTCAATTTAAAATAATCTTTTCATTTTAGAATTGTAAATGTTTCAAATGTGCGAATGTGCCTGTTTTAGGTCTAAATTAAACATCTCGTGATTACTGATTGACAGGTAAAAATGGTGTTTTACTGCATAAAAAAGAACTTGTTGTGAATCTCTGGTACAGGTCTTAATTTTCCAAAACTAAACAGCAAAAAATGGGATTCTGTATGTCATGGTTTGATGAATTCATTTATTTTTGAAGGCTGTATCTCAAAAACCATGAGTGATTGATTTTTAAATAGTATTTAGAGTTTGTCACTTGCGCCGAATATCCATCTCATTCCTGTGAACATTATATCTCAAACACCTTGTGAGATGAACTAAAATGCTAAAATTTAGCAGTTTGCAAGGTTCAAACTTGGGCGGCACAGTGGCTTAGTGGTCAGCACGTTCTCCTCTCAGCTCTAGGGATTCCTGGTTCGAATCCCAATCTGGGTGGAGTTTCCATGTTCTCCCTGTGTCCACGTGGGTTTCCTCCGGGCTCTCTGGTTTCCTCCCACGCTCCAAAAATATGGCTCAAGGTCAATTGAGTTCTTCAAATTACCCCATATAGAGTGTGTTTGTGTGTGTGAGTGTGTGCCCAGCGATAGATTGGCGCTCTATCTTGGGTGTATCTGCCCAGCGCCCAAAACATTCTCCTTGGATGGGCATGGGGAACCCACCATGACCCTAGTAGAGGAAAAAGTGGAAGATAATGGATGGATGGATGGAAGGTTCAAACTTGCTTCGACCGCAATTGTTGGTTTGGATGTTTGGGCCAGCAATCTGAAGGTTGTGGGTTCAAATCCCACGACCATTGATGTTACCAATGTGGGTTCTTGAGCAAAGGCCTTAACCCTCATTGCTCCAGGGTGTTGTATGAGGTGATCCTGTGTGCTGACCCCAACCAAGTTAGGAAACTTGTAAGTCGCTTTGGAAAAAAGCATCTGCTAAATGCCCAAATGTAAAATACAAATGTGGCACATTGCAAAATTTAAACTGGACTGGACATGTAATTAAATTAAGTTTGATTTTAGAGGTCAAAAAATCACGGTGGCTGGATCCAATTCACATGGAGATGATCCTCACAGCCCACCAAAACTGCAGTCATACATTTGTGTATTGTACACTGTATGTAATATGTATTTACTTCTACTTGACACACATCATAGCTTTTGTTACATTGCATCCATGTCTTTTATAGATTTATTTAATAATTCTGCACTTGTACTTATGTACACTTCCTCTTTGACTATTTGCCACTGGCAAGCTATTGACATTTAAGAAGCTATTGACTGTTTCTTTTAGAGAGCCTGGTGCTTGGTGGCTGTAAGCCCAGACTAGAGTAGCTCTGTGGCTGAATCAGCAAAAAAAAAAACAGCATTCAACTAGGAAGTGGCAAAGACTGAAAGAGCTGCACGATTTCGTTTTTTACAACTTATGAAGTGTTAGATGATTAGTAGCCATGGAAATTTTGTATATAATGACTTGCAGACACAACTGCAGATCTCCACTGGCTGGCTGTGCAGGATTTCTATAAACGTACGATAAAAAAATACAATTTGAATTTAAAACTAAATGATGTACTACTGTATATGCTTTATATGTTTATAAATATTTGTTAGTTTGTTTTTATTTAATGCACAAGTTAAATATTGTAAATTAGATTTTAACTTAAATAATGTTTGTGGAAGTTTATGTTCTAAAGAAAATGTTTTACAGATTTTCTAATTGAAAATAAGTTAGTTTCCCAAAGGGGGCCCACGAACCTTTTTAAAATTATTTTATTTGACATTTTATTCATTTAATTCTTTTGTCAATGATCCACTCTGGTGAGCCCTAATACAAACCAGTGCTTTATTATTTGATTTCAGCAGGGGTGGCCGAACTGACTGTAAATAACACATAAGCCGCATGGTTTTATGCGATTTATAGATGAGTGACAGGCAGTAGGTACTTTGGTTGTGCATTTTTATTTTTATTTTTTTATACCTTTGTCTGATTTTACTGAAAAGTGACACTTTTATTACGTACTTGAAGGCAACTGTTGGCAATTAAGTGAATGCTTAATTTACTATTTCATGTTTCTCGCAGGTTTGATGAAAAGAAATGTGTACTGAACAGTAATTTTGACAGTTGCAGTATTTAATCCATTTTTCTTTTTTATACTGACATAATACAAATCAAAAATTAGGTGTTAATTAAGGGTTACCAATCCTCAAACTCTTTGATAACCGGTGGTCTAGCCATTTCTGTGGTCTCCCGATTTGAAGTCAGTGAAAATGTTCTATAAATCAAGTGGAAACATGTTCCATGATCAGATAAATCCTTGTTGTAATTGGAAAAGGCGAACATCAGATTCTACAATGACCGTCCAGACTAGTTTTTAACGAAACGTGAAAAACCAATATTTGTAGTTTGAGGGAGCGGTGGCTCAGAGTTAGGGTTGGGTTATCAATCTGAAGGTTGGCGGTTCAAATCCCAGATCCACTGAAGTTACCAATGTGGGTCCTTGAGCTCCAGGGATGTTGTGATTAACCCTGTGCTCACCTTGTCAGTCACTTTGGATAAAAGCGTCTGCTAAATGACCAAATGGAAATGTAATGTAAATGATTGTAATTAATACAGAGGCTTATTGGTATTTTAGATGGATCTTCTATACTAATAAGATCCACAGGAACTTTTTAGCTGGACAATATGGTCCTCATTTTTCCCAAGTTACATCATCATCATGTTATATAAAGTACCTTTACTTGACTGACCTGCCTGCAGTACAAATCTGTCCCTTTTTCAAAATGTATGGCACATCATGAAGAAGAGTGTCAGACAATGTAGACCTCTCACTGTTGACCAGCTCAAGTTTTCTGAACAGAAACAATAAGCTAAAATTCCACTTTAAATTCCAAATTGGCAGCAATTATCTCTAATTCCTAAACAGCTAAATAGCGTCAATAAAGATTATAATTATTTTTAAGTGCTGCAGGCAATTATTTTTCCAGATATTTTATTTGTTCACGTTTGACAAATAACATTAATTTTCCTTTTGTGTGTTAAATACGTTTTCTTTCAGGGAGTTAACAAATTAAATATAATTTTTATTGCGTTTTCAGAAAATGACCCTCATTTCTTTTTGTAATTGAGGTTTGGAAACATCTACATGAATGTTTAGATACTATGATGGAAACTGCTGCTTTAGTGTCGTTTGTTCGACTAAATGTAGTTTGGTTGAGCCCAAACCTTGTTCTTTTATTATATTATATTAATAAACCACCGTGTATTTCTTTTTTTCAGCTGCATGTGAAACCGTCCCATATGTGATTAGATTCCACCCAACCAACATTCGGTGTTTATTGCGTGTGTTTATCAAACCGATATTTTACACCTGAGACATCTAATCTGAGCTCTAACAGAACCTCAGTGAACACAATCAGAAAGCAGAAATAAGATAAACTTGGGAAATGTACTCCGTTACAGACCTGAACTGATGTTAGGCAAGCGGCCAAACTGGACACATCATCCCCTGAAATATAAGCAAGATGGAGTGAAATTTACTCGAGTGAATCTGGGCTTGGCTTCAAGTTTTAATTTACAGCACAGAACAGCAAAGCTTAGAAGGAGTAAATTTTCACATAGGAGTCATTACTTCCCATGAGACTTGTGAAATGCAATTAGGCAAGACAGCTTGAGGGCTTTCATCACAGAGCCACAGGCACTTCTGGCTTCATTTACAGCTCTTCTGGGAATATGGTCCCTGATGACACTTGATGGTGAATATTTCAAAATGAGCTCCCACTGTGTGCACTGGCTACACAAGTTGACACTCCAAAGCCAGTTAATGAGGTTCACCTACCCTACAGGTACATTTCCTTTTTTAAAAATTGTTGTTTATGCTGATTTGTCCACTTTGTTCCATCTGTTAGTGGACAGGGGTCAGAAAAGTACAACTGCAAAATGATTTGCACATTTAATACATTTTAAAAAACCATAACCTATTGTAGATCACATGTATTGTCATAGGTACATATTGTTATGCACGGTGACTTAGTGGTTAGCACATTCACCTTCGTCAGTGCTGGGAATTCCAGGTTTCAATCTCAATCTGGGTGAAGTTTCCATGTTCTCCCTGTGTCCGTGTGGGTTTCCTCCGGGTTCGGCGGTTTCCTCCCACAGTACAAAACATGGATTCAAGTTAAGTTGCTCTAAATTGCCCCATATAGAGTGTGTTTGTGTGTGTGTCTGTGTGAGGAAGTGTGCCCAGTGATAGTTTGGCTCCCCGAAACATTACCCCCCACAAATCTAGTAGAGAAAAAAGTGGAATATAATAAATGAATGAATGTATTGTCACGGCGGCACGGTGGCTTAGTGGTTAGCACGTTCTGCTCTCAGCACTAGGGACTCCCGGTTCGAATCCCCATCTGGGTGGAGTTTCCATGTTCTCCCCGTGTCCGCATGGGTTTCATCTGGGTTCTCCGGTTTCCTCCCACAGTCCAAAAACATGGATCAAGTCAATTGAGTTCTCCAAATTGCCCCATATAGAGTGTGTTAGTATGAGTGTGTGTGTGTCCAGCGATAGATTGGCGCCCTGTCCTGGGTGCATCTGCCCAGCGCCCGAGATGTTCTCCCCTGGATGGGCATGGGGAACCCCCCCGCGACCCTAATGGAGGATAAAGCGGAAGATAATGAATGAATGAATGAATGAATGTATTGTCACATAGCAGATTTAGGCACTGGAGCAAAGCCATGATACATTCTCCAAATGTCCTTGTGAATTACTACTATGCTGAATCCTCATTCTAAAAGCATTGCAGTGAAAGGACTGGTTACTCCTAGCTGCATGTTTTTGTATACGTCCCTGTATATGTGTGTGTGTGTTTTATTCGTATGTTGCCTTGCATTTCACTGGAGCACCGATTTGAATAACACTCTCACGAGAAGGTAGCTTTTAGTAATGAAAAAGAATTTTCGTTTCTCCGACTCAAATCATTTAATGCTGTATGTGCTTTTTTTAGCCCATTTTTGTTTGATCCAAGACTTCGGCTCCTTGACAGTTTTCGGGGTCATCGTCTAATTCACCACTTCTTGATGTGTGTACACATCTGTAGCACATGCACTCCGTGTGCCTTGTGTAGCACATGCAGAATGAGACCTGACGCACACCTGCTGAGATAACCACAGGCTTCCAGGTAAAAGGTATCACTTTTATGACAGCATATGTCCATGCCATGCATATATACCATGCATATATATATATATATATGCATGGTACTTATGCCATGCAGCCCATAATCTGACAGATATTGACTTTTGCCTCAAATAGATTTAAGAAATGGCTTTTTCTTTTTTTTTGACAATTATATTTGGAAACATGGCAGAACTCGGTAAGTTATGACCCATCTTTGCTTACAAATAGGTTATGATCAGTGTTTATATTTATATACTGTTATAACTTGTTACTCTTATCTGTTATCTGTATCATAGCATGTTTCAGTAAGATGTTTCTTAAATATACATTCTTATATGTTGTAATTATTTATGTCAATATTTGGAGTGTGGTACCTCAGTGGTTAGGGTGTTGGGTTAGCAATCATTCACTTTATGTTTAACTGTAATGGGTGTAACAAAAACTTTTGGAGTGATGATTTCACAACACTAACGTACAATGTAAAATACAACTGCAGATGCGTTAGTCAGTGTTTTGTGTTGTATTCGACATTGCCATATTGTAGTTTATTGCATAAGCAAGAGATACTGAAACACGACCATGAATCACAGATCGTAGGTCACAGGGATGCTTTGCTTTTATCCTAAAGAATGTTGGCTGTATTAAGGCAATGTGCACGCTGTGCCCTGCTCTCTGTTTGATCTCAGCATTGCAGGTGCAGTACACGGCATCCCTTCAGCTCTGCTTTCCATCCATCCATTCATTATCTTCCGCTTTATCTTCGCAGGGGGGTTCCCCATGCCCATCCAGTGGAGAAAGTTTCAGACCTGGGGAGATACACCCAGGACAGGGCGCCAATCTATCACTGGGCACACACTCACACAGACACACCCTTTCACAGGGATGCTTTGCTTTTAGCTTTTATCCTAAAGAATGTTGGCTGTATGAATGCAATGTGCCTTAATACAGCCAACACTGCTCTCTGTTTGATCTCAGCATTACAGGTGCAATACACAGCATATCTTCAGCTTTGCTTTCCATCCATCCTTCCATTATCTTTATTCTCTACTAGGATCCCAGAGGGGTTCCCCATGCCCATCCAGAAGAGAACGTCTCGGGCGCTGGGCAGATACTCCCAGGACAGGATGTCAATCCATCACTGGGCACACACTCACACACACAGACACAGTCTAAATTGGGCAATTTGGAGAATTCCCTTGACCTTGAGCCATGTCTTTGGACTGCGTGAGGAAACCGGAGAACCCAGAGGAAACCCATGGGGAGAACGTGGAAACAGATTGGGATTCGAACCGGGAATCCCTAGCACTGAGAGGAGAACATGCTATCCATCCATTATCTTTATCCTCTATTAGGGTCGTAGGGGGGGGGGAGAGTTCATTGACCTTGATCCATGTTTTTGGACTGTGGGAGGAAACCAGCGAACCTGATGGAAACCTACACAGACATAGGGAGACCATAGAAACTCCACCCAGATTGGGATTCGAACCAGGAATCCCTAGCGCTGAGAGGAGAACATGCTAACCACTAAGCCAGCGTGCCTCCCCAGCTCTGCTTTCCATCCATCCATTATGAACGGAGAACGTTTCGGGCGCTGGGCAGATACACCCAGTACAGGACGTCAATCCATCGCTGGGCGCACACTCTAAATGGGCAATTTGGAGAATTCACTTGAGCTTGATCCATGTTTTTGGACTGGAGAGAGGAAACCAGCGAACCCGATGGAAACCCACGCAGACACGGGGAGACCATGGAAACTCCACCCAGATTGGGATTCGAACCGGGAATCCCTAGCGCTGAGAGGAGAACATGCTATCCATCCATTATCTTTATCCTTCACTATGGTCGCTGGGGGGTTCCCCATGCCCATCCAGGGGAGAACGTTTCGGGCGCTGGGCAGATACACCCAGTATAGGACGTCAATCCATCGCGGGCACACACTCACACAAACACACACACAAAAACGCTCTATATGGGGCAATTTGGAGAGTTCATTGACCTTGATCCATGTTTTTGGACTGTGGGAGGAAACCCACACAGACACGGGGAGACCATAGAAACTCCACCCAGATTGGGATTCGAACCGGGAATCCCTAGCGCTGAGAGGAGAACATGCCAACCACTAAGCCAGCGTGCCGCCTCAGCTCTGCTTTCCATCCATCCATTATGAACGGAGAACGTTTCGGGCGCTGGGCAGATACACCCAGTACAGGACGTCAATCCATCGCTGGGCGCACACTCTAAATGGGCAATTTGGAGAATTCCCTTGACCTTGATCCATGTTTTTGGACTGTGGGAGGAAACCGGAGAACCCGGAGGAAACCCACGCGGACACGGGGAGAACATGGAACCTCCACCCAGATTGGGATTCGAACTGGGAATCCCTAGCGCTGAGAGGAGAACATGTTAACCACTAAGCCAGCATGCCTCAGCTCTGCTTTCCATCCATCCATTATATTTATCCTCTACTAGGGTCGCTGGGGGTTCCCCATGCCCATCCAGGGGAGAACGTTTCGGGCGCTGGGCAGATACACCCAGTATAGGATACACCCAGATACACCCAGATGGTCAATCCATCGCGGGCACACACTCACACAAACACACACACAAAAACACTCTATATGGGGCAATTTGGAGAATTCCCTTGACCTTGATCCATGTTTTTGGACTGTGGGAGGAAACCAGCGAACCTGATGGAAACCCACACAGACACGAGGAGACCATAGAACCTCCACCCAGATTGGGATTCGAACCGGGAATCCCTAGTGCTTACAGGAGAACATGCTAATCACTAAGCCAGTGTGCCTCCCCAGCTCTGCTTTCCATCAATCCATTATGAACGGAGAACGTTTCGGGCGCTGGGCAGATACACCCAGTACAGGACGTCAATCCATCGCTGGGCACACACTCTAAATGGGCAATTTGGAGAATTCCCTTGACCTTGATCCATGTTTTTGGACTGTGGGAGGAAACCGGAGAACCCGGAGGAAACCCACAGGGAGAACGAGATTGGGATTCGAACCGGGAATCCCTAGCGCTGAGAGGAGAACATGCTATCCATCCATTATCTTTATCCTCTACTATGTTCGCGGGGTGGTTCCCCATGCCCATCCAGGGGAGAACGTTTCGGGTGCTGGGCAGATACACCCAGTACAGGACGTCAATCTATCGCTGGGCACACACTCACACTCTATATGGAGCAATTTGGAGAACTCAATTGACCTTGATCCATGTTTTTGGACTGTGGGAGGAAACCGGAGAACCCGGAGGAAACCCACGCGGACACGGGGAGAACATGGAACCTCCACCCAGATTGGGATTCGAACCGGGAATCCCTAGTGCTGACAGGAGAACATGCTAACCACTAAGCCAGCGTGCCGCCTCAGCTCTGCTTTGGGAGAGTATTTGTGCTCGGCCACGCGGATCCTTGCAGTGTGAGATCAGTGCGCCCCCCGGCGGCAGCTCCGCGGCAGCAGTGTGAGTTGGTTCGGACGTGCGAGCGCCAACACATCCGCTCTGCCCGATGCGCGGTCCCTCCGCTGGCTGACAAACCCGCAGCAGGTCGACAGCAGCGCCGGGCCGGGCGCCGACGGGAGCAGGTAGGAGCGCCGCTTTAGCGCCGTCACCGGACGGAGCCGATGCGCGGAGCTGTCCGCGGTGCTGACATCCAGCGCGATCCGAGCTCTGCGACCGACACTTCACCCAACACCCACCGCACACACGCGGGCGATCTGCCTGCACACAGTCCCGACATCTGCCGAATGCATCCAGACGCCGGGCTCGGCATTGTCTCCGTTGTGGCGTTGGGCTAGGTTGGGTCAGTAAAGGTGATCGCATGCTCTTGGTTTCGGCGCAGCGACAAGACGCGATTCCAAGCTTCATTTCGATCGTTGCAACGGCCAGTATTGTGGTGCACGTACACTGGTTTGCATCATGCATGATTTAGTTACATTCCGCAGCATCCAGTGCAGCTTCGTTTGGGTTCTAAAGCTCTTGGTGTCTTTCTTCCATCCAAGGTCTCTGTGCTTCACTTTGTTATGCCCCATTCTGACTGACATTTATGTTTGTGAAACTCAAATTCCATAGTGATAACTTTTGTCTTTAAATGAGTGCAAGACCCTATTCTCATTCTTTTATCATTCATTCATTCATTTTGGAGATTGGGGTTGTCATGCCCATCCAGAGGAGAACGCTTCGGGCATAGAACAGATGCACCCAGGACCACCACTAGGCACACTCACTTACACAGACACACACAAAAACAGAGAACATTTGATTTGCCTTGAATCCATGTTTTTTGGACTGTGGGAGGAAACCCACGGACACGGAGAGAACATGGAAACTCCACCCAGATTGAGATTGGAACCTCTTGGTGTCTTTCTTCCATCCAAGGTCTCTGTGCTTCACTTTGTTATGCCCCATTCTGACTGACATTTATGTTTGTAAAACTCAAATTCCATAGTGATAACTTTTGTCTTTAAATGAGTGCAAGACCCTATTCTCATTATTTTATCATTCATTCATTCATTTTGGAGATTGGGGTTGTCATGCCCATCCAGAGGAGAACGCTTCGGGCATAGAACATATACACCCAGGACCACCACTAGGCACACTCACTTACACAGACACACACAAAAACAGATTTGATTTGCCTTGAATCCATGTTTTTTGGACTGTGGGAGGAAACCCACGGACACGGAGAGAACATGGAAACTCCACCCAGATTGAGATTGGAACCTCTTGGTGTCTTTCTTCCATCCAAGGTCTCTGTGCTTCACTTTGTTATGCCCCATTCTGACTGACATTTATGTTTGTAAAACTCAAATTCCATAGTGATAACTTTTGTCTTTAAATGAGTGCAAGACCCGAATTCTCATTCTTTTATCATTCGTTTATTCATTCATTCATTCATTGGGAGATTGGGGTTGTCGTACCCATCCAGAGGAGAACGCTTCGGGCATAGAACATATACACCCAGGACCATCACGAGGCACACTCACTTACACAGACACACAGAAAAACACATTCTATATGGGACAATTCAGAGCATTTGATTTGCCTTGAATCCATATTTTTGGACTGTGGGAGGAAACCCACGGACACGGGGAGAACATGGAAACTGCACCCAGATTGAGATTGGAACCTCTTGGTGTCTTTCTTCCATCCATGGTCTCTGTGGTTCACAGATGAGTTACTTTGTTATGCCCCATTCTGACTGACATTTATGTTTGTGAAACTCAAATTCCATAGTGATAACTTTTGTCTTTAAATGAGTGCAAGACCCGAATTCTCATTCTTTTATCATTCGTTTATTCATTCATTCATTCATTCATTGGGAGATTGGGGTTGTCGTACCCATCCAGAGGAGAACGCTTCGGGCATAGAACATATACACCCAGGATCATCACTAGGCACACTCACTTACACAGACACACAGAAAAACACATTCTATATGGGACAATTCAGAGCATTTGATTTGCCTTGAATCGATATTTTTGGACTGTGGGAGGAAACACGGGGAGAACATGGAAACTGCACCCAGATTGAGATTGGAACCTCTTGGTGTCTTTCTTCCATCCAAGGTCTCTGTGGTTCACAGATGAGTTACTTTGTTATGCCCCATTCTGACTGACATTTATGTTTGTAAAACTCAAATTCCATAGTGATAACTTTTGTCTTTAATTGACTGCAAGACCCCATTCTCATTCTTTTATAATTAATTAATTAATTCATTCATTCATTCATTCATTTTGGAGATTAGGTTTGTCATGCCCATCCAGAGGAGAACACTTCGGGCATAGAACATATACACCCAGGTCCATCACGAGGCACACTCACTTACACAGACACACACAAAAACAGAGAACATTTGATTTGCCTTGAATCCATGTTTTTTGGACTGTGGGAGGAAACCCACGGACATGGGGAGAACATGGAAACTGCACCCAAATTGAGATTGGAACCTCTTGGTGTCTTTATTCCGTCCAAGGTTTCTGTGGTTCACAGATGAGTTACTTTGTTATGCCCCATTCTGACTGACATTTATGTTTGTGAAACTCAAATTCCATAGTAATAACTTTTGTCTTTGAATGAGTGCAAGAACCCATTCTCATTGTTTTATCTTTCATTCATTTATTCATTCATTGGGAGATTGGGGTTGTCGTACCCATCCAGGGGAGAACACTTCGGGCATAGAACAGATACACCCAGGACCATCACGAGGCGCACTCACTTACACAGACACACAGAAAAACACATTCCAATTCAGAGCATTTGATTTGCCTTGAATCCATATTTTTGGACTGTGGGAGGAAACACGGGGAGAACATGGAAACTGCACCCAGATTGAGATTGGAACCTCTTGGTGTCTTTCTTCCATCCAAGGTCTCTGTGGTTCACAGATGAGTTACTTTGTTATGCCCCATTCTGACTGACATTTATGTTTGTAAAACTCAAATTCCATAGTAATAACTTTTGTCTTTAAATGGGTGCAAGACCCCATTCTCATTCTTTTATCATTAATTAATTAATTAATTCATTCATTCATTCATTAATTCATTCATTTTGGAGATTGGGGTTGTCATGCCCATCCAGAGGAGAACGCTTCGGGCATAGAACAGATGCACCTAGGTCCATCACGAGGCACACTCACTTACACAGACACACACAAAAACAGAGAACATTTGATTTGCCTTGAATCCATATTTTTGGACTGTGGGAGGAAACACGGGGAGAACATGGAAACTCCACCCAGATTGAGATTGGAACCTCTTGGTGTCTTTCTTCCATCCATGGTCTCTGTGGTTCACAGATGAGTTACTTTGTTATGCCCCATTCTGACTGACATTTATGTTTGTGAAACTCAAATTCCATAGTGATAACTTTTGCCTTTAAATGGGTGCAAGACCCCATTCTCATTATTTTATCATTCATACATTCATTCATTCATTCATTCATTCATTATCTTCCGCTTAATCCTCTACTAGGGTTACACAGGGGTTGGTGCTTTGGATAAAAGTAAATTTACTAAATGTAATGTAAATATAGGGTGACTATAGGCAGTGTCTGGCAAGTGGGTTCTTTCTATGTGGATTTGAATGTTCTCCTGTGTAACCCCCCCCCCCCCCACACACACACACACACACAGTCCAAAGGCATGCAAGTTGAATGCATGGAAATTGTCACTAGGTGGGGATTATGTTGTCTGTCTCTGGTGTAACGGAGTGGCAACCTGTCCAGGATGTTTTTCTTTCATCCTATCCTTTTTTGGCTTTGCTCTTTTGCTTATACCCTTCCTGTCTTATAGCTTTAAGTTGCAGTGGCTGCAGCTGCACACTGACCGTGTTTTTCATTCAAAACAAAATGATCAAAAGCTGGTAATACATTATGAAAGCTTCCACTCAACATCCTCCACTCAGTAAGATATCTTTTTAATGCGGTTTATGAATAACATTTATCTCCTTACTTGTTTATACATGTGTCTAGCTTAATGTGTGGACAGATGGATAAGGCTTGTTGGAGCAGGGTTCGTTTACAGCCTAGCACCAACACACTGCTGTGCAGAACTTTGTTTTCATGACATATAGTGGGTAGTGAGCCTTATTTTTGGATAACAGCCCAGCGAAGTGATGCTAATGTTTTCCATTTTAGTAGTTTGCATGAATGTTATTAAAATCATTTAGATCTCATTTTATTCTATTTTTCTTTTAACCACAGGACACGAAGTGGCATGGCGCAAACTAATAGCTATGGACAGAGCAGCAATGGTGTTGCAGATGAGTCACCAAACATGCTTGTCTACAGAAAGGTAAGTCCCTGAATACTGAAGTGCGGTTTAATCGTGTTTGAACAGTTGTGGACTTGGAAGCTTAGAAGGATTTAAAAGACCCACAAGCCTGCAATGGAATGCAAAGTTGAGGTACAAAAATATACATGCTTGGAGTGCATGAGCGATAACCACCGACATGCTGAACTTATTTGCTATACATTTTCACTCCAAACTCACATCTAATACACATTTTTATGATGACTTAAGTGTTCTGTCTGCGCACGAGCACACATTTACCTGTTAGCAGCATTGCTTTCTGTTTTACATACCTTATTTGTGAAGGTTGTGTACTGTATCCACTAGAGGGCATATCAAAGCTTAAACTTCTAATTTTAAAACTTAGATCTGTGTCTCTAGGAACTACCATGGCAATTTTATATTTGACTAATGGTTCAGAGTCTAATCTGAAGTTTAATTTTAAATATGATTTATGGTTTGAGATACTTCATATGTTTTACATTATTTTTGTCCTTTGCTGGAAAATGTTCTTTAAAACCTTTTTCTGGGATAGTTTTTCCCAATAATTTTGTCAAAAACATGCTCCGTTTTCCCATCATATGATCAGTTCCACTTACATACACGGTAGTTCTTCAATTAACAGTTTAACCACAGAACCACCACAGAAGATTATTTTAAGTTTGTTTTAGGTGGTGGATGGGTTCTCGACACTGCAGTTAGAATTAGTGCAGATGCAGTTGTGCTGCTGGAATTTTTACCACCTCACTGTCACTACCGGACTAAAATTGATCCACCAAACAAACATGATCTGCCACCAGCATCCTGTGGGCAGTGTCCTTTAAGCACTAATGAAGAAATAGAGAATCATTTACTGCAACATGCAACAACTAAATTACATGAAGTCCATGGATACTTTGCGCTGATCACCAATCCAACTGTATCAATGCAACCCAAACAACCATCCCACAATTAGTGATAAGAATCATCCACCACCCAAATCATACTTTTGTGCTCCTGTTGGGATAAACTAAAATAAAATAGACCAACCAAATATGCAGAGTCAGAGTAGATCTACAAATTGTATCTTCATGGTTAGTAAAACTGATTAAATAAATGATAAATTTATATTAGAAATAAATTAATTGTTTGTGTACATGTAGAAATAAAGCAAGATAAACCAGACTAATGTGTTGTAGCAATGGAACAAAACAGTAAATAGTCAGATACAGTATGATACCATGATATATTACTATATTAGCCTTTTTCCATTACTTGCCTCATTAGGTCTTGATGCTTTTATACAGCAATCATATTTTCTTTCTACTTTTTTTCTATGTTTTTATATCAATTATAAGCTTTGTGATTGGGTTTTGATATTTTTTTTAAATTAGAAGCAAAACTTTGTTCTAATGTTGTGTTATTTGTAAGATTATTAAGATTGTAAATCATTACAGTTCATTACAAAATGAGGCTAAATACATTTTGGAAAAACTTGTATGTCAAGTCATATTTCAGCACAGAAAATCATTAAGGGTTTTTACATTCATGCATTAGACTTTTAGTTATAATTTATTTGTTATTACTTAAAAAAAAACTTCTTCATGTCCAGCGTTCTATGATAATACTTATGTCTCATGGTTCTAAGCAATGTGTTTGAAAAGTCAGCGGAAATAATCAGCCATACTGTAGTGCTAAGAAGCATCCACCACCCAAATGATACTTTGGTGTTCCACAGTAAATCTACAACGTGTATCTACATGGTTAGTAAAACTTATTACATTCACAATAATTATGTATGTACAGACACAAACACACTCTATATGGGGCAATTTGGAGAACTCAGTTGACCTTCAACCATGTTTTTGGACTGTGGGAGGAAACCGGAGAACCTGGAGGAAACCCACGCCGACACGGGGAGAACATGGAAACTCCACCCAGATTGGGATTCGAACCGGGAATCCCTAGTGCTGAGAGGAGAACGTGCAAACCACTAAGCCACCGGAGAAATTTGTGAAAATTTGTGCCCCTTTGTGAAAATCGGTTTGTAAAAAAAAAAAAAAAAAAAAAATGCTTTACTAAAACCAAGAAGATGCCATGCTGCTCTAATCAGTAACTGCTAAATCAAGACTGTCGTGATAGATAGTGAAGCATCTTTATATATTCGACCCTCAAACGCACAGCAATTTGTCATGGCATAGATTTCACTGGATGTTGAAATGATTGTGCAGTGATATTGGCTCATGCAAACAGAATAGCTTTTAGCAGTCACCACAAATTAGATGAAGGTAGTGACATGCTCTGAGCAGCCCATTCTTCCTCCTCCCAGAGTTGCTCTATAGGATTAAGATATGAGAATATCATTAAAGTTTTTCTCTGCTTTACCGTCTGTTTCCTGCTGCAGTGCATGGTGTGTACATAGTGCTAAATGGATAGCAACATAGAATAGAATAGCAACAATGGAGATTAAAATGCCTCGTGATTGTGATTGTTATTGCTATATTGTACTGTATTTACCTAAAAAACTATGAAATGTAATGACTTTTCACTGTAATTTATCCATAATGCTCTGGTTGAATTGTAAGCTAATGAGTACAGTTCTAGGTGAATTCTAGATGTTTTTGACCTTAAAGGTGTTGTTTATGAGCCTGAGGGAGAGTTGAGAGGAAATGAGGTAGCTAATCAGGAGATTAAGGCCTCGGTTTCTGTCTCAGTGCTGATGCTCTAAACCATGAGGCGGCTGTTGGCAGTCCACCATGTCCTACTTTTTGAAAGTCAATAATGCTCACATCTTCATGTCTGAAGGGAACATGGATTTTTTTCTTTTTTCTTTATTACTGACCCGTTTTCTATTCAAGAAATTAGACGAAATGCAAAGCCACAAAACAAAAAGTAATCTGTCAGTAGATTTGCAATGAATTCCTTTTATTATTGAATATTTTTAATGCTTACAACATTAAAATGTGATTGATAGGATATTGATTGTCAATCAATATTCTATTTCACATCAATGTTTCACATTTTACCACTTTTTTTAAAAAGAAAAACAAACAGACAGATACTTACTGTTCAGCCGAGATGTTAAAAATAGGTTTTAGAAGGCTAATCACGTTGCCTTGTAGATATGTAGGGCTCGCAGGCTTCACAAGGTCGCTTTTAAGCTAGTTTGAATTTTATCAGAAATGCTCTGTTTATCGTTTGTATTTCGTTTTTTATCTCACTGAAAGAGAATATTAATAATCTCCTGTGTAACTGATGTACAGAACCTTTCATTAAAAAAGAAAGTTTTTTTTTCAGTTCAAGCTTCAGGTCTGGACAACTTCTGGTGAATAATTGTGAATCTGGGTTTTGAGCCTAAATTTAAAGCAGCTGCTGAATATTTTAGTACCTGCATTACTCAGCCTTCGCCTACACTCTCTGTCTCTTCTCTCGTAGCATCAGCCTGGAAATAGATTTGTTCCCATCATTAACATATTTTTTCTCACTTATAAACTAGGGCCACCAGCATTTGAGCTGTGGGGTCTCACCAAGAGGACAGTATCGACTTAATAGTGCAATGGCTTTATAAATGAAGCCCAGCAGAGACTGAGCGAGAAGCGTCAATTTCATGAATTGATAATTGATTCATCTGGTTGCTTAATTTCCTTTCTGGGAATTTAAATTACTGATGAGGAGATGGTGTGTGGTATGACCTAGATTATGCTTTATTAAAAGTATAGCCATGTTTCTGTTCAGAATCAACTCTTAAAAACTCAATCAGTATCTATCAAATCTAAAACAGCAGGAGTTTTCATAATTAACTTACCATTTGAAATACTGGGATTTTGACTGTTGCTGCTATTTACATAAATATCAGTAATCAAGGTTTATTTCATAGTAATTTGTGTTCACATTCTGCCTAAATACATCAACATCACTTAGCATAGTGAATAGTTTGCTGATGCTAAAGATTCATTTCTTTTACAGTTGCATGCAATGCCACAGTATGTTATTAAAACATTTAGGACTGAAATATAGATGATTCAGAAGCTGCTATTCAGTCATTAAATAAAACAGCAAACATGAAATTATGTTCCTTTTTTTACTTAAGATACATATGTAATCAGCATTTATGGGAATCAGTGTTTACAAACTTACCTCATTTCTTTTAAATACAGAATCTCCAATAGCAATCATAATGAATCCGGTATTCATAAAGCTTTATAACATTTGTCATAAGCCTTTGTTAATGTACATAGATGTTCATAATAAATACATTTTTACACGGCTTTATAACACAAAGGGACATAATGCATTATAATATGAACTTATTTCAACTTTTGATTCTTTGGATGTTTAGATATTCTTACTTAAAACAAGATGATTACACTTTACTTTATGCCTGTAATGAGTGCTTATAAGCTTTTATAAACAGATATAAGAACTTAGAAAGTCATTTTCAGGAAAAACACAAATGTTATAAGGCTTTATCTCACTGGTCTCTATAATAAGTTGATAAATAGTTAAAATATATAGTTTATAATGCATTATGCCATTGTTTGTTATAAAGCTTCATGGCATGTTCTTATAACACTTTATAAGTGTGGTTATGTACATCTACGGACATTAACAAAGGTTTATGACAAGTATTGTAAAGCATTATGAATACTTTATAAATACACTTTGAATAATAAATGCATTATGAATACCGGATTTTCATGTTCACTGATTATAAATTATAAATTATTCTTATCAAGTTTATTAACTTATCTTTATTTAACCCATCAAAATAAGGATGAATTTGATCATAAGTGCCCAAACTTTTGCATGAGGCTGTAGCTGATAAGGGACGACAGGCCTTCATTTTTCATTAGTTAAAGCACTGCTGTTGCTCATGTTGGCTTTTTTTTTTAAATTGCACCCTCAGAGCATGCTAAACTGCTGTCTTTAGCAATTTATTGTTCTAAAAATGTCTCTAATCATTTAGAAAATGTCCAAAAGGATGGAGGAATTCAGTCTTGTGCATCTGAGTGGTGTGCATGTGTGTGTTTATGTGACGTAGCGATGTGATGTGCTGAGGATCTGAAAAAGAGCTCTGTTGGAGTTCAATTCCCTTCAATTATGAGCACAAAAGCTGAAGTCTGGCTCATTGTTCAGATCAAAGAGCACCTGTTTGTTCAACTTACTTCAAAGTAACAGCATTTATGAAGGTTGTTCGCTGCTCTTTCAAAGCTTGGTTTACATTTTTCCAACGATCTAATAGCTGGTGCTTTATTAATTTGACTCATTTTCTAAAATGTCTCACACAAAACTGCCGGTAGATCCCAAGCTATTTCTATAGTAGGTGTGTTGAATTACAGTAGTCAAAATGATTTTAGTTGCAAAACACTTTATGTGCTTTGTAAAGCATTATCTGATTTGCTAGGTTTCACAGCATGCTAACAATTTTCCCAGTTGGGAGATCTGAGCTAGTAAAAGGTACATTCTAAGACCATCACTTTGCTTTTCTAAAAAAGTTCGAAATGGGTTTTGGGGAATGTTTTGTTCTTCATTGTCCAAATTATTGTTTAATTCATCAGTGTTTCTTGCTTATTTTAATATTGGTTCTCATCTTTTAAGTTAATATTTAAGGTAATTATTTTCCCATTAATTGATGCATGTTTAGGCGGCACGGTGGCTTAGTGGTTAGCACGTTCGCCTCTCAGCACTAGGGATTCCCGGTTCGAATCCCCATCTGGGTGGAGTTTCCATGTTCTCCCCATGTCTGCGTGGGTTTTCTCCGGGTTCTCCGTTTTCCTCCCACAGTCCAAAAACCATGGATCAAGTCAATTGAATTCTCAAAAATTGCCCCATATAGAGTGTGTTTGAGTGAGTGAGTGTGTGCCCAGCGATGGATTGGCGCCTTGTCCTGGGTCTATCTGCCCAGCGCCCGAGACGTTCTCCCCTGGATAGGCATGGGAAACCCCACCGCGACCCTAATAGAGGATAAAGCGGGAGATAATGAATGAATGAATGAATGATGCATGTTTTTGCTTCAAAGACTGCATGTGTTTTATTTATTATTAACTTTTAAAGTCTATCCATACATCCATTATCTTCCGCTTTATCCTCTATTAGGGTCGCGGTGGGGTTCCCCATGCCCATCCAGGGCAGAACGTTTCGGGCGCTGAGCAGATACACCCAGGACAGGGCGCCAATCTATCGCTGGGCACACACACACTCACTCACACAAACACACTCTATATGGGGCAATTTGGAGAATTCAATTAACTTGATCCATGTTTTTGGACTGTGGGAGGAAACCGGAGAACCCAGAGGAAACCCACGCAGACACGGGGAGAACATGGAAACTCCACCTAGATTGGGATTCGAACCGGGAATCCCTAGCGCTGAGAGGCGAACATGCTAACCACTAAGCCACCGTGCCACCGCCTTTTAAAGTCTTATTAATTTATTTTTTGTTTAATTGGCAAATGTGGATGTATCAGGGTCAGGTCTTTTCCAACGCATTATTCGGTTCAAAGCAGAATTTTCTCCTGTTTTATAAAAGCTACTGGACATGTTTTCCACATTGACTCATACCAAGAAGTCAAAAGTGAATATTTCCTTCAAACGATTGCTGAATGCAGGTCAAGTACTTCTCCAGAGTCAATTGGTGTAGTACTGCTGCATTATCAAGTAAACTTACCTACAGGTTTTACTTTGTGGGTATACACTTTATACCTCTTAGCATATAATTAACCATATTTAATTGATTTATTTTATAATTCATGTACTTTAATTTTTTTATATATATATATATATATATATACTAAAAGAACCTAAGGCAACATTGAGCTAAATTGGGTAGAACTCAATTGGGTTGAATTCTTTTCCTTTTTGTTTAGTGGATTTATAATTTATTCAAATAATCAGATGTCATTGTGATAACTGCTCTAATTTTTGTTTACTTAAATTTTTATTATGCAAAAAGTGCAATTCTAGTATACAATCAGATAAGGTAAAAGAGATACAGAATAAGTGTAAAACCTTACAAAAAATCAATCCTCTATATTGATTCTAATCAATGAGTCATTTGATTTGATTTAAAAGGTCATTTAAAACAAACCTTCTTTCTTTTACTTACATCACTGTTGATTTTCATAAATTTCTCATCTCAAATCTCAAAATCGTTAAATGAAACATAGTAGGAATTGTCTTTAGAGCCCCACGAGAAATTCCCCCACTCCCCGTGTCTGCGTGGGTTTCCTCTGGGTTCTCCGGTTTCCTCCCACAGTCCAAAAACATGGATCAAGTCAATTGAATTCTCAAAATTGCCCCATATAGAGTGTGTCTGTGTGCGTGAGTGTGTGCCCAGCGATAGATTGGCGCCCTGTCCTGGGTCTATCTGCCCAGTGCCCGAGACGTTCTCCCCTGGATGGGCATGGGGAACCCCACCGCGACCCTAATAGAGGATAAAGTGGGAGATAATAAATGAATGAATGAATGAATGAATGGAATAGTTAAGGAGGTCATGGTAAAATATCTTCAATTTTTAAATATTTCTATTTTCTAATATTTGTGGGAATTAAAAACTGAACATCCTCGGTTTGATTCCTGGGCAGACAGCCAGTGTGCTCTCTATGTGAGTTTGGGATGTTATCTGTGTAATAGCAGAATATACATATATAATTATTTACACATTTAGCAGATGCTTAGGGATGTGTCTTTTGAGTTGTTCTTGTTTAAAAATTCTAAGTGACTCAGACTTGCACCTATATATACTGTGTGTGTGTGATATATATATATATATATATTTACATTTACATTACATACATTTAGTCATTTAGCAGACGCTTTTATCCAAAGCGACTTACAAATGAGAACACCACAAGTCAGAAGCCATGGAGAAAACCAACTATACTGCAAGTTCATCAACCTGATTGTTATTCGAAGCTGCGCCCCCCCCCCCCCCCCTTTTTTTTTTTTTTTTTTTTTTTTTTTTTTTATTTTTTTTTTTTATAACAGGTATTTGGTAAATAGATGCGTCTTAAGTAGTTTCTTAAAACTGTTTAAAGATTCTGCCTTACGGACAGAGTTGGGAAGATCGTTCCACCATTTTGCAGTGGTGAACGCCACAGAATGAGAATTAGCTCCTCGGTGAGGTGGAATCGCCAGGCGACAATCGTCACTGGAGCGAAGTGAACGAGTCGGAGTGTATTTTGAAAAGATAGAGTGAAGGTAAGAGGGGGAAGATCCAGAAATGGTTCTGTATGCCAGAGTCAGCGACTTGTATTGAATGCGAGCAGCTACAGGAAGCCAATGGAGGGAAGTGAGTAATGGAGTGACGTGAGTTCGCTTGGGCTGGTTAAACACGAGTCGGGCTGCAGAGTTTTGAATTAATTGAAGAGGTCTGATGGTGGAATTTGGGATACCGGCAAGAAGTGCATTACAATAATCAAGCCGGGATAAGACTAGGGCTTGAACAAGCAGTTGGGTAGCATGTTCAGTCAGAAAGGGTCTGATCTTCCTTATGTTATAAAGAAGGAATCTACAAGAACGGGCGGTTTTGATCACATGATCAGAGAGTTTAAGGTGGGAGTCTATAGTGAACCCAAGGTTCCGGACCGAGTCAGTTGGGGAGATTGTGGAGCCATCAATTTGGAAGGTCAGGTTGTGATGGATTGAGGGTTTAGCAGGGATAATGAGGAGCTCTGTTTTTTCTAAGTTTAATTTGAGATGACGGGCCTTCATCCAGACAGATATGTCGGAGAGGCATGCAGATACTCGATTTGAGATGGTGGTGTCATCAGGGGCAAAAGACAGATGAAGTTGAGTGTCATCAGCATAGCAGTGGTAAGAGAAACCATGCGCCTGGATGACTGTGCTCAGTGATGTCATGATGTCATATATATATATATATATATATATATATATATATATATATATATATACACACACACACACACACACATGCACACACAAATATACGTATCCAAATACAGACATATATACATATATAACCTATACATGTCAATCTATGACATTCTCCTGCCATGCGTCATGATGATGAGTAGCTGATTAATCAGTTTCTTTTAATTGAAACTACAGAACAGAATGTTCCAGGAAACCTGGGCATTTGTGAACGCCGACACATCATGCTGAATATTTCAGCTGCCTTCTAAATCAGAGACCCAGATGCATGAGCCAGACAGTTTAAAACATCATAACTGAATCATCACCACTCAACATTTACAGATAATCATGCTAATCATGCAACAGCCCACTGTGTCATGTAGGACTTTTCTAATGTGGGAGGCTAAACAAGATGCATAACGGTAAAGCACTGCCCCTTAATATTGAATATATTTAATATTGTTTAATGATGCATTGTCGACTGGGTGAGGCCTGTGCTGTGCTGGCACTGAAAAAAAATGCTCTGCAGAACAGCTGCAACATTTTACAGGAGGCGTAATGTGCAGCCCAAATATAAGAAAAGCCAGGCAGCAATACATAGTTAAGTGCCAAGGCCTGAGTAGCAGGCAGATTAGCATTTGGTGTGTGTGTGTGTGTGTGTGTGTGTGTGTGTGTGTGTATGTGTGTGTGTGTGTGTGTATGCGTCTCTGTGTACCCTTTCAGGTCGGGTAAACATGTCCTTCCTCCAGCTATCTGACATGATGAGTCTAGATGATGACATCATGGCGGTACAGGCGTGATTAATTTCCTAAGGTGCAAACCATTCCATGTCTTCTGCCCCTCTTTGTCTTCGACACTGTCTGTCTTATTTTGTTCCATCATCTATCCACTACGCCCTCACCCATCTTTCTCATCATTATTTGTGATCAGCTCAAGTTTACTGAACCGTATGAGGCCAGATTGCCTCCCTTTTCTGAAATTTTGCCGCTTTGCCACTGGTAACCGAAGTGAAAATGCATCAGTCATATATTGTGCATGAGGAAGAAGACATAGTAGAGGAGGAGGCACGGGTGAGAATGATTCAAACTGCCTTTATACAGGCAGCAGCACACTAGCCAGTGAAAGGCAGAATTCCATACTCTTTGTAAGAAAAAAAATAACCTAAGTTGGTGCCAGGTTTTTTTTATTCAGGCACTGTGAAAAATGCAGTAGACATGGCTAAGCCTGCTAATAGTGTGTTACTGGTAGGTGCTGCTGGTAGATGTGGTATGCACTGCACACAAATGATTCCGTCAATTTTTTTCCTACAGAACGTTGAGTGGGAAACAGAAAACATTGTTGATGATAAGAATCATTTGCAGATAAGCTCTTTGTTGCTCTCTGAATTGCTATCCATGGGACACGTTTCTTCTGATGTAAAGTTGCTTCTGCTAATTAGGATCATGGCGGGTGGTGGTTTGAGGGCAGGGCTAGATTAAATAAAAAATAAAGACTTTTTCATTTTTAAACAATGTGGATATAAAGTTGCCCGAGGTTTATACAGTCTGTGCTTAATTCCAGTGCATGTGGCTCACACAACACTGTGCTTAATGCTTGCATTTTAAATCCTAAAACGGTGAATTGCAGTAAAATAAAAAAAATAATTCAGCTTTCCTAAGGCAGGCCTTGCAATAGTTTGGCTTAAGTCCAAAATGGTGCTTAAAACCAAAGTTATATCACTTAATAAGTGTAAAAGGCTGTTTGTTGGTGTAATATGTATTTTTCTGCAGCTGATTACACGCTATATAAATTGGCTTCCCTTTTTGTAGCTATAATGGATTCCAATTTCTAAGAATGCTTTCAGGATTTTGGAGTAAGTGTGTGGCATTTTTGCACATTTATTTAGAAGAGCATTTATGAAGTCAGAACTGATGTTGGATGAAAGGGATTTTTTGCCGTTTTTGTTTGCAGCCTTTGTTTTAATTTATTCCTAAGGTGTTTGATGGGGTTGACATCGGAGCTCTGCGCAAGGTCAATCGATTTCCTCTATACCAAACTCACCCAATCATTCCTTTATGGACCTTGATATGTGCACTGGGGCACAGTCATGCTGAAACTGTAACTGGCCATCCCTAAACTGTTCTTAGTTTCTAAATCAAGTTCAAAGCATAGTTGCCTGCAGTTCATCCATCCATTATTTTCCACTTTATCCTCTACTAGGGTTGCGGGGGGTTCCCCATGCCCATCCAGGGGAGAAGGTTTCGGACGCTGGACAGATACACAGATACCCAGGACAGGGCGCCAATCCATCGCTGGGCACACACTCACTCACACATACACAGACACACACTATATGGGGCAATTTGGAGAATTCAATTAACCTTGTTACATGTTTTCGGACTGTGGGAGGAAACCGGAGAACCCGGAGGAAACCCGCGCTGACTTGGTGAGAACATGGAAACTCCACCCAGATTGGGATTCGAACCGGGAATCCCTAGCGCTGAGAGGAGAACATGCTAACCACTAAACCACCGTGCTGCCCTGCCTAAAGTTCATAGATAGGTTTTTATTTTTTTTACACATTTGAAAGGATAGGAATACACACAAAAGGGGCATGTCCTAATATTTATATAATAATGTATCTTAAATAAAGCAACATGGGTATGAAACCCTTGCATGCATTTATATTTAACATATTGTTTTCACGGGCGGCACACTGGTTTAGTGGTTAGCTCATTTGCCTCCCTAATGTGGGTGATGTTTCCATGTCCTCCCCGTGTCCATGTGGGTTTCCCCCGGGTTCTTCAGTTTCTTCCCACAGTCCAAAAACATGGACCAGGTAAATTGGCTGCACTAAATTGCCCCTACAGACTATGAGTGTCTGTGTGAGTGTTTGCCCAGCGATAGATTGGCACCTTGTCCTGGTTGTATTTGCCCAGTCCCCAAAATGTTCTCCCGACAACCCCCCCCCCCATCCCCCAGCCCTTATTATAGGATTAAGCGGAAGATAATTGGATGGAAATTGTTTTCACATTGTTCTGTTCTTTGAGGCATAGATCAGATATGTGCTGAAAATATTGAATAAATCACATTAAAGCTTGACTGCGGTGCTAAAGGGCCACATGGAGAAGAACAGATAGAACCACAGGCAAAAACGGAGTTTCTCTGCACTTTTGAATGATGAAGCAGGAGTAGCGCAGCGCTCCAGTTCAGGTGGCTGTTCAGAGGTCCATTAGTAGATAAAGCACATCTTTTTTAGCTTTTTCTTTTCGCTGGCGAACCTGAAGTCAAAGTCACACCATGTCTCCTGCTGCTGCTCCTTCTAATGCAGGAAATATGTTTCGCTATCTCTCTTGTTTAAGGTTAAAATATTCTATCATTTCTTGGCTTGAGTTATGTAAGCATCCACTTTTTTTGTGTCAAGTAAGATTTCGCCAGGAATTAAGAAGGCATAAAAGAAACATTCTCTTGTGAAGCCAGCAGAGTTTTACAGGATATGAAACAATCGGAAATTCACAGAAACAGTCGACAGAGTCCATCCGTTATCTTCAGCTAAATCCTCTGCTATGGACATTACACATTGCACATTATAAAGAACTGAATGCACTTTATAAAGAACTGAATTTTTTTAAATCTAGGACATTTGTTTAAAACAACCAAACTCAGGGTTTACTTTCAATACCATACTTGAATGTTTATTGTTTACTGTACTGTGTATCGTCCTGTATTTATTGTGATTCTTGTGTTTATTATTATATTGTGAACTTTATGTTGGTTGGTTGGTTGTCTAGTAACTGTTATATGTAGCACCTTGTTCCTGGGGAACGCTGTCTCGTTCCACATATACTGTACTGTACTTTATATTGTGGAATGACAAATAAAATACTTGAATATGGGTGGGGGGGGAGGGGTTTGGCCCATTTAGGGGAGAACGTTTCAGGCCCTGGACAGATACACCCAGCACAGGGCAACAATCTATCACTGGGCACTCACTCACTCACACACAAACACACTCTACATGGGGCAATTTGGAGCATGCTATTTACTTCGAATCCATGTTTTTGGACTGTGGGAGGAAACCGGAGAACCCGGGGGAGACCCACGCGGACATGGAGAGAACATGGAAACTCCACCCAGATTGGGATTCGAACCGGGAAACCCCAGTGCTGAGTGGCGAATATGCTAACCACTAAGCCACCGTGTTGACCAGTCGACAGAGTCAGGAACTTAAATGGTACCCTGACACCAAACTGTAATGCTGCATTCTGTGAGTGCACTGTGAAAACATACACTGATTAACAGGTAACCAAAAATACAGAGCAAACTGTAACCAGAAGTCAGATGGCACTGGACTGAAACATACAGCAAATGACAACATCTGGGCTGCAGAGGTCTGAACAGGCTTAAATAAGGGGAACGCACGGAACGAGTTAATTAACATGATCGAGTTTCAATTTAGGGCGGAACTGTGGTTTAGTGGTTAGCATGTTCTCCTCTCAGTGCTAGGGATTCCCGGTTTGAATCCCAATCTGGGTGGAGTTTCCATGTTCTCCCCGTGTCCACGTGGGTTTCCATCGGGTTCTCCGGTTTCCTCCCACAGTCCAAAAACATGGATCAAGGACCCCCCCCCCCCCCCCCCCAACCCTAATAGAGGATGAAGCGGAAGATAATGGTTAGATGAATGGAGCTCCTATTTATACAAGCTGGCAGTCAATTAACTAAAAAGGTCTGGAACAAAGGAACACACACTAAACAAACTCAAAGCCACAGGTACAGCACCTGTGACACAAACATTCATACTTAAATATAAGTACATCCTTACTGTATCCATATGAATTAGGAGGGTGAGTAGCAATCAAGTGATGTTAGTTGTCAGGAGCAGGCTCTTTACTTTATTTCTCGTCTTGTTCAATCTGCATGTCAGTAATTAGAGTGTATAATTAGTTAATTGATACGTTTGCTACTTAATTATCTTCCATGACATGTGGTTTTCCTTTTTTTATTTAAACCCACTTCACCTGTTCATTGCACGTGTATATTGTTCCCCGGTATCTCTCTCTATCTGAACAATGTTTTTATGTCGCACAGGCGGCGTGACATTAGTCATACATCCTTCCATATTTAAATTTATATAAAAAAACATTTTAAAAAAAGCCGAAGTTCTGGCATTTTTCTTGTCTAAGACGGAGAATAGGAAACTTCACCCAGATTGGGATTTGAACCAGGACATGCTAACCGCAATACCACCATGTCTCCCCAAGACCTTTTACAATGATGTGAAAATTACAATTGCTATTTTTGCTGCCCAACATTTTGGAATTGCTTAAAGCCCAATTTTAAACAATATTTTAAAGTCATGAGCTTTGGGTAATGACCGAAAGAACAAGATCGCGAATATGAGCGGCCGAAATGGGTTTTCTCCACAGGGTGGCTGGGCTCTCCCTTAGAGACAGGGTGAGAAGCTCGGTCATCCGGGAGAGACTCGGAGTGGAGCCGCTACTCCTCCGCATCGAAAGGAGCCAGTTGAGGTGGTTCGGGCATCTGGTAAGGATGCCTCCTGGGCGCCTTCCTAGGGAGTTGTTGCAGGCAAGTCCAGCTGGGAGGAGACCCTGGGAAAGACCCAGGACACACTGGAGGGATTATATCTCTCAGCTGGTCTGGGAACACCTCGGGGTTCCCCCAGTCGAGCTGGTGGAGGTCTTGGTCTCCCTACTTCGGTTGCTGCCCCCGCGACCCGAACCCTGGACAAGCGGAAGATAATGGATGGATAATGGATTTTAAAATAATTTATGTGTAAATGATTATTTACAATCTAACAAAATAAAGGTGTCAGTCTCCTTGAAGTCAACATTCCAGCAAGTTCATCCCAAGGTCGGACCCTGCAATGCTCCATCCAACAGCCGAAGCTTTCAATGCAGTTATAGTCAATGCAATGACTCAACTCACACTGTCAATTCTATAACAAAATTAATATAAAAGACTAAAATAAAACTGTGGTGGAAAAACTGTGGTGGAAAAAAATTGAGCTTAAGATGAGACAATTTAAAGGATTTGATGATTTAAATGAGTTTTAACACAGGGTTTTTCTAGTCGACGTTAATTTTTGTTAAATAAATAATGAAATGATGTCATTTGTATATAATATTGTTTATCTAAGGTTGTATTTACCTAATTTTAGGACCAGAGAAAAAGAGACAGATGGTCTAGAATGCAATTACTTGAAACAATTAGGAGAAACAATACATTTACAAAAGGATATCAACTTTAGGATAATATAAGCTAAGTACAGATGTCTGGTGGAACTTGCTTAGGTAAAGTAAATATACCCAGAGAGACAGCCTCACACAGACTACAGATGCATGGTGGGACATAATAATGCATAGTGCAGATGCTTTACATGACAGGCTAATATAAAGAACACTTTTTTTTTTTTTACTTTTTCTTATATGTAGCATTTTCATAATGGGTTTTTATTATATATATATATATATATATATATATATATATATATATATATATATATATATATTTATATATATATATATATTTTTTTTTTTTTTTTTTTTTTTTTTTTTGCATTACTAAGTAATTTTTGGCATGCATAATTCAGCAAGGTGGGGGATGAGGTTGTCGGCCCACTTGCTCAATGTGCTTAGGTTAATCCATCCCCCACAACTGAGGAGCTGAACAGCCTTGCTATAGAGAAAATGTTAAGCTATTGACTTTTTAAAAATTGCCCAAACATGGAACATTTAAGCAGAGGTGTCCAAACATTTGCATAAGTCTGTAGATACAGTTGTGATCAAATTTATTCAACCCCCACTGAAATAAAGTGTTTTGGCCAGTTTGACATTGATTTGGATCATTTCAGTCATCTTATTTACAATTATATCAAAGAGGCACTTATAAATTAGACAAATATAACATAATATTTATGATGGAATAACCACAAATGTCTTTACTGTGCTCACATCATTATCAGTTTTATTCAACCCCCTAGTGACATTATTTTTTAGTACTTAGTACAACATCCTTTTCCAGTTATGACAGCTTTCAAGCGTGAAGCATAGCTTGACACAAGTGTCTTGCAGCGACCTATGGGTATCTTAGCCCATTCTTCATGGGCAAAAGCCTCCAGTTCAGTCACATTCTTAGGCTTGCGCACTGCAACTGCCTTCTTTAGGTCCCACCAGAGGTTCTCAATTGGATTTAAGTCTGGTGATTGCGATGGCCACTCTAGAATGTTCCAGCCTTTCATGTTCAACCATGCTCTAGTGGACTTGGATGTGTGCTTCGGATCATTGTCCTGTTGGAAGGTCCAACGTCTCCCAAGCCGCAGGTTTGTGACTGACTCCATCACATTTTCCTCCAAGATCTCCTGGTACTGAAGGGAATTCATGGTACCCTGCACACGTTGAAGCTTTCCTGTACCATTAGAAGCAAAACAGCCCCAAAGCATAATTGACCCCCCGCCATGCTTCACAGTAGGCAAGGTGTTCTTTTGTTCATAAGCCTGGTTCTTCCTCCTCCAAACATAGCGCTGGTCCATTGTCCCAAACAGTTCTAATTTAGTTTCATCTGACCACAGTACACTGTCCCAAAACCTTTGTGGCTTGTCCACATGACTTTTGGCATACTGCAGTCGACTTTTCTTGTTCTTTGGAGTCAGCAAGGGGGTGCGCCTGGGAGTTCTGGCATGGAGGTCTTCGTTACGCAGTGCGCGCCTTATTGTCTGAGCTGAAACTTCAGTGCCCACATCTGACAGGTCTTTTCAGTTCCTTAGCAGTCACGCGGGGATTTTTCTCCACATTACGCTTCAGGTAGCGCACAGCAGTCGCGGTCAGGATCTTCTTTCTGCCACGACCAGGTAACGTTTCCACTGTGCCCTTTAACTTGAACTTGCGAATGATACTTCCGATAGTGTCTCTTGGAATATTTAACAACTTCGCAATCTTTTTATATCCATTGCCATTCTTGTGAAGAGCAATAACCTCTTCTCTTGTCTTCTGGGACCATTCTCTTGCCTTCACCATGCTTGTAAACACACCAGTAGATGTCTAGAAGGAGCTGAGTATCACAGTCCTTTTAAATCTGCCTAATTGGTGCTTATCATGCTTGATTGCTGCTCGTTGACATCCACAGGTGTTTTCAATACCTGATTGAAAACACTGGAATGAACCTCTGTTCTTATGAGTGGTAGTTGTAAAGGGGTTGAATAATTGTGTCAATGAAGAAATCACAAAAAGGCCATTTAATACTTTATGACAAAAACAATTGATGCTATCTTAGTTGCATTTAGTTCTTTAACAAGTCCTTGTAAGATTTCATTATGAACACAATTACAAATGTGCACTGAATTCCATAAAACCCTTCGCAGCATTGGGGGTTGAATAAATTTGATTACAACTGTATTACTCAGAGGCAGATATTTGTGAACTTGTGAATATGATGAGAAAGGGAGCTTCTTACAGAATATTCAGCAGCAGCAGCAGCAGCCCTGTGAGGTTGCATAGATGCATAAATGGCAGTTTATCACAGTAGGTTAAACGTACAGTTGTTTACGATAAAGAAGACTTCGCCTGTATGTCTGCTTGGGAGATTTGGACAATTTGCAAAACCATGTAAAAATATGCATCTAAATAAGAGCGCATCTACATATATTACCATATGGATGAAATATTTCATAATGCATTATGAACACATTCATAATGCTTTGGAACACTTGTCACAAGCCTCTCTTAACAGATAGAACCACAGACAGAAACTACAGAACATAATTTATAAAAAAAAAAAATATCAGGTACATTCAGACATGTGTGTTATTGTCAATAATGTCATGGCTGGACAAACGGCTCAGCCAATCAGATTTAAGGACTGGAACTACCTATTTTATAATGTGTTATGAATACCAGATTCATTGAAAGTTTTACCCAGCAATCTTCTCTTTCCTATAATATGGCCTAAATATTAACCTTTACTGTTTATCTCAATATATATATATATATATATAATTTTTTACCAGTAAAGCTGGTACCATAGCATAGAGGTATGTTTGTGCACATATTACTTTATGTACATAACCTATTATACACGTTTAAATATGTTTCAAAGCTACCAAAGTAATATGTAGAAAATACATAATTATGGTTTGATACATTTATTTGATTTAAACCATGTATTTATACTTGTTTCATCTGCTGTGCTACAAGGCCACAGTGTGTTATTAAGGAATTCTCTCCACGTGGAAATTTGAAATAATGGTGTAACATGCCCAGATACAATAAGGACTTGAGACAGGATTTGCCAGGCTTAAATACATGTTTTAATGTTTACTTAATTTCATCATTTGGATAACTGATGAAACCACAGACACAGACATTAATAATCACATTTTTCAGTGCATTAGCTCATGCGCCGCAGTTTAGACTTTCTATTTCTCTTGCTGTCTCGATTTTTTTCCTCTTTCCTCATTGCTCAGACACACAATTTCCACAGAGAAGCTACAGGTGAGATTTATTGCCTCACATGCTTCCCTGGCTCTGCCTCTTATTTACAAATCTATGTTTGATCACGATGACCCAGCCACAAAATTTTGGCCCAAATTGAGGTAAAAATAATTATATCTTTAGTTGTAGTGCTGTAAATAGATTCACTCAGCACAGAGTGACTCATATAAAGTCCTGCAAAACCACGGCATTTCTGTTTCTCTCTGACTAATTTAGCAAATTCATTAGATAATTAAAGGACTTGATGACCTAAAGCAGATGTGTTCTTGTTTTGTGTAATTATGCTCTGAACTTGGATGGCCAGCTGTTGGTCACTCATTGTAAGTGCTTTGAAAGATGGACATTGCCTAGTGGCAAAAAAGGGTGTTTGTATATTTAGTATGGCTTCTGGACACATTATAAAACAGTACCCTTAACAACGTCCAAAGTACAAGGACTAATTTACATCACCTTTAGTGTAAAACATGGTCGGATTCAGCATTTATTACAGATGCAATAAAGGGGCACATTTCCCTGTAATAGTTACCTGCATGGTAAGATAAGATCTAGTTAAACTGACTAAGTGCTTCTATAATTGGAATGTAGATGAATGGAAAGACATAATATGATCAGATGAGTCACTTTTTTGAAAACATTTCATTCACTGAAAGTGTTCTGCCAGCAGGTGAATTATCATTTATTTTGTGACAAATACTCTAATGATGTCTGTTGGGGTTTCGTGTACATAATATGAATAAAGTAGGTAGAAAGCAATTATGGGCATGCGAAGGGTCTTTTGGGCTGTCATGGTCGTTTGGGGCTAATGTTTAAGCACAGATCATTTAGTGATTTAGTATTTGTGGGGTTAACATTTTCAACTAAAATACAGCATTTAAAAAGTATGTGATTGAAACACGGTAAATTAACAGTAACTAGTTTGCTATTTGTGCCCTTACCTAACTGTAGTAGTAATTTTGCAGGTTTTTTGATACTCCCCTGTCTTGTCCTCTCCAGTTCTAATTCGTCCATACATTGTCTTTATATAGTCCTAAGTGCTACTGTTGGAAAGATGGTGATGTGTTTGAGCTCATAACATCATCACACAGACATTTATAATAACGAGTCAGTGGCAAGCACTTTAGTTTGACATGAATGATTTCCCACAGGACTATGCTGAAGGGCAGTTGCTTGTTTTTGTGCTTTAACTTATATATATATATATATATAAGTAAATATACTTATATATATATATTTCTAACTGTTTATGCTTGAAACTGTGTTAAGGGTCCATTTCATTCCTCTGTACAAAAGTAAATAAAAATAAAAAATCAACAGTGCTTTCTAGTAACTGAGATAATTGTAGTACATTGAATTTCTATTCTGCCCCGAGCTGTGCCTTCTAATAATGTGATTGAAGAAACAATCAGTTTAATTACATTGTGTTTGATCTGGAAAAAAAATGAAAGTGAACTGAAGCCCTTTGGTCTAGCTGGCAGTATACAGGAAATATATTTTATGCTTTTATATATTTGATATTTTATGCTTTTTATATTTTATAAGTTGACATAAAATCATCAACATATGATCATAAAGTGAGATTTGAAGCCTTGTTTATTATTTTAATCAACAGTGATATATGACTAGTATGTTGAATCTTATTGGGTAATATTATTGTCCATCCTTGATCCTAGAAAGGTGTATTGTCTCAAATAGAGACTGTGAGTGAATGAAATTTCAGAAGCATGGGCTGAATGAAAATCAGTTATGTTCATGAATGCACAAAACATCAATGCAACTCATTTTTTATATTTATTTGCCCCGTTGATGTAAATTGCAGTGGAGCTACTTTGTTCTTGTAGCCACCCCTAACATTTGGCCATATCAATGTGCTGACAGATTCTGTCAGACAGAGCCACAAGCATAGCAACAGCCTTGACAATGACACATTGATTGACACACACAGGCTACAGACAAATCAGTGTTGAATACAGATTCATGGTGCATTGTTTGTCTTTTTTTAATGGTAAGTGGAACAGGACATGCTTACTTAATTACCAAAACTAAATAGCTCGCTCAGATTTTAGATGGTGCTTGAATGGCTAGTTAATCATAACTCCTTTTAAACTGCCCATCTCGGTTTTCCAGGAGGACGTGTTTCCAATCACAAAATAATAATTTAAAATTGTAAAAAAAAAAAAAAAAAAAAAAATTTGAACTTATCAGTAGCTCATCTCTGGATTTTAAACAGATGCTCCATGGCGTGTGCTGATAGAGCGTGTGGAGGTTTTCTGCCCACATTCAGATGTTCGTTGCTGGCCCCTGTGACCTGATGGATCAGCAGGATGGGAGTTGAATCGACTGAGAGATCTAACGTTTCTCTCTGATCTCGCTGAAAGTGCTTAATCTATAATGTCAGCAGAGGGAATAATAGATGAAACACAGAGGAATATCCTGGCCTCTATAAAAACAAAACTGCTCATGCATATGCAATTCGAGGAATCCAAGTAGCCAGTTATAAAGGCAATTATATAGCTAATGTTTTTTAATGAAGCAGGTACAAATGGTCTCACAATTGAATTTGCTTCAGAGAGAAGGACTGAACAAAGTCTTTCAGTTGCTTAATAATGTCTGTTGCATCAGTGAAGCAATATCTCCTATATTAATATGAAATTGTAATGTGTTAAACACTCTGCTGTTGCATCATTCCTTCTTGGTTATTGTTGCTGATTACCCAGTCTTTAATATACCATTTTATAAGGGTTTACCTCCACTGTTACCCTGTACACTGTACATGTTGTGCACCCATTGTATTGCAAATTTATTTATTATTTTAATCTTAGTTGATTGTGTTTACCGGGTCAGGTTTTATACATTTGACCAATAAGTTTTAAAGCATTTAAAACCATGACAAGGTATTTTCCTGTGGTTTGTTTATCTCATGGGTGGATCTGGTAATGTCCACATTTTTTTTAGACATGCACGTAACCGAATACCACAGGAATCAAATAATCTCATCATATTATGTTTCACTTAATCCTATACTAGTGGAGATTTTCCCCATGCTCATCCAGGGAAGAACATTTCAGGTGCTGGGCACATACACCAAGGACAGTGCGCCAATCTATTGCTGTGCATACGCTCACTAATTATATGGGTACAATGTAGATAGAGGCAATTAAGAGCAGCCACATTACCTTGAATCAGTATTTTTTCACTGTGAGAGGAAACCTGAGAACCTGTAGGAAACCCACACTGTCACAGGGAGAACATCGATACCCCACCCAGATTTGGATTTGATCCAGAATTCCCAGTGCTTAGAGGCGAAGGTGCTAACCAGTAAGCCATTGTGCTGCCGGAATCAAATAAGTAGTTAAATTTATTTAAGTAGGGCGGCACGGTGGCTTAGTGGTTAGCAAGTTCTCCTCTCAGCGCTAGGGATTCCCAGTTCGAATCCCCATCTGGGTGGAGTGTCCATGTTCTCCCCGTGTCCGCATGGGTTTCCTCCGGGTTCTCCGGTTTCCTCCCACAGTCCAAAAAACATGGATCAAGTCAATTGGGTTCTCCAAATTGCCCCATTTAGAGTGTGTCTGTGTGAGTGAGTGTGTGCCCAGCGATAGATTGGCGCCCTGTCCTGGGTGTATCTGCCCAGCACCCGAAACTCCCCTGGATGGGCATGGGGAACCCCCCCACGACCCTAATATAGGATAAAGCGGAAGATAATGAATAAATGAATGAATGAATGAATGAATGAATGAATGAATATTTAAGTAATACCAAAAATACCTTAGTTCACATCCACTACTGTAGCATGAGCACCCTCTGCAAACGGTGGCGCTCACCTGCTGTATTAACCAGAAGTGTGGAAGCTAAAGTTACTCTGGAAATCTGCGCAGATGATGACAGTCAGCTTTCATTAAGGATAAGCAGAATGTTGCAGAGCACCTAAACCAGCATCAAAGAATAGCCCAATATCTATAATAGCAAAACGCAAATCATGGCGGAATCTGAACGGAGTCCTGGGTGATGGGGGATTTTGGTCCCAGCCTTTTCTTCTTTACAGCATTAGATTAAATACACTTGGGGATTGAGACATAATCGGCGGCAGATGCAGGTGCACCTGCATTGGAACCATTCTTTTGCAACCATAATATTCTTGGCTGGGGAAAAACAAATCACTTAATTATGGCTATAGCTGTAGTTCTGAAAGTTATACAATACTGAAGTAATACCTCCTCTGCTGTGTTTTTAAGGGCCCTGAGCATTAGAGAACAAGTAGGACAAACAATGTACAGGAAAAGTAAACTAAACAACATAAAAGAACATAAAATGTGTAGGCCTATATGTATTAAGATTTACAGTAGGGCTTTTACTGTAATAAGCTTGCACACATAATTATAACATTTTCACACAATTAGGTTTTAAATATAATTACAAATCAAATCAATGTGGGTGTAGCAGTGTTTAGGGTGTTGGGCTATCAATCTGAAGGTTGTGGGTTCAAATCCCAGGTCCACTGAAGTTACCAATGTGGGTCCTTGAGCAAGACCCTCAAACCTTAATGCTCCAGGGATGCTGTGGCCAACACTGTGCTCACTGTGTATTTTGATTTGGATAAACACGTCTGCTAAATGTAAACGAAAATATAAAATGCACTGTGTTAGAAGTAAAAATGTATCAAAAAGCAAACAAAAATAAAAAAATAAGAGATGAAGGGATAGAAAATAGAGTTAGAAAGAAAAGACCTAGAAACAGTAGGCACAAATCTAAACTAACACATCACCAAGCGTGAAGGAAATGCTTTTTTGTGGTGGATCACTGCTGTTTTTATTATTGCAGTCTGAACTTTGTCAGTAAATGTGACTGATGGTGCAGTACTGCATTTTTGACAGTCACGTCGATGAGGTGTCTCTGAGTTGACACAGTGAGAGATGGAGCCACTGTGTACCTCCAGGGTAAGCAACAGTGGAGGACACACATACACACACACACACACACATTAATATGGAATAAGAGTAAGGTGAGTATGTGTCAGGAGCATCAGCTTTCCTGCTCTGTATGTAAGGACCAGCAGCTATGATTATTTAATCTTGAATTATTTTGACCTTGTTGCATTTGCTAGAGCTTGATCCCAGAACTTCATATGGATAAAAGCATCCAACAAAGGTTTTGACCTTTGGGAAAGGAAGTAAAAGTTTGGTCTTGGTTTCTTACTTTGTGCCCAGCTTTGCAAATGAATTACTAGTTCACCTTGCACATGACGTCAAGGCCCAAAGCAAAAATCCAGGATGAAAATACCCACATGGCAATGAAGTAGCAAAAAAAAGACATTTAAAAGTATCATCATGAAAAATGCTGATATCCAGTCATATCCAACTTTTCTGCAAAATTGCATTAAAGTTTTCTGGAAGCATTGAAAGAGGAGAAAGTGTGTTCTGTGGTCAGAAAATTCCACATTTTGGCTGTTTTTTTTGAAAGTCTTAAACATTTGATTGTACATCTCCAGGCCGAAAAAGACATAATGTGCAAAAGACAGCATCTGTGAGTTCAGTTCACACAACACTCTGTGTGGTTACATATCTGTAAAGCTATCACTGATGCCGAGGCTCATATTGGTATTTAATAACGACACTGCTGCCATCAAGACATGTTTAATAGGCAATATTTCATCTGGATAATTCCTGAAGGAATTACATCAGCATGGATTCAAAGATATAGAGTGTGTGTTATCGACTAGCCTGCGTGCAGCCGTGATCTGTCTCTTATTAAAAATGTATGGCATGTCATGAAGAGAAAAATTAGACATCAGTGACCATGGACTGTTAAGTGTCTCATATCTTCTACAGAAAGATAAACCTGCAATGCCCAAATAGTTAAAAGTATAATTAAAGGAGAAGGTTATGTGGATCAGTGATAAACATGACTGAGGCATCGTCTTTTTATTATTTGTTGGACGAATTAAAGCAAAATAGAACAGTAAACAAATTGTCATATATCCATCCATTATCTTCTGCTTTATCCAGGAGAGTCTCGGGCGCTGTGCAGATACACTCTGGACAGGGCACCAATCCATCCCTGGGCACACACTCACTCACACAGACACACTCTATATGGGGCAATTTCGAGAACTCAATTGACTTGATCCATGTTTTTGGACTGTGGGTGGAAACCGAAGAACCCGGGGGCAACCCATGCAGTTATGGGGAGAACATGGAAACTCCACCCAGATGGGGATTCGAACCGGGAATCCCTAGTGCTGAGAGGCGAACGTGCTAACCACTAAGCCACCATGCCGCCCCAAATATTCATATAGATCTGCATAATAAACTTTATGGTAACACCCAGAACGATAGCTTTTATAAATGTACATCTAATACCAAAATGTGTATTAATAAAACACATACGTTTATATTTTTTTGACATTCAGTTATTGTATTCTGGCAGAAGCGAATCCTGATGTTAGTTATTATATTTTACTGCATCATGACAAATTGATTCTGAAGGGGTTGGAGCAAAAATGACATTATTATGCTCACTGTAATGTCTTTCATATTATTGGCTAATTCACTTAATCTTTTTTTAATAATCTGATTTGCATCGTGTGTCCGTTACGTTGATTTAGCAGAAACAACTGAATATTAAAGGATCTTGCTTAAGGGTCTTGTCATAGCAACTTTTATTCTTAATAGCCCACAATTTTAACCATTAACACTCAATGCACTGTTTACTATACAGTAGATCTAACCACAATTTTCATGTTACAGTTTAAAAAGCATTTCAGACAAATCCACCCATTAGCCACAACATTAATGCCACTGAGAGGTTCTAATGTCATGGCTTATTGTGTGGCTTAGTGTGGCCATTCAATGGGAAATGGTATGACTTATGGCACTTTACTGTCACAATCACAATGGCTAGAGAAAAACGCTCTGTAGCCACAAATGATATGTTACAACTTGGCTTTGTTTTGATATCTCTCCTTGATAATAGAGGCTTAAATCAGGCAACTCTCCCAATCAGCTCTTCTTTAGGATAAGATAAGATCACCTTTTATTATCCCACAAGGAAACATTTATATCTTTACAGCAGCATCAACAATACAATATATAAGATAAAGGAAAAACAACTATAAACATACATAAAGTATAAAGTGAGACGAAAAAAATTGTTTTCAAATTTAAAATTTTTTGTGAGAGAAATATATGTACTGCACCTTGACTTATTTTTATGAATTTGTGTACATAATATAAATCATATATATTTTTTGTGGTTTTGTATGTGGTTCATATTTTGACATTAATATCTGAGTAATTTCATCTTTATCTGTGCTAAAAAGGAATTCTAGGCGTCTGGAACTGGAAAACTTCTTACTTATGTTTATTGGAGACATATGTACTCTAACAAGCAATTTGTTAACATTTGTAGTAGCTTAATAGTTGTCACGGTCAATCAATCAACATCTGGTGTCATTTGCCAAAAATATGCTGTGTATGATACAATAATAAATTACCTTATAGTGTCCCTTAAAAAACATACTATTATGCTAGTAAATGCTTCTCTTCAAATTATGGTCGGTTTCTTTTTCTAAAGGGCAACTGATTGCATTTAATCATAAGTCAATATTTTAATAATGACTGTTATTGCTCTCCTAGTTATTAATCTTTCCATCCATCCATTCTCTTCCACTTTATCCTCTTCTAGAGTCGCGAGGGGTTCCCTATGGAGAACATCTCGGGCGCTGGGCAGATAGACCCAGCACAGGGCGCCAATCCATCGCTGGGCACACACTCACTCACACAGACACACTCTATATGGGGCAATTTGGAGAATTCAATTGACCTTGAGCCATGTTTTTGGACTGTGGGAGGAAACCGGAGAACCCAGAGGAAACCCATGCGAACACGGCGAGAACATGGAAACTCCACGCAGATTGGCATTCGAACCGGGAATCCCTAGTGCTGAGAGGAGAATGTGCTATCCACTAAGCCACCCTGCCGTTATTACTTTCTTTTATGTATTTTAGTATTTATTATACTTTGTCTTGGGATGCTGTGTGTCCAGGTACACTAACTTTTTTCCAGTGCCAAATCAAAGATTAGAGACAACCAGAGATCCAGTTCAGGGTGTCTTATAATTTGTTGCCCATTTTAACGGACATGATTTTATTGCACATTGACCATCCTTGCTAGATTGAGGAAAAGGAGTCAATTGTCTCTTGTCTCTAAGCATTTAACAGTCTAATAGAAAACGTCTTGCCTTGGCATGTCATTGGCAAAGAGGTGTCAGACTTCCTAAAATCAAAAAGGATGTAGATAGAACAAACATCAGTTAAGCTGTCAGATATTGGCTATGTGTCATTGTTATTCAGCATGTGTAGAGCTGTATGGGTATGCATGCATGCCTTTGACACATCCCTTGACACCTGTGTTTTTAAGTCAAGCTGTAAAAATAGAAGTGTACCCATGACAGCTAACAGCCACCAGTCGCAGAATAAGAGATGCTCTTCTGTCTGTCTTTTATATTTCCTATGTTATTCTATATTGCATTTAGCTGCCATTATCCCCAGTAGTAGCTCAATGGTTATGGCTTTGAAATGTTAATAAGAAGGTTAGGAGTTTAAACCCGAGCTCACCAAACTCCAGCTATGAACCATGGATCAAGCTGTTTTGCTCCAAGAGAGCAGTAACACTGGGGACTGCGTTCTTGTCTTAAAAACATTCTTACTCTGTGTTTTATAACATTAGAGAGACAAAAAGAAAAGAAAAAAAAAACAATCATCGGTTTGGCCTGTTAACTTTAAACACACTAAATATTGAAAAGGCTCATATAGTTTTATTAAGATCTTAGAAGAAGACTAAGAGGACTAATTTTCTGACTCTTTGACCTATGTGCTATTACACAGCAATCATGGGCTCCTCCGCCACTGTCTAAACAAATATAATTAGTTCAAACAAGAAAGTGGGAAGACTATTATGAAATAACAAAGTATTTCAACTTGTGGTTTCCATAATACAGTACGTTGTTGATAACAAGGCAGTTCATGGACCCTAAAGACCAAAATGAGATCTGAAAGAACAAAAATTTTGCTTATCTGCTGGCAAAAAGTATATAACAAAATATATAAATAAATAAAAAATAAAAAAAAATTAATTAATTAATTAATTACTTAGGGCGGCACGGTGGCTTAGTGGCATGTTCTCCTCTCAGCACTAGGGGTTCCCCGGTTCGAATCCCATTTTGGGCGGAGTTTCCATGATCTCCCCGTGTCCGCGTGGGTTTGATCCGGTTTCCTATTACCATTAGTCCAAAATTATGGATAAAGGTCAATTGAATTCTCCAAATTGTCCTATATGGAGTGTGTTTGTTTGAGTGAGTGTGCCCAGCGATAGATTGGTGCCCTGTCCTGGGTGTATCTGCCCAGCGACTGAAACCTTCACCCCTGGATGGGCATGGGGAACCCCCCACGACCCTAGTAGAGGATAAAGCGGAAGATGATGGAGGGATGGATGGATTAATTAATTAATATTTATATCGTGTGTTTGTATGTCTGTCCTGTAACTTGTACAGTATCTATATAGTATAAGTTAGACTATAAACATATAATTTATTTCGGGTATAAATTTATGCCATTCATTTATTAACCTCCACTTAATTCTTTATTAGGATTGCTGGGTTGGTTCCCCATGCTAATCCACGGGAGAAAGTTTCTGGCGCTGGGCAGATACACCCAGGAAAGGGCGCCAATGTATCGCTGGGCACACACTCACTCACACAGACACACACTATATGGGGCAATTTAGATCACTTAATTTACCTTGAATCCATGTATTTGGACTGTGGGAGGAAATCGGAGAACCCGGGGGAAACTCAAACACGCAAACACGGATAGAACATGGAAACTCAACCCAGATTGGGATTCAAACCTGGATCTCCAGCACTGAGAGGAGAACATGCTAACTTACTGGTTTCTGATGCAAGCTTTGGTTGGAGTTTCAATTTGAACACTCTCTAATGTTTCATTGGAACCGTACAATGCTGTCTGAAACCCTTGGCTTATTAAGAACGTTTGAGTGCAGCTACAACAATGTAGCTACTCTTACAATATAATAAAGTAGCCAGCTTGGGTATGGTAATCACACTAGCAAGATGGAGAAGTCCTCCCTAGAGAATGTCTAAAAGCACAATTCATCTCTCTCTGCAGTCACATACACATGCAGAGAGGCTGTGTGGTTGTGTGTGTGTGAGTGAGAGCGATGGTGTAAATGCAGGTTACACAGTACTGAAAGCACATTTAATGGTGTAATGGAAATAAATATTCTATGCTGGGTGTTAAAATAGCCTTTTCCCTGCTCTAGTACTTCAAATCACTGAGAGGTGGAAAGACAGAATATACAAGATGTTTTATATACAGCTTTATGCAAAAAGTAAAATATCTCTGCTTTAAATAAATTACATTCTGATCTTTAAATTGTCAAAAGGTTGAGTTATGCACAATGTGGAGCATAAATATGATTTTTTATCCTAAGGGCAAACAACAGTTGTGGAGTGTAATTTTTTTTTTACTACTATTGTATCTACAAATCACAGTTTAAGCTCACTTCAGGAACAGCTGCACTGGTATTTGTTGACAAGCTGAAAGATATAGAACTGTCATTTCAGCGACGTACATACAGCGCAATAAAACAAAGTGAGGCACCACTCAGCAAAATGAAAACATAATTCAGGATATAAGCCAAAAAGGAAACCAAAACATTAGTATGTAAGCAAGAAGCCAGAGAACACAATAGTATTTTTTTATATTCACATAAGCAGTATGCGGTGGCACGGTGGCTTAGTGGTTAGCACGTTCGCCTCTCAGCGCTAGGGATTCCCGGTTCGAATCCCCATCTGGGTGGAGTTTCCATGTTCTCCCCGTGTCCGCGTGAGTTTCCTCCGGGTTCTCCGGTTTCCTCCCACAGTCCAAAAACATGGATCAAGTCAATTGAGTTCTCCATATTGCCCCATATAGAGTGTGTATGTCTGTGTGAGTGAGTGAGTGTGTGCCCAGCGATAGATTGGCGCCCTGTCCTGGGTGTATCTGCCCAGTGCCTTAAACGTTTTCCCCTGGATGGGCATGGGGAACCCCCCAGCGACCCTAATAGAGAATAAAGCGGAAGATAATGGATGGATGGATAAACAGTATGCATTGTTTTACAGTGTTAAAGGAGAATCCATGTTGAGACTTGGTCCACACAAAGTTTCTTAATTTTTAATTGAAAAACAAATACCAGGCTTGTAGTTCAACTTTAGCTTGCTCATTGGGGATTTGTGATCAGAACATTGGAGTTCATGTACTATTATAGGTACACATATCTATCTATCTACATACTTGACCTTAAAGGCAGATACGTAGTATCTAGAATAAAGAGCACTAGCAAACAGACAGTACAATGGCAGGAAAGAAGTCATCAGAATTCTCTCGAGAAGCAACACATGAAGCCACCGATAGGAACCTTAAAAAATATTATTCATTCGTTCATTATCTTCTGCTTAATCTTCGTCTAGGGTCATAGGGGGGTTTCCCATGCCCATTCAAGGTAGAGTTTTGAGCGCCAATAAATCTCTGGGCACACACTCACTCACACAGACACACACACACTATATGGAGCAATTTAGAACATTCATTTTACATTGAATTCATGTTTTTGAACTGTAGGAGGAAACCAGAGAGTACCCATGCAGACACGGGGAGAACATGAAAACTCCACCCAGATTGGGACTCGAACCAGGGATTCCCAGCGTTAAGAGACGCCCCAAAAATAGAACGACTAATAATAAAATAAAATAAATAATAAACAAAGGGGGGTGGCACGGTGGCATAGTGGTTAGCACGTTTGCCTCTCAGCACTAGGGATTCCCGGTTCGAATCCCCATCTGGGTGGAGTTTCCATGTTCTCCCTGTGTCCACGTGGGTTTCCTCCGGGTTCTCCGGTTTCCTCCCACAGTCCAAAAACATGGATTAAGTTAATTGAGTTCTCCAAATTGCCCCATATAGAGTGTGTTTGAGTGAGTGAGTGTGTGCCCAGCGATGGATTGGCGCCCTGTCCTGGGTGTATCTGCCCAGCGCCCGAGACGTTTTTCCCTGGATGGGCATGGGGAACCCCACCGCAACCCTAATAGAGGATAAAGCGGGTGATGAATGAATGAATGAATGAATAAACAAAGGACTAAGCGCCATCATACCGGTTTTCATCTGCTAGATGGCACGTAGGAGTTCTTGATGGTAGCTATAAGCATATTCGTAACAAGAACCAGCAAAAGGTATTATAGATGTTGACCTGTTTCTGTCTTAATGATCCATAAAAGTATTGTACAGTGAGTTCTTTCATTCTCTGCACTGTTTGAAGCTGTGTCTGGTTCTTGAGTTGGAACACTTGTTTTGTTCTTGTTCAAACAGATTGGCCTGAACAGCCTTATCACTTCAGCCAGCAAACAGGACTTAAATTTTGGGTTTTAATTACTACCATGGTTCCTTCTTGCATAATTTGTACAAAATAGGTCAGCCTCTTCTTAAAACCAACCAAGCTAAGGACATCAATGGACTTGGAACAAGACATATTTGTGCCATTTATGCCAAAAAATAATTCCTTTTGCAAGAGATTAAACAGAAATTTTCCATTTGCATGTTGCCCTCTTCGGCACAGTGGATTAATGGTTAGCACCTTCACTTCTCAGCACTGGGCATCTAGGTTCGAATACCAATCTGGGTGGAGTTTCCATGTGGATTTTCTCTGATTTCTTCCTACAGTCCAAAAAAATGGAATTGAGGTAAACTGAATGCGCTTAATTGTCCCATATAGTGTGTGTTTATATGTGTTTCTGTGTGAGTGAGTGTGCCCAGTGATAGATTGGTGCCCTGTCCTGGATGTATCTGACCCCCCCCCCCCAAGAACCTAGTACAGGATCAAGCAGAATGAATGCCTGGATCTGGATGGGTGATAGAAGAAATAATGGGGCATTTAACATCCATGATAAGGTACATAAGGGCAGAATATGTGGTTCAAGCAGATGGTCAAGCTAATTTAACTGTTCTAAGATTGATCTTAGAACCTGACATGCCAAAACCTGCTGCAACTCTGGGGACAGAGCAGCAAAAACAGTGTCAGAAGGGCAAACTCATTCCAGATGCTTCTGGCAAATAGGGTGAAGGATTTTAGGTCAAAATAAGCAGCCATGTGTGAACTGTGGCATAGAAAACAAAAGCTAACTGCATAATGATCTGTAGTGAAGGTGGCAGAATATTGCTTTCTTGACAGATTTGCACCACTGGTTAAACAAATAGTCACCCCCTTAAGCTAAAAAAGGGAAATTATGAACTTTATTAAAACATGATCAAGACAAAATAACATTGTAACAGAAATCATTCAGTGTAAGGCTTACACATGCTCATAAATATGAAAAGGTGACTTGTGAAGTAACACAGCCTCTGCAAACCCCCTGCCATGTCTTAGTAAAGAGCACTGAGAATATGGTCACTGTCCCATAAATATGTATGCCAAAAAGACAAGAATTCTGCAATAATTTTGTCGCAATATTACCGTCTTCTTAAAGAATCAAGAACCAGGGCAACATCGAGTGAAACCAGCAGCAGAGTAAACGCATAGGATGAGCAAAAGAATGTCCTCAGCTTGTGAAAGAATTGCTAAAGAAGTGAACCGTATCGAGATGTAAACTGTAATGTTTCTAAAGGGTTTGTTTAGCATTTATGCTGAAGCCAGGCTGGATTAATAGGCTTTATGAAAACAGTTAAATTCAGTAGAGCAGAAGAAAAAGCTAGGAGGGCACAGCAGAGCCTGATCAAGAGCAATCATTGTGTAATGTGAACAACAACAGGGGATGTAAGCGGGAGGCCGCAGGAGGATTGAGGGGGGAAAAAAGGTAGAGGACAGACAGTAAAAAAATGTTAATGAGAAGCTGGAAAAACGGTAAGCTTAAAGAGGAATTGAAAAAGACGGGGTGAAAATGAAAGCTGCAACATATGAAAAGGTTTATCAGCAAACAGAGCATTAATAATAAAACATATAGCTGTATGTAGGGGTGTCTTCAACTAAGGATTTTCATAGTCGAATCTGATTCGTCATATTTTCCCTATAGTCGACTGATAGTCGAATCAGTTAAAATTTCACCACAAGATGGCACTATAAGCGTGGTTTTTAAAAAATATTTTTTTATATATTTTACTTGTTTTTCTAGAGCACAGTAAATGGGGATGATTTTAAGGAGATTTTAGGAGAAATTAGGATGATTTTATTTGACAAAAGGCTATATATATATATATATATATATATATATATATATATATATATATATATATATATATATATATATATATATATAACGAAAACAAATACATTTCTTGTAAAAACTAATGCTTAGCAGCAGCCATGGGCACACCCATGTGGTCAAAATGGTACATTCGTCTACTAGGTTCATAGTCGACTACGGTTCTCCGAATCGAATCGTCGAATCAGCGAATATTGCAGCTCACCCCTAGCTGTATGTATAAAGTACCTTTTTTACAGATTATTAAGAAGATATGCAAAAATCTAAATATAACATCAAATAGTACAAGTAAATAATACATGACTTAATACAAAAACTTAATATAAAAATACTTAATATAAGAGAGACTGATTGAAAAAAAAAAAAAAAAAAGATTTTGAAACAACAAAAGTAAGTCTAGCCATAATCTAAGTGTGATATTGCATTAAGGCTTTTGAATTTATTAAAGGAAAAAGTCTGTAATTTGCATAATATTATACTCTTAGATTAATTTCTGATGATCTAAAAATGGTGTAATGTACATGCATATTGTATTTTTCATGGCTTCATCAAGTCACAGAACTAATTAGATTTTGTTGTTTAAAATGTCTTATAAAGGTTTTTAAATTGCTTTAAGATTTAAGATGAAGTTATCATTTTTCTTCAGATATTTATTTATTTATTTGTTTGAACGGCTTTATTTCAAGTCACCTTATCTAAAGCAGGCCTTAAAGATGTATTGAGTTTATCTGTCATTAGATCTAGCTGTGATACATTGTGTGGCACAGTGTTCAAAGCATTTAATTACAGAGGGTTATCTGGAGCGTCAGATGCAGCCTGTGGTGTTTAGAACAAGATTTCTGTTTTATATCAGATTATATGATCTAAATTTATGTCTGAAGTTTAAAATTAGTCCAAATCAGATCGGCAACACTTTTATCTAAATCCAGTATTCATATTTATAAAGTTTTATTTATATTTATAATGCTTTAAAGTACTGGCCATAAGCCTTTATTGATGTACATAACCACACTTATAAAGTATTATAAGAACATGCCATTAGGCTTTATGACGCAAAGTGACATAATGCATTATATATTATTTATTTTAACAGTTTTTAACTTATTATAGAAACCAATCAAATCGGCGACATAAAGCCTTATAACGTTTAAGGTTAACAAATGTTTTTCCTAAAAATGACTTTATAAGTGCTCATAACTGTTTAAAATATACATAAAATCTTATAAGCTCTCTTTACAGGCATGAAGTGTTGTCGTCATTATTTACCTCTTTCAGGGAGACTGCATACAAATTAGTACATAATGCCTTATAAAAGCTTATAAATGCTCTTTACAGACTTTTAGTAAACTGTAATCATCTTGTTTTAAATAAGAATGTCTAAACATCCAAAGAATCATACAACTTCGTATTATCAAGTTCGTGCATTATGTCACTCTGTGTTATAAAGCCTTATGTCAAATTATTATAACAATTAATTATGATTATGGACATCTATGTTCAATAACAAAAGCTCATGACAAATGTTATAGAGCATTATGAATATTTTATAAAGCTTTATCAATGCACTTATAATGCATTATTAATACCAGATTCATAGAAAGTGTTTGCAATAGTATTTTTTCCATTGAGATTTTACACTTTTGTACTTGTGACACTTATGAGACGTAAAACACCCACAGAGTCTAATACGTATAATAACACTGATATCGGAAGGTCATTTTTCTTCTTACATATGAATGTTACGTACAAGAGAAAAGAAAAAATCTTCAAATTCTCAGGGTATTCTCTAAGTGGTCTGTATTTTGTATCTACTGTAAATGAATGGCATTTGTTTATATAAATGCAGCAGTATTTCCTTAAAAGATTTCTAAAAAACATTTTAAAAAAGAGTTTTTTCTTCGGTTTTCTAAGTTGAGTTACAGATGGTAGCTACACTCCCACATCACCCTTGTGAGCAAAGTCTTTGTTTATACGCTTTATTTATTTAAAAAATAAATAAATCAGTAGATCATTGCTTCAAAGTAGCTTTACAAAACTTTAAACCCTGATCCCACAAGAAGAGATAATTCTCCATAGTCATTGGAGCCTGTTAAGCATCTGCATTTTATTTTATTATTAGTTAAAAACAACAATGAGTGTTGTGTGTTGGGACTTGAGTATGAGGACATGAACTGAGTATGACAATAGACATGACAGTGACATGACAATAGATCCTTGATTCTGCTATTATTTTATTATTTAGGCATGATAAGCTAAAAACGGACCAAACTCTTTTTAAAAATCTTAAAATCTTTGGAAAATTATGACTGTTTTTACATGAAAAAAAAAAAAAAATCAGAAAGCAGTGTGATAAATGTTAAGGATCTCTTAGTGTTACCGTTAGCTTAACAGTTAAAATGGCAAAGTGGGGTCAACACCACACATGCCTGCAAAACATATAACCTAATGTCTGAGCAAGCTTTTAATCTGCTGCTGTCATAACCTGTCACTCAGCCCAAAACTACTGCAGGAACCGTTGGATTTGAGTGATGAGATGTGACATAACACAAAGCTACCAGAGTTTTTTTGTAGTGCTGACAATTAATGCATTGTATGTTTATTATTAGTATTTTTTATTATTTACATTTTTATTGCAGTAATTTTATTATTTATATTTTTAAATCCAGTTTTATTGTTCTGTCAGATTGGTAGTGGTAGTTTGGGTCCTTACCCAAGGCCCTTAACCCTTATTGCTTCATGATATGAGGTATTATGTGTGACCCGGTGCTCTGAGCCTAACCATTAAGTTTAGATTCTTTTTAGTTGCTTTGGATCACAGCGTTATTTGGATCACAGCGTTATTTTAGTTGCTTTGGATCACAGGGTTATTCTAGTTATACAGGGATAAAATATTACATTAGATTATGAACTATTCTTGATATGTTATTTTAAATAATTCTCTTTAAATGAATAATCAAGTGAATGCTTTTTTCATCTTGTCTAACTGGATTATTCAAATAGGTATGCTGTCATTTGTTGGTGATAGTGGTAGTTTCTGTCCAAAAAAGACTTGACCTTGTCTGTTTTGTATAAAGTTATTTTTTAATTAGTCAACCTTTTTTTGACTGAACTACAAGAGCTATGATGGCAAAAACCAAACCACTGAAAACGCAAATAAAAAAACACTGTTCCAACAATGGCGCGCAGTTGTAGTAATTAGAATGAAAAACAGATACATCATTTATTCGTTGAACTCATGTGTTTTTTTTTCTGTCCCATTTCATTAAATGTGTAAAATCATGTACTGTACATAGCAATGCATTTTGAAGAACTATAGCTTCGAACTTAGTGGGAACCGGTTTAAGCATGCCTGTACCCCAGTGCACAAAACCCATGTGACTTGGGTGGGTCAGTATGGTGTAGCAATTTGGCAGGCACATACAGATGCCTGATCTTAACCCATTCTGACACTTTTTAAATAAACTAAAATGGGGGTTATGAGCAGTCTGATCTTACAAATGCTCCTTACATTTTCACATTTTCACATACCTGCGCCACAATCTTGTAGAAAGAATTTACAAATACGAAAAAAGTTGTCTTAGTCTTTGCAAAAGGAGACCATCTTAGAATGGATTGTAACAAACTCACCTGTAGTTGTAATGTGCAACTAAATCCTAATACTTTTGTCCAAATACTTTAAAAAGTATTTTAGAACTAAAGAAATGTGTTTTTAACAATTTATTAGCATCAATATTTTTACGTACAGTATGCATATGTTTAAGTGATAGCTCCCTATGGGAATTCCTTCATGTTTTATCTCATTTTTGAGTTTATTTGTAAACTTTAGCTATAATTGGCTATCATTTGTGCATCCATTCTGAAGGTCATTTGATGAGTTTCTGGCAAAATCACAGCTATTCAAGTAATTCCCAGAGCTATTAGAGTTACACACACACACACACACACACACACACACACACACACACACACAGTGGGACTGGCCCAATTAATTCCAACTGATTGTGCTGATAAAAATTGAACAAGGGAAGGTCAATCTTTTTTTCCCTCTCTTTTGTGTGCTTCTGTTATCTTTCTTTCTCTCTAATCCTTTTTCATTCTTCATCCATGCAGCATGACTGGATTGGATGACATTGATTCTACAATTATTTTACAAACAAAACAGAACTTATTTATATATAGTGTTGACATTCTGCATTCATACTTCATCTTAAATGCTTTCAGTGCTGCTGAACATAGTGTAGCAATTGAGTCACATTGAAGGCTGGACCGATACTCATAGTTGCCGATTTCATTATTTAATTCATCGATTAGAAGCCACTGTTAGCCAGATGTGGTTCCCTTGAAAAAAGACAGCACATTATATGACTTTTTTGTCCTTGAAAAGTAACAGCCCCCCAAAAATTGTACCCTATGAATTCATTTTTATTTGTGAGTCTAAGCTTTTCAGTTATGCTACTTCAGATGCTTCTCCAAAAAAGCTTCTATGCAAAAAGGTTCAATAACATTATTAAATTCATTTATTTTCTAAGCCTCTTAATTAAGGATGTGGGCCAATCACAGAACTCAAATAGCAAAGAACTAGGAAACAGTCTGGACAGGTCAACAGTCCATTTATAAAAACTGTCTGTGCGCCACCCAGTAATTTAATATCAATAGACAAAAATGTACTTCCAGTTTGCCAGACTTGCATTTTAAAACTTAAGAAGTGGAAAATAAATATGTCGGAATGAAGCCATTAAATAAATGTGGAAATAAAATAGTTTTCCTTTAAAGTCATAATTGAGCCATAAGTTAGCAATGGAATCAATACATGTTCACTGATACAGTCTCATAAATATGGCAATGCCAGATTTTAAGAACCAGCCTATAACCATCAGGTTATTTTTTATATTATCATTTCTAAATTTGCTATATTATCTTGGACAAATTCAAAAATAAAAGATAAATGTAGACTGCAGACAACTCTTCCTCTTTTAATCACAATATATTTTTTGTATGTACTTTAGGCATTACCAAATGTATATTTATTTACTGATTAAGATGTGTATTTATTGTATGGGATCTGCGATCAAACTCCACTGTGGATAAAACACTTTAAAATGTATAACCTTTTAAAGCACTGTAAGTAAGCCTTTTGTAAACATATGCAGAAGTAAAATAGTAAAGAATGTACAGTATTTTGTTTGTTTTTGGTCATAATAGTTAGTAATAACAATAGTTTGGTCATAATGGCTAATAAGCCATGGTTATTTAATATCTGTAATCACAATATTTCTTTTTTTTTTTTTTCAGAGAGCCGCCTTTTAATGCTCTGTAGAAACAAAAAGCATGTAATGTGCTGTGATACCAACAGATAAGGATTAAGCTAATTAAGTTAATGCAGGTGCTAAAAAGAAAATGTACTAAAGAAAATAAATTGGTTTAAAACCCTATTCAAATAATCTGATAATCTATAAACTAACTGCATGTTAAGTGTGTATTTATTATTTGTATATTTCAGTAAATATTTTAGTAAAAAATCAGTAAAAAAAAAAAAAAAAAAAAAAAAAAAACCTAATTCAGTAAAAAAAATCATAATAGCTCTCATAACAGATTCAAAAAGTGCAAAGACAAATCATAATGAGGTGGGATGTTCTGTAAGATAAAAGGGTTACTATTCAATCTATTTAATGCTTACATCACATGCAGACAGACAGACACTATCCTATTTAATTACATCCTGTTGTAAATGTCATGTCCAGTGTCAATGTCAAAAAAGTTAGTGCATATAGAGATACAATACAGTGTGACGTGTGTGTAATACTACTTTGCTTTCCTTACCAAGACTATGTATATATAAATATATTAATTATCCAAATTACTCAATACAATAAAATCTTTTGGCTTTAGTAGGATGCTTTTATTGCTTCGTAGAAAAACAACTCTACAGCCAAGTTCCTAAATGTAGCTATAATAGAAATTTAAATCTCGCATTTAAACAAACAGAAGGTTGTGAGTGCTAATCTTAAAACTACCAGAGCTCCCTGGGGCAAGAGCCTGTACTGTGTTGGATTGGATTTTTGTACAACCATGTCTGTCAAATGTAAATTGCAAGCCCATTCCTTCTGCGCTGTGGCTTTAGGCTGCCAACAAACAATGAAAGGAAAATAGCTTTAACCACAAGGTTATTGTTTTTCTTTTGATACAGTGATGCCAGTTTATCTTGAGGCGGGTTAATACACTGCTTGAATTTCATACAACACTGCTGCACCCGAAGTTAAATCAAATACAGCTTTGACTTCAGGCTTGAAAAAGAAATTAATTCTTTGTGGTTCATAGTAATATTACCCCAATATCATCAACACCATTTCCAACATTCACCATGACACTGGGAAACAAATGCCACATGCCAGTAAAGACAAAGATGTGTACACAGTCACTGGTGGTATTTACACAATGGTAATTTTACACATGAATAATAAAAATATTGTTTTTTAAACTCTTTCTATTAGAACTCATCTATATTAGGTATGTTTCACATCATATAAAATAATCTCCAGAATAAGTGAATCTAATACAAGACCTAAAATATTACCAATAGCCTGATATTTTCCTTTTTTCCTGAATCTTAAAAACTCCTAACTCGGTGTAAAATGATATCTTTAAAATATTTTTGGAAAACATTTTTGAATAAAGTAAATTAATGTACTGTTAGTAGCTAGCAAACGTTTACCATTGCTTTCATTTAATTTCTTTATTTTTGTTACACAAGCCTTCTATTTATGTTAGTGTGGCTAGTTTCCTTTTTATGTCATTCTTTGGCCTTCAGTCAGCCTGTTATTATTTCTTCTATTAGCATAATAATTGCTTTATCTGTATCGCAATCTCAGGGCTGTGTGAGTGTGTTTTTTTTTTTTTTGTGGTTTTTTTTTTAGTTCTTTTGTATATTTTGTGTGCTTTACTATAGATCTCTTCTTTTGTATTCTTCTTATTTCTCTCCTACCTCGTCATTGTCAGGTTTCCCGTTAGATTGGTCTTTCCACATCATACCTAGACAAGTACTTACAATTTTTATTGTATTTGTAATCGCATCACTTCGCAATCGCATCACACGTATCATTTTATAGCGATCCATGGACAAATCAGATCATGTGAACATTTAAATATACATTTTTGTCATCAGTCGATGTACAAATCAGTTTCATTTTAAAATATTAGCTAATTACATTTTTTAAACATTGTATGCCATGCCCTCTGATAAAAAAACAAAACAAAAAAAAAACACATTTGTGTTCATGAACCCTCCTTCAATTTTGTCTTGTATACCATTTTGCTGAGTCAGCGGTACTTTGCTCTTCTACCTGTTTATTCATTACTTCTAGCCCACTTTATTGATCTGTTTTTATCAACCCACTTATTTATCAAGTTCTACAATTTTTCTCTGTTTTGGCTCATTTGGTTGCCATGTAATTTGGGTTGTATTTCCTTGATTTAATTTATTTTACATTATATTTAATTTGTTTTATATGTAATATTTCATATTAGATATTTTTGGATCATTTTTGGATCATGCTAATTCAGTATCTGGTTAGTATATTTCTATTTGGTTAGAGCCTTGGATATCACTCAAATGTGACTATTATAATTTTCACAAAAAGGTTAATAAAAGTCTCACGTACCCGGACCTGCCTCCTTCTTGTATGACCTTGTATTAGGGACAAAGTGACTACTGGAACTTATGTGTTTATTAATTTTGCCCCACTGCACAGCACTACGGTTTAACAAAAATAACAAATGAACACATATAAATTAAGTAATATTAGAATTATTTTAGAAAAACAATAAGCAAACACTGTTTCTTTGGTGGGAAACAGCACACTCAGCATTAGTAGTAGGGATTAGCACAGTGAGAGAGCTTTTTTTTTCACAGCCTTTCATCTTGAAGAGCTCCGTCAAAACTCCAATGCTATAATTTATACCTAGATTGCGTAATTGCGGTAACACACATACAAAAGTGTGATGGGCTAGTAACGATGATTCAGCCTTGTTATCTGCCCTGTTCTTACTCCTTCTTACTCCTTCTAGAAAAAAAAGTATCCATTTGCATAAATGTTTTTAATCTCAGTGGAGGATTTGGCCAGGGTGAGTCAAACAGCTGCAATGTTATACAACACAGAGAACAGCCTACATTAACTGCAGCAGCACAAAACGGTCTTTTACAAATAAATTAGTTCACTGTTTGTATTCATGGCTTTATGTTTTCATGTTTTTCATAATCTCTTCATGTGTACATTTACATTTGGTCATTTAGCAGACACTTTGATCCAAAGCAACTTACAAATATCCCAAGTATTGAAATCAGAACACAAGGTTACATTTACCATCCCCCCCCCCCCCCCCCGCCCTTGGAGCAATGAGGGGTCTTGCTTGAGGTAACTTCAGTTACCAACATTGGGATTTGAACCCACAACCCTTGGATTGTTAGCCAAACATCTTAACCACTACTTCTACACTACCATGTAGCTACTACACCCACCATGTGTAGTATCCATTCCTACTCTGACCTGAATTGCAATTGCTGCACAATAATTATGACAGTGCATAGATTTAAATAATCAAAATACCAAAGTACATCCTGCTTGGACATAAATTGCATTAAATCCATTGCATGACGACCAGGTCATTAAATGCAACATTAGTGGTGACATACTGCCTACACATATTGCATCTGATTGTTACATTAATTTAATATTCTTATCAGAATTGTTTTTTTTTTTGTACTATGATATGATATGATGATGTATGATCCTGCTTAATTAAAATACATTTTTCCTTCCTTGTAACCTTGTAAGGTTTTTCATAACATACATTTTAATCAAAAACTATTACAGTACATCCAATATGATATGTTTCTTGTACAAAATCTTAGTCTATTGGGACATGTTTTTTGATTAGAACAGTGGTGATTCAGTGGTTAAGTAATTGGACAGTTGAAGGAGGATGAAATTTAATTTCCTGCACTGTCAATACATCCCCTATTGAGCCCTTGACCAAGGCCTTCAACCCTCCTTAAATGTAATCATATTGTATGATGTTCTGTATAAAGGCATCTACTTTATATAGAACCCCTTATTATGGGAGATCAGCTATTAAACCTTGAGTAACACATAATACCATGGATGAAAAAAAACGTTCCCATTTTGCATGATTTACACCTGAAACCTCACTGCACATATACATGAAATAAACCAAGGACCAGTTTCAAGAAACAGATATCCGAGTCTGTAATAACCCTTTAAAACCATAGTTCCATGCTGATTTATATCTTACCTGATGATTCACTGCCAATTCGTTGTAGAAATAGTGACAGTTATGTCCCATTTTTATGCCATTTTTATTTATTTTATTATTAGTGCACAATCCTAAAATAAGGTTACATATATTTCAGCTAAACAAGTGATGCAACCACAAGGAATGAGGACTGTGAAAACAATTAAAGTAATGTCTTAAAATGTATTGAATGCAGATAAAACTGACATTCTTAAAATGGGACCCAAATACACAAGAAACGAACTCTCTGAATCTAGGTTACTCTTTTATCTCACCTCATTCAGCTTGTCTGATGCGGATCTCTCTTTGATTAGCAGTATTGCAGGCTTGTGGTTTTTCACCAGTCTAAAATATCTAAAATAGGAAACATGTTTTTCTTTCAAGTTGCAGAAAACAAAATCCAAGCTTTTATATCCTCAAGGTTAGTTTATTTTAATGCACTCACGATCACTTGATAAACTTCAAATGGAATTTGCAGTATTTAGAATTTGCACAAGAACATGTTAAGTCAAACTAGCATAGTATAATTAAAGCTAAAATATTTCCTTCTTAATTAAATACTTCCATTAAATGCAAAGTTCTTATAATAACGTGTACTAGATTATCTGGTACAATTGTAAAGGTAATGGATTTGAAAAAATCACCTACAAAGCTTAATGTCTTTAAAAACCTTCATGTTTTCTGTTTTTTAAAAAAATGTACATTTACCAATGCTAATGATGTGAAACTGAGCACTTTTTTTATTTAAATTTGTTTTTTTTTGTCATATGGATAATTTTTCTTGTTCTGTCAGTTGTCAGTTCTGAATACCGAATATATATATATATATATATATATATATATATATATATATATATATATATATATATATATATATATATATATATATATATATATATTCATTCATTTATTATCTTCTGCTTTATCCTATATTAGGGTCGCGGGGGTGTTCCCCATGCCCATCCAGGGGAGAACGTTTCGGGCGCTGGGCAGATACACCCAGGACAGGGCGCCAATCTATCGCTGGGCACACACTCACACAGACACATACACTATATGGGGCAATTTGGAAACTCCATTCAGATGGGGATTTGAACCGGGAATCCCTAGTGCTGAGAGGTGAATGTGCTAACCACTAAGCCACCGTGCCGCCCGCTTCAACATATTAAAAATACTTTTATGGTTTAAAAAAAAAAGTAGCAGTAAAATAAATGTATAGCTAAATGTCTGGTATATTGGTAAACAGCTTGACAGGTGATTGGCCTGAAGATCGGAGGATTGGATTAATAGATGACAGTGAATAAACGGATGATGTTTCAAATCTGATTCCACAAACATTCTATAAATCGTAATATGCCAGATAGCTTTACTTTTTTGTTCTTATATAGCAGCACTCCTACTGAGATATTGTTTTCTTGCTCACTGACCCATGTACGATCAAATATAAAGGATAAAAAGACCCATTTGTCTTCTGTCAAATCATCTTGAATTTCATCCTGTTAGTCCTAAATACGATCACACATGGTATTACGTATGTGCAAATGTAGCCGTTTACAGCTCAGTCACCGAAGAGTGAAGGAGTAAAATTTGACGTGCTTTGACAGTGGTACAACTCATAAAACACTGATGACTCAAATTAGGTATGTGATTGAGAACCAGTGGCTCACTGAACCGGAGTCATTTGTTTTTGTTTTCTATTTTTTTCTTCCATGGTAAGCTAGCGTAGCAAATAGGAATTTGAAGCAGTCAGGGAGGGTGAGAACAGCAGGGCTGTATGTGTGAGTATGAATGCAGTTCCGAGCTTTTTAAGCCCATTAGCAGCTGGGGGGGGAAAGAACAGGCTAATTTTAAAGAGAAGCTTCGACATGAAGCCTCAAATGTCAGATGTGATGAGCCAATCAAAGGCTTCCACACAGGAAACGACACCCTATCAAACTGCTTTGCTTGTCTGCTGGAGTCTGTGGATATTGGATTTGTTGTCGTTGCCAATTAGGACATAACAAGCTGAGCGTTGTTCCAAATATCTAACGATAATATCTTTAGATAATAGTAACTAAGTAGATGCAAAACAAAATAATGTCACTTTTAAATGTCAGAATATTTAAATGTAAATAACTTGTATAATAAAAACATTTATTTATATGAGGAGATTTTTTTTCTATGGTGTGAATACATTAACATGTTTATTATAAGGACCTCTTTTTGGAATATGATTGATTTTCTTCTGATAGTCTTAAATATACCAATCTATATATATATGGTGGCACGGTGGCTTAGCATGTTCTCCTCTTAGCGCTAGGGATTTCCGGTTCGAATCCCCATCTGGGTGGAGTTTTCATGTTCTCCCTGTGTCTTCCGGGTTTCTTCCGGGTTCTCCAGTTTCCTCCCACAGTCCAAAAACATGGATGAAGTCAATTGAGTTCTCCAAATTGTAGAGTGTGTTTGTGTGCGTGTCTGTGTGAGTGAGTGTGTGCCCAGCGATAGATTGGCGCCCTGTCCTGGGTGTATCTGCCCGAAACGTTCTCCCCTGGATGGACATGGGGGAAGCCCCGCGACCCTAATATAGGATAAAGCGGAAGATAATGAATGAATGAATGAATATATATATATATATATTTTTTTTTTTTAATCATTTGACATCTTATTAAAACAAACCTACAGAATAAATAGATTTTTGCACTATTACCATATTGTATGATTTTTTGTTACATCATGTTTATTCAGTAAATTGTAACTGTGCATTGAAATAATTGAATACTGAGTTTTTTTAAACCATTTTTCTTAAATAGTTTAATGACTCAAATTGAATGAATTCAAAATAATATTCCAGTGTAAATATGATCATAGATAAGTTTGTCTGTACCCCGTAATCTACCCTGTAATGGACTGCCAACCCACCCTGTGTGTTTTGCATCCCCAGGACCCTAATTAGGATAAGCGACTTGTAAATTTAATAAAGTAGCTTAACTTTACCCCGTTTGATTTTTATGTCTTTGGGGTTAAATTCAGTTTGCTATACAGCTGCTTCTGCTCTTACAATATCTATATAAATAAAACTGATGCTTTTTTTCAGATGCTTTGGTGGCAGTAAAAAAAATCAGGAAATAAAATGTTGCAGTATCCTTGGGAAAAGATGCAACAGAATAAAATGACCTGTTATAGAATGGATTTCATGGTCTGTCAACAAATCCAAAATAAAAACAGTGTGGGAGCATAGAGGAGGTATTAAGTGAATGTGCCTGACAGTTAAAGCTTTACAGTTTTGCATGTCACATAAGAAAAAAAAACAAATCTTGGGCATCTTCATAAACTAACATCTGACAACCGACAGCTGGTAACCTGCCTGAAAGCATCCACAGAGGAATTTGGGCATGTTATCAGATCATATATGGATTAAAGCACTCAGAGAAACACCCGCGAGCCACCTACACTACACTTTACTGCAATATTTTCTTGTTTGTTTACTATCATGTAGAAATATTTTGCAGCAAATTATTTGTGTACATTGCTGCTTTTTTTGGCTGTGTTGTGTGGGATGAGTGGGATGTGTGAATCCTGACATGTGAGCACTGACTGAGTACATATAATTATATAGAGGTTGTCCTGTGATTACCCAGAAACGGAGCTTAATTATGCAGTGTGTAATTATCTTGATTGTTAATGACGTGATATTCTACAACATTCAGTCTTCTCCTGTTCGACTTTTACTATGCTATTATTTTTTTCTTCTGCATCCTCTTCTGTGCTTGCTTTCTTTGCTACATTTTTCTTTTCTTGCTTTATTTAAATTCTCTGGCCCCGTTTGCTTTTGTTTCCTCATGTTTTTGTCTCTTCCCATGAAGATAATTCTCTATTCCTTATCTGCCTTACATCTATTTTCCTCCTCTTTCTTTTTCAGATGGAGGACATTATTGCACGAATGCAGGATGAGAAGTGTGGCATCCCTATACGCACAGTGAAGAGTTTTTTGTCCAAGATCCCCAGTGTCTTTTCTGGTGAGTGGCCATGTTTGTTCTTTGGACATGTTCTTTCATGGCTTTATTATAGGCATTATAATAAAGCTTTAGAGTATAAAATCTACACTCTCCTCTCATGCAGTCTTTAACAAACCGGCACTTTATAGTCTATTCCACACATGCAGTACATGTCCTTAACATAATGTGGGGAGCTTCCAGGGCTAATGTGCAGTGGAGCAGCAATTACCAGATTTTATTTGCTTTATTTTATTTGCTTCCATAACAATAAAAAAAAGAAATAAAAGCCTAATACGAGTAATATTATACTACTAACATTAAGAAAATATAAAGCTATTTAATATATGGATTTTGAAAATATCTTTTTTTATTAGATCTTTTTAAAAGTTATTTTTGGTGGTAGGGAACCAGGAGAAGGTACAGATTCTGTCCATAATGCCACTGTTGATCAATTTTAGCATTATGTACTATCTCCCTGAAACATCATTAGTCCTCCAAGTCCACGCCGTATGGTGCCACCTGTACCATTCTCACATTTGTTGCATGACATATGACTATGCTGTGAAATCATTGGACCTAATGATTTCTCCAAGATGTGCCTCATACTTTTATTAGTCTGTTTTTAGAAACCATTACCACACATATATGGGAAATGTGCTTCCATCAATCTTAGCACTTTTTGAGCCTCAGTGCTCAGGATCCAGGTTTGATGACCCAGTTAAGCATTTTATTGCATAACTTAACGCCTAATATAAAGCATATATGTGTGTGTGTGTGTGAAAACACATTTTTGACATACCAAAAGCCAAAATATTACTTATTATAATCTAAAATCCTATCATAGCACACAGAGCAGAAACAGAATACAAATTTGGGCTAAGAACTAAAATCTAAAAAAGTAAGGGTTGTGTGAATAAGACAATATCAAGCTGTGTATTTTACCAGCGTAAGGATAATAGATGTGATGTTGTGCCACAGGATGTCTCGTAACATGACCAATAACTATTGAAAGCTCGTTTAATGTCACAAAGCTTCTTTAAAAATGACCCAGTTGATGTTTTATTATTATAGCACTCAAAGAACCAGGAGACTTGGTTTTAATATGCAGCTCTGCACTCAGAGACATTAACACATCTAAAGATAAGCACAGAGCTCTGGGATTTTCAGGTTCAGTGGCAATACACAGGGCCACAGGAGGAACTGTTTAAAATACTTTCATGTTTTTTTTCTTCAATTTCTGCAGTCTCTCTCTCTCTCTTCATTACACACACACACACACACACACACACACACGCACACACTTATTGTCTGAGAAAATGCAAAGCAGTGCATTACATAACCATGTTCGAAAAAGTACACTGGAATTGTGAAAGACTAGATAAAACAGAATACTTTGATGCTGCCTGATTGTGTGTGTGTGTGTGTTTTGTTCTTTGTTAGAATATGCTAGTCCAGGTTTGATTTGTTTGCAGATTTAAAGCATGATGTGCTTGTTTCAGCTAACTGAATTGTGGTTGCTCAGTTTGAGAGACACATTTTAACTCCTCTTTTTGTTTTATGAAATATGTGGTATTTTTATGCATCTAACTCTTTATTGGTGCTACTTTTTTCATTCCACCATTTTAGATTGCCTAGTGAAGCTATGTTTTTTTGCCTTAAATATTGACAGAATGTACTAATGGGTAATAAGTTATTTTTAGTCTTATATTTTGTTGTTAAGTCATAGAAATGCGAATCCATAAAGCTCCTGCAGAACAGCTCATCTACTATAATGTGATTTGGTATTCATAATCAACTAGTAAAGCTATTACATGGCAAAAATTAACTAAACTAAAAGACACAATATGTGGTGCAAATAATACTGTAGAGTGGTTGTACATTTAGGGCGGCACGGTGGTTTAGTGGTTAGCAGGTTCGCCTCTCAGTGCTAGGGATTCCTGGTTCGAATCCCAGTCTGGGTGGAATTTCCATGTTCTCCCCGTGTCTACGTGGGTTTCCTCCCACAGTCCAAAAACATGGATCAAGTCAATTGAGTTCTCTAAATTGCCCCATGTAGAGTGGGTATGTGTGCGTGTCTGTGTGAGTGAGTGTGTGCCCAGTGATAGATTGGCGCCCTGTCCTGGGTGCATCTGCCCAGCGCCCGAAACGTTCTGGCCCAGCGCCCGAAACGTCCCCTGGATGGGCATGAGAACCCCCCCATGACCCTAATATAGGATAAAGCGGAAGATAATGGATGGATGGGTTGTACATTTATATGCTCTATGGTTTCTCTATATTTTAAATTAAATAACTTATACACATGATTGTTATTATTTTAACAAATTCAATATTAAGAAGTAAGAAAGACTACAAAACCTGAGCAATATCACTACTACACACTTAGTGTGCAAAAAAACGATGATGTGCTAAATAAAGTCCAGGCAGTCAAATTAAACGCATAATAAATTTTAGCTGATTTGTGAGGTATTAATATAAATGTAAACCATAATGACTTTGAAAGGTTTTCATCACTTTGTTAACTACTGCATATAGAATTTAGGCCCTCTCATCCAACATCAGTGTCCGAGCTCACAAATGTTCTTCTTGGTCAGCAAATAAATATTTACTCCAACACTCAACACTCCACAATCTTTAAAAAGATTTTTGCAAAGTTAGAAGCTGTTACAGTTGCAAAGCGGGAACAAATATTTTCAACAAATAACACAAAGTGAAAGAGTCATTTTTAGTCCCTCTTCTAAGTGTCATGGTTTCTATAGCAACACCATCTCCATTAGTTCATTACTTTGTGTTCCTCATCTATGTTCATTAACGAAGGCTTTTGATAAATGTTATAAAGTGTTATAAATACTTATAATGCATTATGAATACCAGATTCAAAGAAAGTGTTACTAAAACAAGTTGTAATCATGGACGACACACACTGTAATTGTCTGAAATTGGACCATGTTTTGAAATTACAGTAACATTTAACTCTGTTTTCCTGTAATGTGGAAGAGCTTTGTGTAGTCATGTGTGCATTTCCCACATTCCTGCATCCTGCAGTTTGGCCGATACTCCTTCCTCTGCTGTCTTTGCCGATGGCTCCAATTTAGGCTCAAACAGAACCCTGCTGCAGCGTTGCTGTAGCGTTTCAACTGCTGCTTCACTCAAGCACCCCATTATGCTTGCATTTCCGTGCCTTGCTTTCCACATCATGTCTTGTCCTGTTCTGCCAGATTGTGCTTCTCCTTATTTTTATTTCCAGGTGTGGTCTATTTTCTGCAAGAGGATGATAATAAATAGCCTTTTTCCAATGTTGCCGTTGAATTGGTTATGGATTTGGACTGGAATGTCAGACTCATGCTACTAAACCCTTTGCTGCATTCATTCAGTTAGGTTCCGAGATACCATTCTGAAAGCTATTGTATTAATATGTGCATTTGTAAATTAACAAATATTGTTTAGAGAAGCCTAAACACAAACACTGATACACACACATTTACACACACATGCTTAAGAACACACACATATATTTTACTGCTATCACTGTAGGAGCCTTTTATAGAGCCTTCAAAAAAAAAAAACAGCATGTTGAAAAAATTCCTGTGACAAACTTGCCAGAATGAGAACCCCTGCTTAGTTTGCACAGTTGGGAAAAAGTTAACTGAGGCATAGAAATCCTCAAGAAATAAAAAAGTATTTTAACAGTATTCCATCATATTATCTGGAAGTTTTACCATTGAAAAACATTCTGACCAAACCTGGGACTGGGACTTGTTCTGTGCTTATTTGAAATGTAATATTTTTGCAAGCATTGATAGTATGAAACATCTAAATAATCTCATGGCAAACATAAAGTATGGTAGTGGGTAGTGGGCAGAGGTAATGGGTCTGCTTTTCCTCTGAAAAAACTAATAGGCATAATTTAATATCAGGGTATTTTACATCTATAAATCACAACTGTTTTTTTTTTTTTTTTTTTTTTATCTTTTGGCAAAACTTTCTTTTTTGAAAAAGAAAACTAAAGAAGAGAGTATAGAACAGATGATATGGAATCCTTGATGATTTGGGGAGATACCATAAAGAGGAATGGTCTCATATTTCCTGTCCTGTGTTCTTTAAAACCTTGTTGCACCAACAGAGAGAGACAGAGAGAAAGAGAGAGAGGCAAAGAGATATACAGCGAGAGAGAGACTGAGAGAGAGAGAGAGAGAGAGAGAGAGAGATGTGCATATTAAAATAAATCTACCCAACAAAGTTATTTCATAAGTTATTCTAGCATGAGATTTAATTAAATTAACAAATGTATATTTACATATATTCAGTATTCATTAACATGAAGCTTACACAATGTAAAGCCTTGAGTCTCATTTTTGTCTATGTGTGTTAGTTTGTGTGTGTGTGTGTGTGTGTGTGTGTGTGTGTGTGTGTGTGTGTGTGTGTGTGTGTGTGTGTGTGTCTGTCTGTCTGTATCATCCTGAAGAGCAGGCACAGTCACAGCTCAATTTGGCAGAAGGCTGCCAGAGCGGTCGTTAGGGAGCTGGTACTGTATTCCCCCAACAGGAACAGCTAGATATAAACCGGAGCATCATCATCACCCTCCCCCTCTCCGAAAAGAGTTATACAAAAATGAAGAACATGCTGATTTAGGACTGGGACAAAAATATTTATGTGCTTTTAATACAGTATTTCTGTTTTTTTACTCAATAAAAAAAGGTTTATACTGTTTGAATTCCACCCCTAAATTCGGTATTTACACAATTGGTTGACCCCAAAAGTCAGGATAGATGCTTTAGGTGCAGCACCACTGTTAAGCTTTTAAACATTGCATTTTCTTTTCACTTACACTGTTACAGGCACCAGCTTTGGCTTGGTTTGTGCATATAGTTTTGGAAATATAGATGGTTTTTATTTGTAAATGAAATAGGTCATTTAGCAGATGCTTTTATCCAAAGCGACTTACAAGTATTCCAACTTGGTTGGGGACAGAGCACAGGCTTGATACAGCAGCTCTGGAGCAATGAGTGATAGGGTCTTGCTCAAGGACCCACCATGGTAACTTCAGTGGGCTTGGGATTTGAACCACAACCTTCTGACTGATAGCCCAACATCCTGACCATTGAGCTACACACAATTTCTGTTCAGCTTTCTTTGTGTTTAGTTTCTGCGCATTTGCATGAAGTTCTTAGACATTTTCTAACTGAATTGTCACAAGTGTCCAGTTTAAAGCCCTTTCCACCATCTTCAGCATGTAATACACTATGTCAGAATTTTAAGTCCCAAAATGCAACGCAGTCATTTCTGCTTATGCAATATAAAAATCATGTCAGTTCTTCAAGGCTGCAGGTCTGAAGAATTTAATGCTGGAAATTTGATCAATCACACTTTAATTGTTTTTCACACTACAGTTTCTATTAAATGCATGTATTGTTTGACATCACTGTCTTTATTGGACGTGGAGTTTGGTGAAAACATGAGGTTTATCCTGTATTAAAGCAGAAGCTTGGATTAATTCTATAATGGAACAGGAGCTTGTATCAATGCTTCACTGGATCAGCACTATACAGGCTCTTGTATTAATCCTGTACTGGACCAAGAGATTATATTAATAGTGCACTGAAGCATACAATGTGTGTTGAGGCTGTACTGGAACAAGGGCTGTTGCAATGATTCTGTGCTGTATTGCTGTATTAACAGCTGTATTCACTGTACTGAAGCATTTGTTTGTTCTAATTCTGTGCTATATTAGAAACTAATACAGAGGATGAAGCTAGAAATGTGCTGTGTTCTATATGGAAAAAAGTTTGTAGTGTATGAAATACCAAAAGTTTTGTGCATATAGAAGAGAAAGAATTGAAGAGGTGAGTGAAAAGGGAGTGAGAATTAATTGTATATATTTAGCTACGGGTAACAGCTGGTGATGCTGAAATGTGTGAAGCTGGTGGCACTGTGGTAGTTCAGAACATGCCTCAGTTTTAAATGAGAGGAATGTACCTAAGCTACAACTATAGTGGCAGCTTTATGAGATTGTGAAAATGCCAAGCTTAGCAATAAATATATCTTTAAATTTGTTACTATCCCTTCATTATAACAAAAGGCAATTGTATTTGTATCAGCAATTTCGAGAAAAATGTATTAACATATTACAAAAGGACTGGTATATGTTTATAACTGTGTGCAATCATTTTATAATTAATAAAATACATATGCAATAATTCAATTCATTACACTGTATATTTCTCTCAGTTAAAATTTTTCTGTAAATTTTGTACATTTTAAAACTACTCTACTTTATTCTTATTTTCCATCCATCCATTATCTTCTGCTTTATCCTATATTGGGGGTTCCCCATGCCCATCCAGGGGAGAACGTTTCGGGAGCTGGGCAGATACACCCAGGACAGGGCGCCAATCTATCGCTGGGCACACACTCACTCACTCACTCACACAGACATACACATTCTATATGGGGCAATTTGGCGAACTCAATTGACTTGATCCATGTTTTTGGACTGTGGGAGGAAACCAGAGAACCCGGAGGAAACTCACGCAGACACGGGGAGAACATGGAAACTCCACCCAGATGGGGATTCGAACCGGGAATCCCTAGTGCTGAGAGGCAAACGTGCTAACCACTAAGCCCGACTATTCTTATTTTTTATATAGTATTTTAAAAAAATTATTCTGTTAATATGTTTATATATCTTTTACTGTCATTAATGCTGCTGTAATGATGCAAATTTCCCCTTGTGGGATAGTAAACAGTTATATTATCTTATCTAACAGCAGCTTTAGGTCAATCTAAAATTTGTGGATTCAATTCAAAAGTCACCAATTTGGGTCCTTGAATCAATTATTGCTTCAGAGGTTTTAGAATCTGTGTATCTCCAAGCATGAAGTTGGGATACTTTTAAGTCACTTCTGCTAAAAAAAATGTTCAAATTACTTAAATTTACTCAATACTCAAATTATTAATAAATTATTTAACATGCTTTATCAGTCAACTTCCTTAGACAAGCCATTTTAAGGTGGAATAAGAGATTAGCAGACTTCAGTTCTGTATGGCATTAAGGATTATCTGATATACCCTTTAGAAAAATTGTCCTTAAATGAACAGTACTTATAGTAAGCCAGGATATTTTAAGCTATGTTTGTAGCTATAGCAATTTGAGAAAAAATGGCCTCCTGTGTTGATGCTGCTATAAGTCAATAAACACTTCAGTGTGGCCTGTGCCGCCACCACTATATGTTTCTAGATGACTAGAAAGGTTCCATGCGGTGTAAGCAATTGTGCATTATAGCTGTAACCGTAAAAGGTAGTACTTAAAAAAGAGAGGGTCAGATTCATGGCATCTGATAAGTGGGTGGTGTGTTAAAGGCAACATAAACTGCAGACGGCCAATCCCCCAGACCTAATAACTAAAGACAGAATGAGTTTCCTAAAACATTCAGTTTAACATGGACACATTTGTAGAAACAAAATGACCTTGCTGTTTTTGTTGTTTATCAGAGGGTTTGGTATTAATGTTATACTATAGGTCCAATGTATTCGGACTCGGCAGCTGTGGGAATGTTCTCATGTTGGATGAGAGGATCTGGTTAAAAAGTATTGTTCTAGTTCATGTTAAAGGTGCTGGATGGGGAAGAGGTAATGGTTTTGTGTGAGCTTGTCAAGTTCAACATCAAACTTACTCAACCATGCTTTATTACATTTTCTTATTGCATGGGCGAACAGACACGATGGAGTGGCTTGATTTTATGCACTTTTTTATTGTTTAATTTAATTGCACTGACTGTGTGTGTGTGTGTGTGTGTGTGTGTGTGTGTGTGTGTGTGTGTGTGTGTGTGTGTGTGTGTCGAGATTTGATAAATTCAGTTTGAACGTCACTTTGGCCTCAACTTTATATATTTCTGAATGTTATAGTGTTATACCCCTAACTCTCTCTATGCTGTCTCTAAAGTATTTACGCCTGCTGCTATATTTAACATTCGATGCTAAGCATACTATGAGATGTTTGGTCTCTCTGGGATTTTTCTACAAGTTCTAACAACACCCACTAAAAACTTTCTGCAAACTCAGTGCTGCGTTTTTCATATATGATGCCACTAAGAAGTGTCTGATTATCACCTAGCGAGAAGTTCCCATGTGTTCAGCCTGCTAGGAAACAATTATCTAGACATGACACCTGATATAATTTTTTTTTTTAAAGGAAGGGGGGGGGGGGTAATGCAGTATAGGATAATGATCAGGTTAGATAATTCTACAGTGTAGCTGTTTTTTCCGTAACTACTGACTTGTGTTCTCCTTTGTAAGTCGCATTAGATAAAAGCATCTTCTAAGTGACTAAATGTAACTGTAATGTAATGTATATGTAAATGTAATGAAAAATTTTGAAAGTTTTTCAAATTTAAAATAAATCAATTTATAAATCAATAATCAATAAATCAATTTTATTTGCCACAGGCACAGTAATACACAGATTAAATACCCAGGTTTAAAATGGAACCAATTGAGTAAACTTTTTTTTTTTTTCTAAAAATAAAATCTTAAATTTTATATTGATTATTGATATCAGGGGCGGCAGTGGTTAGCATGTTTCCTCCGGGTCCTCCAGTTTCCTCCCACAGTCCAAAAACATGGATCAAGGGAAACAGAATGCTCCAAATTGCCCCATATAGAGTGTGTTTGCAATGCATTGTGTCAATTTTATCCATGCTCAATTCCGCAATTTTTTTATTGATACTGCTTCAACTTATTGCTTCCTAACTTCTTACGTTGTGCATTAACATTTATGTGGTGATCACTCACAAAGGGTGCTAATGATGTATAACTGTCATTGATGGAATTCAGTCACCTACAGTGTGGATCTGGTAAAATGTCCAATAGGTACAGAACCAATAAGTTGGTTTTAATGTCGTGAAGCTTCGATCCACACGCACAATACATAAGCATCAGTTTCATTTATGTAACCATTGTGTTGTTCCTCTTGTTATTTTTAGGTTCCGACATTGTGCAGTGGATGATCAAAAATCTGAACATCGATGATCCAGGTAAGAGTGAGCCATGTTCAGGGTGTTTTATGTGCGCATGCAAACATGTTTTTGTTGAGTCACCCTGCTTGATCCAGAAAGAGAGAAAACACTCAAGCCCCGTAGCTGACCTTGAAGTATCCTCCGATTGCCTCAAGAGGAGTGTGTGTGTGTGTGTGTGTGAGTGTTCTTTCTCGCTCTTCTCTCTATCTTTCCCCTCTTTGTTTTCTGCTCTTCCTCTTTTGTTGTTTCGACTTAATCATTTCATACGTATGAGTATAATATTCTCAAACATTGTATGGTCTTGGTTTTGGGTGTCACTTGCCATCTGAGGTACTATTTATGCTTTATGTGGTGGGAATGGTATGTGCCCTAAGGTACTTCTACATTGCTTTGATTATAATTACTTTAATATGTTTTATGAAAAATTCTATTTGGTTCCTGCTGTTCCCTCTGTTCCATTGCACTTAATCTTGCACGGTGGCTTAGTGGTTAGCACGTTCGCCTCTCAGCGCTAGGGATTCCCGGTTCAAATCCCCATCTGAGTAGAGTTTCCATGTTCTCCCCGTGTTCGCGTTGGTTTCCTCCGGGTTCTCCGGTTTTCTCCCACAGTACAAAAACAAGGATCAAGTCAATTGAGTTCTCCAAATTGCCCCAAATAGAGTGTGTATGTGTGCCCAGTGATAGATTGGCGCCTGTCCTGGGTGTATCTGCCCAGCGCCCGAAACGTTCTCCCCTGGATGGGCATGGGGAACGTCCCTCCACGACCCTAATAAAGCGGAAGATAATGGATGGATGGATATAGTAGTTTTAAGCCTTTATCTTTGTCATTAGTAGAAAGTAGTCACATAAAACATTGTTTAATATAGGTTAATATAGGTCTTAAATAGATCAATAGATCAGTTTCTTTAAGAAAGTCCTAATATAAAAGGATCAGTGATGAACTGAAAGGAGAGATACAAAATGAAGAAAAAAAATCATAGAATGGATATATTTATTTTTTGGTTAGTGAGAGATGCAGCCCCCAGCTTCACGTTTTTATTTGTGGTCTCACACGAGGAAAACATAACTAGAAAAGAAAATGATGTAGGAGCCAAGATAATTTTCAAGTTTTGAGTTTTATCTCTTTCCATTGTAACTAGTGTGAATTCTCGGCTATGTGTTGAACAGATTTGTTTTAGTTGTACACAGTTGTTTTGTTTTGTTGATTTGTTAGACTTGAATGAACATTATCTTCTTTTTTCTTCAAATCCATTATTAATGAAAGACATTTATTAAAAGATACATGTAAAGGTTTACATAACCTTTAAAACAATTTAGCATGCACATTCTTAACCACCTCTGATGATGTGCTTGGCTGCATCAGTTCTGCAGGATTCAGTAAATGAGCCCCTCTGGATTTTCAATCTAGGTGTGTCACACTTCATCACTTGCCACTGGCATCAACAATAAACTGCACGAATTTGCAGTCAAGGTTAGAAAGATATCAGCCTGTTGTATATTCATCTCTGTTATTCCATACTGCTATTGTTCTTACTCAAAAGTAATGTAAATTCATCAAGACAATTTGAATTCCAACATAATTATAATGTTAATTAATTAGTTTTTATATAACATTCTGTCTACAGACAATGTATGATTTTGTGCATTAGAGTTCTTATAGTATAGGCTTATAATATATGGTACTTGTTTGACCTAATGTTTAATTCTTTCATTTAAATTATTTCTCTTTTTAAAGGCAATTTAAGTTTAGTTGTTTCCATCATATGTATTTTTTGTTAGTCAGTAAACACTAAACCGCCACAGTTATTTTTACAAAATGTTAGTATCAGTTATCTTAAACCCCTATTTACATCCTGTAGTTGACGAACCAACACAAAATTAGAACTAGGAGGCACTGGAAACAGTGAAGCACTTTATACTCATTCATTCATTCATTATCTCCCGCTTTATCCTCTATTAGGGTCGCGGTGGGGTTCCCCATGCCCATCCAGGGGAGAACGTCTCGGGCGCTGGGCAGATAGACCCAGGAAAGGGCGCCAATCCATCGCTGGGCACACACTCACTCACACAGACACACTCTATATGGGGCAATTTTGAGAATTCAATTGACTTGATCCATGTTTTTGGACTGTGGGAGGAAACCGGAGAACCTGGAGGAAACCCACGCAGACACGGGGAGAACATGGAAACTCCACCCAGATGGGGATTCGAACAGGGAATCCCTAGCGCTGAGAGGCGAACGTGCTAACCACTAAGCCACCGTGCCGCCCCACATTATAAACACTGTTTGATCAAAACAAAAACATCTGTATATTAATTGTGGATTAATAGGAAAGTGGATGTTCAGTAGTTAAGAAATTAGACTTTTTACCGTTAAGTAAGGTCTTATAGCAATGACCTTTTAACAATGGATTTCTGTGTTTTTGTTTTCCAGTTGAGGCACTTCATCTGGGAACCCTGATGTCTGCACATGGCTATTTCTTTCCTATCTCAGACCATGTGCTCACACTGAAGGACGATGGGACATTTTACAGGTTTCAGGTGCATAACAAAAGCTGGAAAAAACAATTTGATAATTCTTCTTCATAACAATTATCTGCTTAAAAAAGTAATTCTTTAGGACTACCCATCACTTAAAATGTATATATACATACATGTTGAGCTTCACTGGTCAAATAACAGATTTTATCAATTCTTTAAGTTTTTTCCATCTCTTTTTTATACTATTCCTGTGTCCATAGAACTCCATGCCCAAGGTTTTTTTATGTGCAAACTCTGTTTATGATTTATTTTTAAATTTTCAGATAATTCAAGGGAATGTGAAAGCGATTGTTATTAGTTACTTTTCACACATTTGGCATTTGAATTTCAGCAGGCTTTGTATTGTTTTCTTAAGTTTTAATGCAGTAAAATTAAATTACACTCTGCCTTTGGCATTTAAACATAAACCAAAGAAACATTCCCATTGTACCCAATAATTATCAACTATAAAAAATTTTATGGAATAGAATACTGGCCAGTACCGTAATTGTACCGTTCCTATGTCTGCAGACCCCATATTTTTGGCCTTCAAACTGTTGGGAACCAGAGAACACTGACTACGGTGAGAACTTCACACATAATCACCGATTCCATCCACATCCATCCTGCACAAGTTCTCACTATATTCAGTAGCAACAAAAAATTAAACACTTCACTGAGTTTAATATAAACAAAGACACAGATACAAAAACATTATTGATTTAATATGTCGTATATGAATCCATGAACCATCAGCAGACATAACAGATGGAAAGTGATGATAGAATTACGTTTGGTTATATTAGTTGACTTGGATTAAGTTTATAATTAACGTGTGTAGATTTCAAAACCTTCTGTATTATTTTAATGGTGTTTAGAATATGAATGGACTGGCAACCTGTCTTGGGTGTATCTTCCCAACCCGTGAAACGTTTTCCTCTGGCTATATATATATATATATATATATATATATATATATATATATATATATATATATATATATATATATATATATATATTGATCCAACACTAGAGACTAGGGTCAGGGAGGGGTTCTTCATGCCCATCCCTGAGAAAATGTTTTAGGCGCTTTGTAGATAAAACCAGAACAAGGCTTCAGTCCATCGCTTGGGCACTCACTCACCACTCACACACACACACACACACACTCACACTATATAGGGGCGTTTTAGAACAGCCAATTTAGAGCAGCCAATTCACCTTGTATCCATGTTTTTGGACTGTGGAAGGAAACCGGAGAATCCGGAAGAAACCCACACGGACACAGAGAGAACATGGAATCTCCATGCCTGGATCCCCAGCAGGAAACAGGCTAACCACTAAGCCACCATTTTTCTTGTTCTAGTTTAGACCAAGAAATATCCATTCGTTAAGTTCAAAACACACATTGCTACTAATTGGATGTCATTACAAGAATATATGTGATTTTTTTAATTCATTAATTCATGTTTTACTCTTTTTAAAGAGTCTCCGTTATACACACGAAATCGCACTAATTACTGAGTACAAACTTTTCATCCTCTCTCTCTCTCTCTCTCTCTCTCTCTCTCTCTCTCTCTCTCTCTCTCTCTCTCTCTCTCTCTCTCTCTCTCTCTCTCTCTTTCTCTTTCTCTCTTTCTGTTTTTCTTTTTCTCCAGCTGTTTACCTTTGTAAACGAACAATGCAAAACAAAGCCAGACTGGAACTTGCTGACTATGAAGCTGTAAGCTAAACTCTTTTCTATTCACTTGATGCTGCATTAATGGCTCTCTACTCACTCATGTGCACCTGACAAATTACTTTTCTTTTGGCAAAGAATGTGTTTCAAACCATTTCACATTAAAAATCGAAAAGAAATGAGAAAGATATCACAATACAAGGTAGATCATTTTAAATGCACAGCACTTTTGTAGTATGCAGTGCTGTTTTCTTCATTGCTCATAATTTATATTTATTTATTTAATGCCCTTTACTGAGCAGGGTTAGAGGAGCTGCTGATGCCTACCGGATGCACTTATTAAGACCAAAGCCTGGGAAACACCTGGCCAGTTTGCCAACCTAACCCAGGCAGACACACAGATCAACACATTTATGCACACATTCACGCTTGGGGTAAAGTAATATTTTCATTTCCCCTATTAGAATGTTTTTGGATTGTGGGAGACTGTGGAAGAAAGCCAGAGATTCTGGAGGAAAACCACACAGATACAGTGAAAACGTGTGTTCAGGAACAAGACCCTGGACTCCTGCTGTGAGGGCAGAGCAATAACCACTACCCACTGCACCACATGCTGTTATTATATGTTTAAATCAAATAAATGTGATTTAGATTTTTAAGTAGAAATTGGCACATAGCAGCATAATAATAGCCCAAATGAAAAGTCTGAATGTGAGCAATCCAAAAGTAACAATGATAAAGGAAATATTATATTTAAAAGTCATGTCTCATTCATTTTAACAGCCTGTCTGACTGAGTACCACTTTTCAGGTTGTTAAAGAAGTTAATTTACGTCTATTGTGTGTCTGCGGTGTGCGTGTGTGTGTGTGTGTGTGTGTGTGTGTGTGTGTGTGTGTGTGCATGTAGGAGAGTTTAGCACGGCTACAGAGAGCTTTTGCTAGGAAATGGGAGTTTATATTCATGCAAGCAGAAGCACAAGCTAAGTAAGTAAATTAAATGTATATACTGATATTCATACTTTCAGTCTTAGCTAACAAAACTATATAAACACTCCAGATTCTGCCAATCGGTTTCTATGACAAACAAAAAAGGCTGCTAACAAATGGTAAAAATGTCATTTACAAATATTAGTAATTAGTAAGTAATGGTTTTTGGTTCTCTTTTTCTGTAAATAAATAAAGGTTATACGTTTTTTTACTGTATATTTCTTTTAACACATTTTTAAGGGTGGACAAGAAACGAGACAAAATTGAGAGAAAAATTTTGGACAGTCAGGAGCGGGCATTTTGGGATGTACATCGACCTGTGGTGAGCAAAATCATGATTTACTACACATAAAGCCCTCTTATTTTAATCAAGCGACACACATCCTACCCTCAGCCTCACATTACACACGGTAACCACAATTAGGAAAGTCGTGATACTAGAAAATCTTCTACACAGCCCCATAAACAAACAACTTAATTAATTTTAATACAAAACGTGTTGTTTTTTAAGATAGAATTTTAATAAATAAAAGGTCACTTAAATAATTAAAAATAGGTTTGGTCAGTAGTCAGTGTGGGAACCTATTATCACAAGTAAGTAATTTCTCTGCAGCTGTAACAGCTTTTAGTCATTTGGAAAGTCTTTCTGCAAGATTTTCGAGTGTTAATATTTGTCCAAATTTATTTTGGAAAGCATTTGTACGGTTAGACATTGATGCTGGACGAGCAGAATCACACTTGCAGTTTTAGTTCAGCCTAAAAATGTTTGATGAGGTGAACTAACCATGCCATAACCTAAATATGTTTTTTATAATTGCTTATGATTTGCACAAAGAAAAACCTAATAATGCCAAACATGCAACAGGTTTTTATATATATATAAAAACATATATATATATATATATTTTATAGATCTTAATGTAAAGAAAAATAAATATTTTATTGTACCTATTACATTGATTTTAAAAAACATTTATTTTTAAATAATGTCATTAGACTTTGATTTTTATTTATTTTGCATAGAGATTTCTTAAGAATTTGTTGGACCATAAAATTTTTTACAAAAGTCAGTAATAAACTAACTAATCTCTGGCTTTCTTGCTAACTTATCGCAGGATGTCAAACTTGCATATGGCACTCTGAAGGTGTGGACTGTCAGAGAAGGACAGTGAGGACAGTTTCTGTAGAACATCTTGAGGCATGTTTCTGCAGAGGCAGGAAATGAGGGAAGATGAATATGGGGTTTCGTAATGAATGAAAGAGCTTGTGCAAATGAATCTAATTAGGAGCAAAGTTAAGAATGAATAGATGAGTCTATGTAAATCAGTTCTAATTACATTGGGGTTTTTCAGTAAGGGACCATAATGAATATGAATGAACCATCTAATTAAACATGTACTGTTTTAGTGATTTTATTCGTGCTTTATAGTTATTTTCTTTCATTGTGACGATATGGAAAGCAATCAAAAATAAAGAAATCATGAAGTTATCAGCAACAATCAAAACTCGAAACGGCAAAAGTTCTCATTTTGTTTTTTAGCTGATTAAAAGAATCTGTGGAGTTAACTGAGCAGTCTTTGAACAAAGCATGTATGTGTGCTATTTCTTAATTACACATTGGTATAATCAGTGCCCAATATTTCAGAACCCAAACTCCCTGTTTCCTAATGTTTTTTGTTTCCAATTTTGTCAATTATATCTTCACAGTTGACACTGCTTTATGTGAAATATTTCTGAAACCATTTTTTGACGTTTGTACATTTGATAGACACTTGCGTCATGCATCCATGTGGTGCTTTAGAAGCATAGACATAGTTAGATAAAATTTAAAAAATGTTATATAAAAACACTATAATAAATAAATAAACTCGTTCCTTCAGTTCACTCTTATTATACCAATTATATTTAAACCTCCATTTCCTCTAAAAAATAAACACACATACTCCTCTCACTAAGCAAGCTTGTCAAGCTTAGGGTTATCTCTCATTCCCTCATTAGCACCTCTTGGCATTTGCTGAAAATACACACACACAAACACAGAGGGAGGGAGGGAGAGAGAGGAAAAAAAGAGAGAACACTGTCTGTCTGATCAGTTACAGTATACATAATTGTAAATGGCAGGTTTAGTTTCTGCACCAGCACTCTGCAGTGTCTGTAATATGTAGTCATTTACATTCTGATTATACTGATGTTCCTGTTCGGACTCTATTTGTATGAACACTTAGCTTAAGACGGGTTATTATGCATTTACACAGGTCATTTATACTTTTTTTATATATAGCGTATTTTATAGTCACTGTCTTTAATTTATTCATGACCTTTTAACATTCTTTACCTCACTCCAGTCCTGAAATACAATTCAGGAGCTTTCAGTTATGCATCTAAATAGTGAAGGCTCATCTGCAGAGAATTGTCCCAGGATCCTCTAATAGGAATGTGTTAATGTGACTGTGAGTCTGCATGTTGCATTTTGACTCTTAAGCTCAAAGTGAGTTAGTGTAGGCGTGTGTTTAAGCTAGAGGGAGAAATAGGGAGAAAGAGACAAGAGTCAGAGAAAGGAAATAGAAAAGTCTGGGCTGTGTTTTTATGTTGTGAGCGAACTTTTATTTTTATTCTTCTCTATTGTCCTGTTTGTCAGTTGAAATAAAGCTGGTCGGTTGCTACATTGCAGTCCAGCATCACTAGTTAATTCAAGGCTGAAACTTGAATTTAGAACGAGGACCTCAGAATTGACTTGCAACCCAAGTATGTGTTCTGTTTAGAAATCTAATATAAACTACACACAAAGCTCCTAAAATAGTAAATACAAGCTTTTTTAAAGTATATATATTTTTATGTAATACGATACTAATTGTATTAGCCACAAAGTCTGATGTTTTTATTTAAAGATATGAAAAAAGCAGCCTTTTTTTTGGGTGGTACAGGATTTTCAGGACAACAATTCCTTTATTTGATTTACTATAGTTGACAGTTTTACAAGTCACCAAGTTTTGTTCCCAATTTAAAAACATCAAATACATAGTAGGAACGGGAGTTTATTTTGTTTTACCAATGTTTTAATTATATGTATTAAAGAAATAGTAAAAAGTACTGTGTGTATATCCATCCATCCATCCATTATCTTCCGCTTTATCCTCTATTAGGGTAGCGGGGGGGTTCCCCATGCCCATCCAGGAGAGAACGTTTCAAATGCTGGGCAGATAGACCCAGGACAGGGCGCCAATCTATCCCTGGAAACACACTCACTCACACAAACACACTCTATATGGGGCAATTTGGAGAACTCGATTGACTTGACTGACCAGGAAACCCACGCGGACACGGGGAGAACATGGAAACTCCGTGTGTGTGTGTGTGTGTGAATCAAACTACTGAGAGGATCATTAACAACATCTGGGTCTCAGAAACACCCTTTTATTCCAATGCAGATTACTTAAAGCTGTGTTTTTTAGGCTTAATTGGAACAGATTTTTCATTCCTTGCTTTATTAATGTCACTCAGTCTAATTATAAATTTAAAAGCCCATCAGATTTCTGTCTGGAATGGAAGCTAAAGCAGTCCTGATGGATCATGTAAACAAGCTGTTATTTGTTCACAAATCTAATCATGAATCAGAACAACTATTCTATGTCTGACTGATTCTAAGCTTGAATCTAAAAATAAGCAATCATCTCACATTCTGTCTGAGTACACATTTAAATCTAACTCCGATTTATGATTTATTTTGTTCTCTCTCTGATTGAATTCAGCCGGGCTGCGTAAATACAACAGAAGCCGACATCAAGAAATCCTCCCGGATGAAACAGCCCCACAAAACGCGAAAGGTAAACCTCCGGATCAGTCATCCTCGTTCTCACAAACCATGCTAAACATCAAAAATCCACTGCCAAAACAGCAATGGAGGCTAAATTCAGAGACTAGGAATTGGAAGAATAAATATAACTGTGAACATAAAAACAAGTTGTCCTAGTTAACCTGGTAAAAGTATTTCTTCGCAAAGTAGTTTTATGATGTTTGTAATCATTTTAACGTCGAATGTTGTGCAACTGCTTTGTTTGGAGCAAGGTCAAACCTTTAACGACTAATAATAACAATATAAAGCATCTTCAGTATAACTAACATCATTACATTGACATAATTGAATGAACTGTCACAGAATCAGACTTAGCAGAATTAGCAGAATCAGACTTAGAATCAGAAGAATTATTCTGACCCAAATCTGGCCCACAACTACTACTTTCATCTGGCCTACTTGCCACATAGATTGATGGTTCTTGACAGATATGCGAGATGTGGGCCCCTTACACTTCTTAGCACTGTTAACACAAACTGTTTTTAATAAGGGTCTATTTATGGCATAACAATACAAGATGTCTGCCAAACATGGATCTAATGTATTTTGAAACAGGTGGGCCATATATTTATGGTTTGGGGGTTGAGGGTCATCTTTGGCTCATAGTTTTTCAGCACTCAGCACATTTCCATAGTTGTGGTGTAGTTTAATGTTTTGAGCAAGCCATCTTTAAGGTGTGATGTTTATGTATAAGGTGTTGTGTTAAATCTGCTCAGAAGATCAGGTTCAGAATTGAGGAGAAATCCAAATGGTTATTATATGCAATTAATATTATTAAAAGCAAATTGAATTAGAAGTTAATATAGGAAGTCAAGTTGTCATAGTTAGGCCCTTGAGCAAGGCTTTAAAACCTTAGTTCCAGGACTGTAAATATTTATGCAATGTAAGTTACATGATGTAGTGCTTTTGCAGTGTTAACTGTGTTTGATGGTGTTACAGTCAGTGTATGGTCTTCAGAATGATGTGCGCAGTCACAGCCCCACACACACCAGCACACCTGAGTTCAAAGAACCCACTGAGGAGCAGTTACAAGAACAGGTATCAACAAATACACACTATAATAAAAAGAAAAAAAAAACACAAAATTTTTAATTCCTCAGAATTTATTTGAATCTCACTGTAAGGGTGCAAATTCATTCATTATTCATCTTCTGCTTAATCCTCTATTAGGGTCGCAGGGGGTTTCCCATGTCTATCCAGGGGAGAACGTTTCAGGCGCTGGGCAACAACACCCAGGACAGGGCGTCAATCTATCGCTGGGCTCACACTCTCTCACACAGACACACAAACAAACATTTATAGCATTAATCCATGTTTTTGGACTGTGGGAGGAAACTGGGGAACACGTAGGAAACCCACATGGACACGGGGAGAACATGGATTCATAGATACTCTGCCCAGATTGGGATTCGAACCGGGATCCTCAGAGCTGAGAGGCGAACATGCTAACCACTAAGGTGCCCAGGGTGCAAATTTACTTTTTTATTATTATTCATTCATTCATTATCTTCCGCTTTATCCTATCTTAGGGTCGAGGTGTGGTTCCCCATGCCCATCCAGGGGAGAACATTTCGGGCGGTGGGCAGATACACCCAGGACAGGGCGCCAATCTATCGCTAGGCACACACTCACTCACACAGACACGCACGCATACACACTCTATATGGGGCAATTTTGGAGAACTCAATTGATTTGTTCCATGTTTTCGGACTGTATTACTTTTTATTTGTATATTTGTTGGGTGATTTTTAAGATACATACATTAATAATTTTATTATTTATTACTATTTTCATTTTGTCACAGATACAGTACTGGCAGGCACAGCTTGACAGACATCGATTAAAAATGTCCAAAGTTGCAGAAAGGTATGTTTTAAAGCTGAGATGTAATTTTATAAATTTATGACTTGTGAATTTTTATGGTGCAGCTGCAGTGTCAGTCACAAAGATGGGTTTTGGTAAAACAATGTGAAACCACTTTAATTTAATAAAATTTACAGATGAGTGAATACATTTTATAACTAACTTTATAAAATTAAAAAATAATATACTTTATTTATAAGCAGCAACAAAAAACAAAACTAAATTAATTATGTTGGGTGAGGTAAAATATTTTTAGCCACAAAGTAAAGTCAGTAAGTCTTCTTCACTTGGGGTTGATGAGTTAAGGCTTTTTGAGGGATTCCAGGTTTGAATCCCCATCTGGGTGGAGTTTCCATGTTCTCCCCGTGTCTGCGTGGGTTTCCTCTGGGTTCTCCGGTTTCCTCCCACAGTCCAAAAACATTGATCAAGTCAATTAAATTCTCAAAATTGCTCTGTATAGATATATATAGAGTGTGTCTGTGTGAGTGCCCACACCCGAGACGTTCTCCCCTGGATGGGCATGGGGAACCCCACCGCGACCCTAATAGAGGATAAAGCGGGAGATAATGAATGAATGAATAAAAGGAATGCTGACTGATGTGTCTTCATTGTCTAAATAATATTACTACTACTAAGTCACACACTTACTTTTTCTTCTTTGAGCCATTATCAACACTCTGATGTGAGATAATAAAAGTTCAGTTTCCTGAAGAAATTATCATTCATTCATTCATTATCTTCCGCTTTATCCTCTATTAGGGTCACGGTGGGGTTCCCCATGCCCATCCAGGGGAGAACGTCTTGGGCGCCGGGCAGATACACCCAGGACAGGGCACCAATCTATCACTGGGCACACACTCACACTCTACATGGGGCAATTTGGAGAACTCAATTGACTTGCTCCATGTTTTTGGACTGTGGGAGGAAACCGGAGAACCTGGAGAAAACCCACACGAACACGGGGAGAACATGGAAACTCTCCCCAGATGGGGATTCGAATCGGGAATCCCTAGTGCTGAGAGGCAAACGTGCTAACCACTAAGCCACCGTTCCAGAAATTATTATATATAACTTAAAAAAAAAAAAAAAAAAATTAAGCACTTACCTTTACTTTTAACGCAACTCCTCCCCCTCCTACTACTAGCACAGATATGAACTGTTGTAGTGATTGTTATAATTGTTACTGTTGTTACAATGCTTATCTGTGTTGTTATAAACATATGGATTGTGTTTCACTGCTGCAGTTTGTTAAGCTACACAGAGCAGTATATGGAGTATGACCCGTTCTATACCTCACCTGAACCATCGAACCCCTGGATCTCAGATGACAATACACTTTGGGAACTGGAAGCCAGGTGTGTATTTATTTTACAAGGCTGTCTATCAGCTATCATCCACTCCTGCCTGTGCTCACACTTGTTTGCTGAAAACTGTCCATATTGCTTTTAAGTGTAAATCCATCCATCCTTTACAAAGACCTTAATGCTGCTGGCAGACAGAACTCTATCTGTGTCAACACCTTTAAACTCCCTTATACTCTCCCTACAAACACACACACACACACACACACTACACCTCAGCCTTTTTTGCTAAGTCCCCCAATTCCCTTTTCATCTTCTTCATCTTGTTCGCCTTCCTGGGGCAGTCATGGGCTTGAGGTTAAGGAACCAGCCTTGTGACCTGAAGGTCCCCGGTTCGATTCCTGATGCCACCAAGTACCATGGCTGAAGTGCCCTTGGGTAAGGCACCTGAACCCAATTGCTCCCCAGGCCCCGTATTCAAGGCTGCCCACCACTCCGGGCACGTGTGCTCACTTCACCAGTGTGTATGTGTGTGTGTGTGTGTGTGTGTGTGTGTGTGTATGTGTGTTTGTGTCACTTGACGGATGGGTTAAATGTGGAGGACAAATTCCTCTGTGTGTACGCACAGTAGGCAAATAAATCACTTTATCACTTATCACTTTATCCCTTTGCTCTCTGTCTGTCTGTCTCAGTAAGGAGCCGGGTCAGCAGAGGGTGAGGCGGTGGGGTTTCGGATTTGATGAGGTTTTAAAGGACCCCGTCGGAAGAGATCAATTTCTGAAGTTCCTGGAGTCTGAGTTCAGCTCTGAGAATCTGTGGTACAGTTAAATAAACATAATAGTTTATGATTACTTTCATGTTCAGATTAAATATTTGATTTTACTAGATTTTACTGTCACAGCTGAGTGTTGTTTAGGTTGTCTGCCTAGTAAAATGATTAACATTTAATAGGTCCTTTAAAAAAGGTCATTCAAAAAAAAAAAAAAAAAAAAAAAAAAAAAAAAACCTGCATTCAGTACAATCACTCATAACAACAACGATATTACTGTAAAGATGCCAGAGACAGAAATACACTGATCACCAGTCTACTGCAGGATATTCACACATTCACAGCTATCGAACACTTAGTAGAACCAACTCACCAACTAGTATGGTTTTGTGCCATTGGAGAAAACCAGAGCTTCTGCAAACAACCAACACTAACAGAGAGAACACACTGGATATTAAAAGAATGTTGTTAGTGTACCTGGGAATCAAACTCGGGACCTTGCTGCTGTGATTACGAGTGCTAACCACTGAATCAGCGGGGAACGATGTTTCAAATGATTTTTTAAAATCTATAAAAATGTTCTCGTCGAGTTTATACCCTTCTGTGATATTTGGTTGATGGCATCTTAAAAGCATCTTACTGATGAAGTTTTTAGAAGTGACTCAAAGGAACCTGCTCCATTCCGGCTGTGTGGTGTCTCAGTGGTGGAGATATAAAGTGCAAGCTGAGTGGTGTCTCAGTAGTATCTCAATGATAGTCTTGTGGTGTTTCTATAACACATTAATAGTATTTCAGTGGTGACTCTATAACCTCTAACTGATAGCTCTATCAGTAGCTCTGTGGTGTCTCAAAAATTGACCTAGTGGATCAACAGTGTAACTTTAGCTGTTTTATAATTTCTCGTTAGTAACAGTATAATGTCTCATTGGTGGCTCTATCCGTAGTGGCTCTGTTACATCTCAGTGATGGCTTTATAAGCTCTAGGTTGCCTCTCAGTGGTGTCAGTATTGTGGTTTTACTGGTGGCTTTGAAATATGTGCTGCTATGGTATCTCAGTTGTGTTTTTCTGGTGCAGGTTCTGGTTGGCGGTGCAGGAGCTTAAGAAAAGGCCGATTCGTGAAGTACCAAGTCGTGTTCAAGAGATCTGGCAGGAGTTTCTCGCCCCTGGAGCACCAAGCGCCATCAATCTGGATTCAAAGAGCTACGACAAGACCATGCAAAATGTCAAAGATCCTGGACGCTACACATTTGAAGATGCACAGGTCAAACTGAACATTATTTCCTATTGTCTTCTTATGTAGTCCTTTTTTCAAATAAACTAACAGGATAGGGGTTAAAATATTCCTAATTCCAAATATGTGATAATGCTCAAGCTAAATCCTTAAGTGTTGATCTGTTCCTTATAGCTGAGTTCACAGACACAATTGATAAGCAGGTCTCAATTTAAAATCTCTTACATGTATGACATTAAAAATAGAGAACAAAAGATATATAATTACAGAAGCAAATCACATAACCTACTGAGGATTATTTGCCACAACTGAAGCAGGATAATTGTGTAGTACTAATAACAATTTATATCCGACTGTTATTTGTTCAGTAGGTTAAGTATTAATGGATGAAAAATCTTTGCTAGTAATCAGTATTTTCTTTCATCCAAAAGTTTTTAAGATGGTTTTGCCGCTGGGTTCTATGATGACGGCTGGAGTTCCTTCACACCAGATATACTGTGTTTTGTTGAACTAGCTTAGTATGCAGCAGAACAATCTGCAGGAAAGAAACTCCCACAACTGCTGCTAAAAATATGGAATAACTGATCGATTGCTTATACATTCCTGGGTGAAAAAACAATGAGTCAAACCCCGAACAGTCAGATATTAGACTTTTAAAACACTGCAGCCTCAGCAGCAACTGGTCAATTTGATTAAAAAGAGTTTCTCAACTGCTGCCTTATTGGTACTTGCAAATTAGGAAAATTCTTAGACAAAAGATATACTGAGAAAACGCTATCATTCAGAAATGTGTTCCGATTTCTATTTAGTTTTGTTTAGTTTTTTTCACATCTTTGCATACAAGAACACAGAAAGGTTCCCCATGCCACCTCACTGCAGCACTGACTACAGACATAAGAAAGGTGGCACATCACGGGAGTGTTTTTTATTAGTTGTTGATCATTCACAATAACTGTTATAAATCAATGAATGATCAATTATTGATCATTCATTGATTTATTGACTCTAGTATCACACGTACGAGGTGGGGAGCGATCAGGATGATGACTGATACGTATGAATGGAGTCTGAAAACTTCAGCATTGTCGATGCATCAGATCCACTCATACCAGCGCACTGTACACTAATGAACTACAGTCTATAATTATAGAACTTTAAAACACATCTAATTTATTAACTGAGACTGAGAAAAGGGTGGATGTAGAAATAAGGTGGGGTACTGATTTAGTGTCATATTATTTATGTCATTTTAATAGTTTGTATTCTAAATACATTTTTGTATGCAGTGTTAAATGATTGCTTATTAGTGGAACTCATTAATGCACTGTTTTCATATTACACTGTAACAATGCACCTACTGGTCATTAAACTGAAATGTCCCGTTAGTAAGTTGTTACTGCCCCCTACAGATCAGTATAGTCTTGAGCTATACATTTTACCTTTATGATTGTTTTAACGACTTAATCTATAGTATTATTATCCATAATCTATATTATTATAGTATAATGCTATACTACGGTGGCCGAGAAGTGCAAAACAAATTAACAAATGCGGATATAACATTTACAACCTCTGAAACAACATTTACAAATGCGGATAAAACATTTATAAATGCTATGACAACATTTACAAACGCCGTGACAATATTTACAAATGTCGATACATTTACAAACGCCTTGACAACATTTACAAAAGCCGTGACAACGTTTACAAACGCCGTGACAACGTTTACAAACGCCGTGACAATATTTACAAATGTCGATACATTTACAAACGCCGTGACAACATTTACAAAAGCCGTGACAACGTTTACAAACGCCGTGACAACGTTTACAAACGCCGTGACAATATTTACAAATGCCGATACATTTACAAACGCTGTGACAACATTTACAAAGGTCGATAAAACATTTACAAACGTCAAGACAATATTTACAAATGCCGATACATTTACAAACGCCGTGACAATATTTACAAATGTCGATACATTTACAAACGCCTTGACAACATTTACAAAAGCCGTGACAACGTTTACAAACGCCGTGACAACGTTTACAAACGCCGTGACAATATTTACAAATGCCGATACATTTACAAACGCTGTGATAACATTTACAAAGGTCGATAAAACATTTACAAACGCCAAGACAATATTTACAAATGCCGATACATTTACAAACGCTGTGACAACATTTACAAAGGTCGGAAAAACATTTACAAACGCCAAGACAATATTTACAAATGCCGATACATTTACAAACGCCGTGACAATATTTACAAATTTCGATACATTTACAAACGCCGTGACAACATTTACAAACGCCGTGACAACATTTACAAACGCCGTGACAACGTTTACAAACGCTGTGACAATATTTACAAATGCCGATACATTTACAAACGCCTTGACAATATTTACAAATGTCGATACATTTACAAACGCCTTGACAACATTTACAAAAGCCGTGACAACGTTTACAAACGCCGTGACAACGTTTACAAACGCCGTGACAATATTTACAAATGCCGATACATTTACAAACGCTGTGACAACATTTACAAAGGTCGGTAAAACATTTACAAACGCCAAGACAATATTTACAAATGCCGATACATTTACAAACGCCGTGACAATATTTACAAATGTCGATACATTTACAAACGCCGTGACAACATTTACAAAAGCCGTGACAACGTTTACAAACGCCGTGACAACGTTTACAAACGCCGTGACAATATTTACAAATGCCGATACATTTACAAACGCTGTGACAACATTTACAAAGGTCGATAAAACATTTACAAACGTCAAGACAATATTTACAAATGCCGATACATTTACAAACGCCGTGACAATATTTACAAATGTCGATACATTTACAAACGCCTTGACAACATTTACAAAAGCCGTGACAACGTTTACAAACGCCGTGACAACGTTTACAAACGCCGTGACAATATTTACAAATGCCGATACATTTACAAACGCTGTGACAACATTTACAAAGGTCGATAAAACATTTACAAACGCCAAGACAATATTTACAAATGCCGATACATTTACAAACGCTGTGACAACATTTACAAAGGTCGGAAAAACATTTACAAACGCCAAGACAATATTTACAAATGCCGATACATTTACAAACGCCGTGACAATATTTACAAATTTCGATACATTTACAAACGCCGTGACAACATTTACAAACGCCGTGACAACATTTACAAACGCCGTGACAACGTTTACAAACGCTGTGACAATATTTACAAATGCCGATACATTTACAAACGCCGTGACAATATTTACAAATGTCGATACATTTACAAACGCCTTGACAACATTTACAAAAGCCGTGACAACGTTTACAAACGCCGTGACAACGTTTACAAACGCCGTGACAATATTTACAAATGCCGATACATTTACAAACGCTGTGACAACATTTACAAAGGTCGGTAAAACATTTACAAACGTCAAGACAATATTTACAAATGCCGATACATTTACAAACGCCGTGACAATATTTACAAATGTCGATACATTTACAAACGCCGTGACAACATTTACAAACGCCGTGACAACATTTACAAACGCCGTGACAACATTTACAAACGCTGTGACAACATTTTCAAAGGTCGATAAAACATTTACAAAGGCCAAGACAATATTTACAAATGCCGATACATTTACAAACGCCGTGACAATATTTACAAATGCCGATAAATTTACAAACGCCGTGACAACGTTTACAAACGCCGTGACAATATTTACAAATGTTGATACATTTACAAACGCTGTGACAACATTTACAAACGCTGTGACAACATTTACAAAGGTCGATAAAACATTTACAAAAGCCAAGACAATATTTACAAATGCCGATACATTTACAAACGCCGTGACAATGTTTACAAAGGTCGGAAAAACATTTACAAACGCCAAGACAATATTTACAAATGCCGATACATTTACAAACGCCGTGACAATATTTACAAAGGTCGGTAAAACATTTACAAACGCCAAGACAATATTTACAAATGCCGATACATTTACAAACGCCGTGACAATATTTACAAATGTCGATACATTTACAAACGCCGTGACAACATTTACAAAAGCCGTGACAACGTTTACAAACGCCGTGACAACGTTTACAAACGCCGTGACAATATTTACAAATGCCGATACATTTTCAAACGCTGTGACAACATTTACAAAGGTCGATAAAACATTTACAAACGTCAAGACAATATTTACAAATGCCGATACATTTACAAACGCCGTGACAATATTTACAAATGTCGATACATTTACAAACGCCTTGACAACATTTACAAAAGCCGTGACAACGTTTACAAACGCCGTGACAACGTTTACAAACGCCGTGACAATATTTACAAATGCCGATACATTTACAAACGCTGTGACAACATTTACAAAGGTCGATAAAACATTTACAAACGCCAAGACAATATTTACAAATGCCGATACATTTACAAACGCTGTGACAACATTTACAAAGGTCGGAAAAACATTTACAAACGCCAAGACAATATTTACAAATGCCGATACATTTACAAACGCCGTGACAATATTTACAAATTTCGATACATTTACAAACGCCGTGACAACATTTACAAACGCCGTGACAACATTTACAAACGCCGTGACAACGTTTACAAACGCTGTGACAATATTTACAAATGCCGATACATTTACAAACGCCGTGACAATATTTACAAATGTCGATACATTTACAAACGCCTTGACAACATTTACAAAAGCCGTGACAACGTTTACAAACGCCGTGACAACGTTTACAAACGCCGTGACAATATTTACAAATGCCGATACATTTACAAACGCTGTGACAACATTTACAAAGGTCGGTAAAACATTTACAAACGTCAAGACAATATTTACAAATGCCGATACATTTACAAACGCCGTGACAATATTTACAAATGTCGATACATTTACAAACGCCGTGACAACATTTACAAACGCCGTGACAACATTTACAAACGCTGTGACAACATTTTCAAAGGTCGATAAAACATTTACAAAGGCCAAGACAATATTTACAAATGCCGATACATTTACAAACGCCGTGACAACGTTTACAAACGCCGTGACAATATTTACAAATGCCGATAAATTTACAAACGCCGTGACAACGTTTACAAACGCCGTGACAATATTTACAAATGTTGATACATTTACAAACGCTGTGACAACATTTACAAACGCTGTGACAACATTTACAAAGGTCGATAAAACATTTACAAAAGCCAAGACAATATTTACAAATGCCGATACATTTACAAACGCCGTGACAATGTTTACAAACGACCAGCAGACGGAAAGGGTAGGTACCTTACACAGAAAGTGTTGATTGTTGAAAATTGTCAATCAAACTGTTTCTCGGGGACAGCGTGGATCAGGTGTGTCCACACTTTTCTAAACTGAGATCAACTTTTTCCAGTGGACAGGACATCGTGATCTACGATGTCCTTTTTAAGCTTTAATGTTGAAACCTGTTTACACTGATCATGCTAAGTTTGTGGTATAGTAAAGTCAGTATAAAAAAATCAGTATAGAAAAGGGCTTAGTGGTTAGCACGTTCGCCTCTCAGCGTTAGGGATTCCTGTTTCGAATCCCCATCTGGGTGGAGTTTCCATGTTCTCCCTGTGTCTGCGTGAGTTTCCTCCGGGTTCACCGGTTTCCTCCCACAGTCCAAAAACATGGATCAAGTCAATTGAATTCTCAAAATTGCCCCATATAGAGTGTGTCTGTGTGAGTGAGTGTGTGCCCAGCGATGGATTGGCGCCCTGTCCTGGGTCTATCTGCCCAGCGCCCGAGACGTTCTCCCCTGGATGGGCATGGGGAACCCCACCGCGACCCTAATAAAGGATAAAGCGGGAGATAATGAATGAATGAATGAGTATAGAAAAGGCTCGCCTTCAGGTTGCCAATTTCACAGAAATTACTCTTATTAAACACGGTTCGGCAAATAGCATGGAGATAATCTGGTTTTAGTTCAGCATTTGGATCAGACATGACACACGTTTCCCCTAAATGGCAAACCCCCCCCCCCCCCCACCACATATACACACACACACACGAGCGAGCAAAAACACACAGAACGAACGTACAACCCTCATCCCTGCGACCCGCATCCCCTCAAACGGAACATTAATAAAACATAGAACACATATAACCCCACATATAAAGCTGGGAAGTGGAAGAACAATATTGATCGTAGTTATGGTAACAGTACACCAGTCAGTTACATTGACCTGTCCATCTTTATATAATGTACATTTAAATGAGACGTGATTGAGGCATGGGGGTGTGGCCAGCACATGTTTTGGGAATAGAGAGAGAGACACAGAGAGAGAGAGAGTGAGGGAGAGAGAGAGTTAGTTAGAGTTAGTTGGATTGACAGTTGTCATCAATCAACACTTTCTGTTTAAGGTACCTACCCTTTCAGTCTGCTGGTTGTTTGTAAATGTTGTCTCGGCGTTTGTTAATGTTGTCTCGAGGTTTGTTAATGTATGGCCGTTTGTTAATGTATGGACAATTGTAACTGTTGTCTCGGCGTTTGTAACTGTTGTTTTGACGTTTGTTAATGTATCGACGTTTGCAAATGTTGTCACGGCGTTTGTAAATGGTGTCTCGAGGTTTGTTAATGTATCGACGTTTGTTAATGTATGGATGAATGTACCTGTTGTCTCGGCGTTTGTTAATGTATCGACGTTTGTTAATGTTGTCTCGACGTTTGTTAATGTATCGACGTTTGTTAATGTTGTCTCGACGTTTGTTAATGTATGAACGATTGTAACTGTTGTCTCGGAGTTTGTAACTGTTGTCTCGACGTTTGTAACTGTTGTCTCGACGTTTGTAACTGTTGTCTCGACGTTTGTAACTGTTGTTTCGACGTTTGTTAATGTTGTCTCGACGTTTGTTAATGTATGGCCGTTTGTTAATGTATGGACGTTTGTAACTGTTGTCTCGGCGTTTGTAACTGTTGTCTCGGCGTTTGTAACTGTTGTCTCGACGTTTGTTAATGTTGTCTCGACGTTTGTTAATGTATGGCCGTTTGTTAATGTAACTGTTGTCTCGACGTTTGTAACTGTTGTCTCTGCGTTTGTAACTGTTGTCTCGGCGTTTGTAACTGTTGTCTCGACGTTTGTAACTGTTGTCTCGACGTTTGTTAATGTATGGCCGTTTGTTAATGTATGGACGATTGTAACTGTTGTCTCGGCGTTTGTAACTGTTGTCTCGACGTTTGTAACTGTTGTCTCGACGTTTGTAACTGTTGTCTCGACGTTTGTAACTGTTGTCTCGACGTTTGTTAATGTATGGCCGTTTGTTAATGTATGGCCGTTTGTTAATGTATGGACGATTGTAACTGTTGTCTCGGCGTTTGTAACTGTTGTCTCGACGTTTGTTAATGTTGTCTCGACGTTTGTTAATGTATGGCCGTTTGTTAATGTATGGACGATTGTAACTGTTGTCTCGACGTTTGTAAATGTCATCTCGACGTTTGTAAATGTCATCTCGACGTTTGTAAACGTCGTCTCGACGTTTGTAAATGTTGTCTCGACGTTTGTTAATGTATGGCCGTTTGTTAATGTATGGACGATTGTAACTGTTGTCTCGGCGTTTGTAAACGTCGTCTCGACGTTTGTAAATGTTGTCTCGACGTTTGTTAATGTATGGCCGTTTGTTAATGTATGGACGATTGTAACTGTTGTCTCGGCGTTTGTAAACGTCGTCTCGACGTTTGTAAATGTTGTCTCGACGTTTGTTAATGTATGGCCGTTTGTTAATGTATGGACGATTGTAACTGTTGTCTCGGCGTTTGTAACTGTTGTCTCGACGTTTGTAACTGTTGTCTCAACGTTTGTTAATGTATGGCCGTTTGTTAATGTATGGACGATTGTAACTGTTGTCTCGACGTTTGTAAATGTTGTCTCGACGTTTGTTAATGTATGGCCGTTTGTTAATGTATGGACGATTGTAACTGTTGTCTCGGCGTTTGTAACTGTTGTCTCGACGTTTGTAACTGTTGTCTCAACGTTTGTTAATGTATGGCCGTTTGTTAATGTATGGACGATTGTAACTGTTGTCTCGGCGTTTGTAACTGTTGTCTCGACGTTTGTAACTGTTGTCTCGACGTTTGTAACTGTTGTCTCGACGTTTGTAACTGTTGTCTCGACGTTTGTTAATGTATGGCCGTTTGTTAATGTATGGCCGTTTGTTAATGTATGGACGATTGTAACTGTTGTCTCGGCGTTTGTAACTGTTGTCTCGACGTTTGTTAATGTTGTCTCGACGTTTGTTAATGTATGGCCGTTTGTTAATGTATGGACGATTGTAACTGTTGTCTCGACGTTTGTAAATGTCATCTCGACGTTTGTAAATGTCATCTCGACGTTTGTAAACGTCGTCTCGACGTTTGTAAATGTTGTCTCGACGTTTGTTAATGTATGGCCGTTTGTTAATGTATGGACGATTGTAACTGTTGTCTCGGCGTTTGTAAACGTCGTCTCGACGTTTGTAAATGTTGTCTCGACGTTTGTTAATGTATGGCCGTTTGTTAATGTATGGACGATTGTAACTGTTGTCTCGGCGTTTGTAAACGTCGTCTCGACGTTTGTAAATGTTGTCTCGACGTTTGTTAATGTATGGCCGTTTGTTAATGTATGGACGATTGTAACTGTTGTCTCGGCGTTTGTAACTGTTGTCTCGACGTTTGTAACTGTTGTCTCAACGTTTGTTAATGTATGGCCGTTTGTTAATGTATGGACGATTGTAACTGTTGTCTCGACGTTTGTAACTGTTGTCTCAACGTTTGTTAATGTATGGCCGTTTGTTAATGTATGGACGATTGTAACTGTTGTCTCGACGTTTGTAAATGTTGTCTCGACGTTTGTTAATGTATGGCCGTTTGTTAATGTATGGACGATTGTAACTGTTGTCTCGACGTTTGTAAATGTTGTCTAGGCGTTTGTAACTGTTGTCTCGACGTTTGTTAATGTATTGACGTTTGTAAATGTTGTCACGGCGTTTGTAAATGGTGTCTCGAGGTTTGTGAATGTTTGTAAATGTTTTCTCAGCGTTTGCAAATGTTGTCTCGACGTTTGTTAATGTATGGGCGATTGTTAATGTATGGACGATTGTCTCGGCGTTTGTAACTGTTGTCTCGACGTTTGTTAATGTATAGACGTTTGTAAACGTTGTCCGGACGTTTCATATGTCACGGCGTTTGTAAATGGGGTCTCTAATGTATCGACGTTTGTAACTGTTGTCTCGACGTTTGTTAATGTATCGACCTTTGCAAATGTTGTCACGGCGTTTGTAAATGTTGTCTCAGCGTTTGTTAATGTATGGACGATTGTCTCGGCGTTTGTAACTGTTGTCTCGACCTTTGTTGTTGTATATGTTGTATATATATTTGTTAATTTATTTTGCACTTCTCGGCCACTACACAGTTTATTTTAGGTTTAAACACTTAATTTGCTTTACTGATGTAATGCCTGATCCCTCATTTAACTCACGTTCTGAAGGTAGAATGGTCATTTGTGGTGATGCTTTATTGTCCTGCTCTACAGGAGCACATTTATAAGCTGATGAAGAGCGACTCGTACAGCCGCTTCATTCGATCCAGTGCCTACCAGGAACTGTTGCAGGCCAAGAAGAAGGTAAAGTTCCTTAAACGACTGGAGACGGCCATCTAACGGGCCTCACGAAGAACCGGCACAGCATTCTTTTGCCTTATGAACAGTTATTTTAATAATTTATTTTACTTCTGCATCAGATTGCCACTAATTGGATCATAAGCCCCGTTTTTGCTTAGTGTATGTTGATAAATTCTGCTTACATCGATCCTCTCCAGTGCCTTAGGCCCTGCATTTCATACAGCCTCTGTTCAGGAGCAGCTGCAGGGTTTATTCCCTTTATAATAATGTACCTCTTATTGTTCTCTGCTGCCCTCTTATGTTCCCTAAAGATACTTACCATTTCTTATTGCCCCCATAATGCACATATACTTTACTAGGCTGCTGTAAGCAAGTACTGTTTCAGTGCCTCACCCTGTTTGATGTCACCCATCATTTTTTATTGCCACTCTTTCTAATTTCTGTGACCCTTATCGTCCTCCACAGATACTCCTTTTTTTTTTTTTTTTTTTTTTTTACAAAATCCCAATCATTACACACCTCTTCCATCCTCTGTTAACACCCAACTACCCCCTAAAGGCTCATAATGTTTCCTGCTGAGTATTTTCATCAACTATATACTGTTTAATACTTACATTTACTTCAAAAAACTCTTTTATCCCATACGTTTCTTTACTGTTTATTATTGTAACATACGGCTCCATTAACCCCACATACTAACCTTTAGTATACTACACTATACGACACTACACTGTATTAATCTGTCTTTTTTTTTTTGTTCCTCTACATATTTCCAATATTACATATTTTTCATTCCTGCTGTCATGTCATACTATGACCTTGACTGATTACTTCTGTCCTTTAGTCTACTATGAGTGGCTTTTCTTGTTCCCGTCTTTCACAGTATTAAAAATCTAGTGCTTCATCCCAGTTCCTTCGTTTCCTATCCACTGATCTACTGAACATTCACTGCTGCCTTTCACTTGCTATCTACTGCCTTCTGTGAATCTGTACTCCCATCTGTATGTCCAATTTATGTTTGTCAAAATTGTTGTAGCAGCTGGTGCTTTTCTACATGTGCCATGCATGTTCAGCGTATAATGTACAAGCTTTCAGCTGTCTGTTGTTTTTTTTATTCTATCTGTGTTATCATGTTTTGTTAGGACTGTTAACATTCATGTTTTGGGGACGTGTTATTCTTGTTTCACCCATAAGGTAAAAATATTAATTAATTAATTAATTAATTAATTAATTCATTCATTCATTCATTCATTCATTCATTCATTCATTCATTCATTATTTTCCGCTTAATCCTCTACTAGGGTTGTGGGGGTCCCATGCCCATTCAGGGGAGAAGGTTTTGGGTGCTGGGCAGATATACCCAGGACAGGGCGCCAGTATATCGCTGGGCACTCACTCACACACACACTCTCTATATGGGGTAATTTAAAGCATTCAAATCACCTTGAATCCATGTTTTTGGACTGTGGGAGGAAACCGGAGAACCCGGAGGAAACCCACGCAGACACGGGGAGAACATGGAAACTCCACCCAGATTAGGGTTCAAATGTAGATCCCCAGTGCTGAGAGGAGAACGTGTTAAGCACTAAGCCACCGTGCCGCCCCAGGTGAAAATATGTTTGTCAATGTAAAGTCCCCTTAATGCATGAAAACAAAAGTGTGTGTATAGTTTATGTTGGACTGTCTTATCTGCTATCCCTTGTAGATTTTCATTTATTTCTATCACAAAATTCACTGCATCAATTGTTTACATTGTAAAGCTTTCACTTTCGATCAGTTTTGTCCATGTTCAGCTCTGTATTGTAGTTCTGTTTGTACTTGTTTTGCTTTTTCGTTTGTTTTTGTCCTTTTGCGTTCTGAAGCATGTGTGCTAGGATGAGCAGAGGTTTCTCTATAATTTGGTAAGTAGTAAACCACGAGGAGACCCTTTTCTAGGCATGGCAAACTAAATCATTAAAGCATTAATTTGTTTTACATTTGCAAAAAGTTATGGCCACACAAACTTTACAAATTACAGGCAAGAAAAAGGGAGGTATTACATGATGCAATGTGTTTTGTAAAAGTGTATATCAAATTGTGTTATAGTCTTTTTCTACTGTGATATAAATTGCTTTATTATGGGGTGGATGAGATGTGTGTATCAATTTGCAATACACACAAGAGGACTCCTCTTATATTTTAATAATCTCAGCCATACAGAAATGCAGTCCTGTACTCACAGAGCATCAGAATATGTAAATGTACAAAAAAGCTGACTGATGGCTGTTTGACTTTTTGATGATCATGAATTTAAATGTGTTTGTTTTGTGTAATTATTATAGCTCACGAAAAACAATCACTGGTTTGGTTAAGTTAATGTATTACATGAAAGGTCACTTAAAATATTTTTGATTTTAAAATTGTGTGATGTACTCGATTATGAATAGTTACAACTCTTTGTTTTTATTTTCACAGAAAAGTAAGAATTTGTTTTAAAGTTGTGAATATCAGGTAAAATCACATCACTTACCATACACATGAATGATCACAATTACATTCAATATATTTATATACGATCACTTAGATTTATATAAAGGCAGATCTTATAACATATATCTTATATATTTATATAAACAGCATTACATTTTACATACTTATTCAAAATAAATTAAAACGGAGCACATTTTGTTTTATGCATCCAGGGGAGAACATTTCAGGCGCTGGGCAGATACACCCAGGACAGGGCGCCAATCCATCGCTGGGCACACACTCACTCACACAGACACATATGGGGCAATTTGGAGAACTCAATTCACTTGATCCATGTTTTTGGACTGTGGGAGGAAACCGGAGAACCTGGAGGAAACCCACACGGACACGGGGAGAACATGGAAATTCCACCCAGATGGGGAATCGAACCGGGAATCCCTAGTGCTGAGAGGAGAACATGCTAACCACTAAGCCACCGTGCCGCCAGAATTATATATATATTTTTCTAATTAATTCACACAGCAGTCAGTGCTGCTAATTAAACCCTTCATATTACAACTACAGCGTAAACACATTTTACCCAAATTCCTGTAACACATTGTTTTATCACAAAAAAAGATAGCATTAGATATTGATTTTAACAAAGATTGCAAATATTTGTATTTCTTCATTCTTCTAGTTTTTACTTAAATGCTTAAGAAATTTTATAACATTAAATAATTTAAATGTGTGGCATCATTAAATCCTTCCAATTTGAATTGCATTTTAGACACTTTTTTATGGCCTGCCCAAAATTACATAAGGTTTACATCTTATACTTGTGCTTTGACATTTTGCCTTAGAGTCTGTAAGTAAACTTGTGTATTTAGATGAATCATTGTGTTTTCTAACCTTTGCTGGTTCTTGCGTTTCTGTACACAGGAGGGCATCCGTCCACCTTCCTGCAAACTGCCATCACACTGCAGCTGGAAATGAGGCGTGTGTGATTTGTACATTGCTGTAAACTACTGTGCTCTACAATAAAACCCACAGGGTGGTAAAACATTTAAAGCATGTCTGACAAAACTGAGGTAAAATAGCTTTTATTTAATTGTACTTTTTAATCATGTCTCCAAAATGATGACCTCACTTTTTTCAGACTTAAATTTGAGCAAATGCATACGTTCACAATTACTGTAGAATTTTAAGTGCTGACCAAATTAAATATAGCCGTATGCAAAAGATGACCTGGTTAAACTTTTCATGACGTCATCATTTAATGGACAAAATAAAAAATAGTCTGAGATCCGAAAGGCACGAGGTCAAAGATTTCCATTGCTTTAATATTTCTATCTGATTTTTCTTATTTTGATCTTTCAGTTTTAAAAATGTAAAGGTATAAATGCCCTAATAGCTTTAAGTTTTCTTAAATTATTAGGTGATTTTACAAACACAACTACTTTTAAGGTCAAGCTGCAGTTTTCTATAAAAACAGATTTAGGAATTTTAAGGGTTAAGTGCAATAACCCATTAAATATGAATTTCCCCCATTGTGGGACCAATAAAGGATTATCTTATCTTAATAGAAAACTTTAGTCTGAGTCTCTTAAGGTTATGTGTTATAAATTAGAAGACGTATAAAGCATCATTTTCCTGTTGTTGAAGCTTTACATTTTGTCAGCTTCAGCTTTTTACAGTGTAAATGTTTGAATTTGCTCATATATAAGAAATTCACTGTCCACTTCAATGCTTAAGAGAAAAACATTATTTAACTTTTAACAGGGTACAAAGTATTTATTTAACAATAGGAATAACATTAATCTAGACTAAACAAAGATAATTATTTGTGAGTGCTATGATGACCAAACACATTAAGAGCTACAACTAAAAATGAATAAATAAAATGAACCACCAAACAAATATTGCATTAAGGCACAACAAACCTGACAATTAGCATTTTAATAAATTATTTATGGCTGTAAAAATAGCTATTTATGATTGAATTTGGGTATTATTATTATTTTTGACTTTGTGTTGATCTATTCATATTTTCATTTTAATCATCACTAGGCCCTAAACATTTGTTTACTTAAAATGTAGTTCCAAATGTGAACAGCCTGGTTTTACATGCATTTAGTTTGACATACTAAATAACCTCGATTTCATTCTGTAAATGAACTCTATAGAACCTGTATAATCACACTTGTTTTTACTCTTAATTGCACTGCCGAATTTCACACACACACACAAGGTTGCACATTTTAACTTTGTAGTTGCCTCAAATGCTTTGGGCATGTCTTTTATTTTTATACTGTATGTTGATTTGTTATCTCTTTCATTTTGTAAAATTCTGTACAGATCAAGGATATTAAGGGAGAGCGATGTAGGGCAAAACTAAAGACAAATGTTGCTCATCCACCCCAATGTGTCATTTTTTAATCATTATAAGTCGACCAAAAGTCCCACATGCTTCAAGTGGACTAGTGAAATGCAGCGAACACTGCCTCTAAAACTGTAATCTTTTAATTACCTGGCACATCTTAACGTGTGTATGAATAGACACTGTGTCTATAGATGTCGGTTGAACTGTGTATACAAATGTTGAACCTTCAAAATGATTTGATTATACTTAGCTGGAATAAGAAAAGTATGTAAGTATTATGTTACTAAAAGGCAATGTGGGATTCATTAATGGAGATTAGTAATTAATAAGTGAAATGTTTTGTATGATGTCTACGGGCCGCGAAATGAAGAAAACGGACAAAAAGAAGAAACATTTTCAGCCTGGTCTTTATACATTGCATTTTTAGAATGTTTGTAGATGATCACAGACATTTAGATCCTACAGCACTTGTTACATTCCATCAATAAATAATTACTTATAAAACGATATAATGTAACACATTAAAAGCTAGAAAAATTTCACAATAAAGGTGTGTGGGATGCATTGAACTTCAGAGAATGTTTTGTCTTTAGGGATCATGATGGGAACTGCGCAACGCGTGAGTAGACTTGACGTTATAACCTACAACTTAATGCAAACGCGCAGATGACCTTAATTAAACGATGTACGATTTCAAGCTCAACTAAGTTTGCACATCTATAAAAGAAACCTTTACAATTATTTTGACTAATACTGAAATATAAAACATTAAATGGGATGTTCTGTTTGTACAGGTCATATTTTACATAAACATGGTTCAATTTCATGTTTTAATTTTTTATTTAGCTTAATAATTTTCACCCTAGGTGGCCCGGTGGCTTAGTGATTAGCATGTTCTCCTCTCAGCACTAGGGACTCCCGGTTCGAATCCCCATCTGGGTGGAGTTTCCATGTTCTCCCCGTGTCCGCGCGGGTTTCCTCCGGGTTCTCCGGTTTCCTCCCACAGTCCAAAAACATGGATCAAGTCAATTGAGTTCTCCAAATTGCCCCATATAGAGTGTGTCTGTGTGAGTGAGTGTGTGCCCAGCGATGGATTGGCGCCCTGTCCTTGGTGTGTCTGCCCAGCGCCCGAGGCGTTCTCCCCTGGATGGCCATGGGGAACCCCACCGCGACCCTAATAGAGGATAAAGCGGGAGATAATGAATTAATTTCCACCCTGTGAGGCACGGTGGCTTAGTGGTTGCATGTTCTCCTCTTAGCACTGGGGATTTAGGTTCAAATCGAATCCCAATCTGTTGAGTTTCCGTGTCCACGGGTTTCCTCCGGGTTCTTCAGTTTCTTGCCACAGTCCAAAAACATGGATTCAATGAAAATTGAATGGTCTAAATTAACTCTCTATAGTCTGTGTGTGCCCAGCGATTGGCACCCTAACTTGGGTGTATCTGCCCAGTGCCGGAAACATTCTCCCCTAGATGGGAAACCCCCCATCCTCTCTGAGACCCTAGTAGAGGATTAATCAGAAGATAATGAATGAATAAATGACTTTTCACCCTCATTCCACTTTTGCGCATCACAACTTTTTTAAGATAAACTGGATTTTAAAACTGTTCCCTCTTTAAAATAGAAACTAAGTTCAGTTTTTAACTCTGCAAATACATAAAAAATGCAATAAATGAATTCTAAGTCAAACTATAAGGTGTACTTTAACTGCAACTTCAGATTTAACCAGCAGGGAGCAGTAAAGCTTCATAGTTATAATAAAGACTTCTGACGTCAGTGATCAGGAGGTAGTCAGGTTTGGTATTTATTAAACTAAAGCAATTAAAAGACTGATATCTTTGATTTTCTTCTGTTTCTGTTATGCAAGAAGCTCATCATAAACAAAATCTATTTCACAGAAACATTTTAATAAAAAGTAAAAGATTATAATGTTAATCTTCATTACATTGTTATTATTCCAGCACTGAAGCCGAGATATTTAAAAACTAGCATTATTGCTGCATCCGATCACTCCCATCAGTAAAAATCAGACACCACAATCATCTCGCTGTTACATTAGTGATGAGAAAGTACACAAAACATTTCTGAGGGAGGCGGATGACCACTGTGGATTATTATTGTGGAACATTGGGATTTAATAATTCAGAAAACAAATGTATGGGCTGAGATTTGAGAAAATTCATGACTGAAAAGGTTTTGGAAAATTCTTATTCATTTTTGCAAGCAATGTGTCAAATGACAGCAAAATATCTATAACTGTTAATAATGAAAAGCGCAAACCACCCCCACCCCCCAAAAAAAAACCCTGCACCTATGAGGGCACCTGTGGGTGATTTGCATATAGCATTAATGTATATCTGTATTTGAAGCATCGTAGACGGCAATCATCATCTTATTTCAGGAACGCCTTGTTTATTTCAGCAGGACAAAGGCAGGTTACATCCTGCACGAGTTGCAACAGTGTGACTTCATTGACGGTTTGACAGTGAGCTGTTTCCTATCGAAACTGATATTTTATGAAGCGGAACATCAGAAAACATGGAGCAGACTGTTGAGAACCTCAAGGCTTGTGGGTAGAACGAAAAAAAATGTTATGTATCTCTATAAATCACAAAGGTAAGATTTGCAGTTTTATAAGTTTGTCTATTTACATATATAGAGACAAAATGAGCTAATATCGTGTATAAACCAAAATATACCACTAAAATGAATCTGCACAACAGAAAGTTCTTAGATGTTTCGTGGGATCTTTTGGTTTACACATTATTTTTAAGTGTTTAAGCAGTTTCAAGAAAGTTGTAGATATATATATATATATCGGTTTCATTTCTATATTAATACATCAGAAAAGAGATTACGGCGGATCATTCTATGAATCACACATATTTGGAAATTTCATGTAAATGTGAGTCTGGACTGTGACACACTGATGACTGCATGTATATTCATGCGTGTGGGGGTGGGGGATGTAACGGGGGGAGAGCTCAGAATTACAAAGCAAGAGAATGCAGAAGGGGGAAAAGAGTGAGAAGTGGGTGTGTCAAAGAGAGAAAGAAAGTATGTTCAGAGTGTTTGTGTGTAAGTGTGAGTGAGTGAGAGAGAGAAAGAGAGAGAGAGAAGGGAGAGCAAGAGAAAGAAATAAAGAGAGCGGGAGAGTCTGATTTGTGTTTGGTGATGGGAGCCAATAGAAATCCTGCGGTTTGATAAGATCCACATGCGGGTGACAGAGAAGAGCCAGAAACAAGAGTTCAAACACAGCAGGCTGAGAAAGGCTAAGAGAGTGAGAGTGATAGAGAAGAGCTCCATCCCACTTAGTAGCACAGAAGTGATTCAGAACTTCAGAATTCAGAACAGAAGACCTGCTTCGGCTGGGGAATCCAGACATCACTTTGGAGACACCAGCTGATAAATCCTCCTTCCATGGGCATCAGAGTTGTCGTCACTTCACAACCAATTTCCACTCCTGACCTGTCGCCCTAACTGCTCCTGGAATACACAGACTCTGAGCTGGACCATTTCAGACGAGAGGTGAGTACTTCATCTACATCTGAGATCAGTCACTCATCGTTCTCACTCATGTTCATCCGCATTGTCTAACGTGATTTTACGTCTTACGTGACTTTTTGTGTCTTGCGTGAATTTAATGTGGCTCTTATAACTAATAACATTATCAGTTCTCTTTATTAATGAATCTGCCAGCTCCAGCTTCTTCAGAAAGATTTAAGTTTTGAGCCTGGAATCATAATGAGTCCAAAAGATTAACATTAGAACATTTTTCCACCTTAAAAATAGTGATTAAGCCATGCACGTCATTATACTCTACTGTAATGGCCACATTGTTACTGTTATTAGAATATTACTGTTAATATGAATATAAATTATACTGAACTCTTATTCTTATCATCCAAAATTATTTCAAATCAGACTTTCATGAAACTTAAAATCATTTCATAAATACAGTTCCATCCAGTTCAAGGTGCAGTGAAAAAATACAATGCAGAGTTTATATATATATAAGGGGATAATTCAGATATTTCTTTAAAACTCTAAATCACATAATGTCAGGTTTATTGTTCTAAAGAGTAAGATAAAAAGTTGAAGTTTCCAAAATTGAACCCTTGCAGAAGCTATGAGAAAAATGTGGTGTTTGACATTTGTATGAATTGGCAAAATAACAAAAGGTTTCGGTGAAAAACTAATTGGCTGCTAATTCTGTGAAACAAACTGGATTTTATTTAGTGTTGCAGATTATCTAAAAAAAAAAAAAAGATTATATTTACTTTGTAGCTTTTAATCTTTGTTTTTGAAAGTCTGCTGAAATGACACCATTTTTATGAAGCTCAGTGACAGATCAATAAGGATGCAGTTTAGAACTTTTTAATAAAACACGGTGGCTTGCACTCTAACAGAGAACATTTATTATTAAAACTAGAGCTCACAGGTGCTGAACAGTAACTTTTAAAAAGTGTGGAGCAAGCTACCAAGGCTCTTGAGAAAAGCGCGTGAGAATCCATGTGTGTGTTCTGGTGGGATTGTGGGAAGAGTTTTAAATGGTTAATGATCCGATTAATGATTTCTGTTCGCCGGGGTCCGTGACCGCTCCACCTTGCACTGTGGGGCAAAGAGGATTTGCCCTGCCCTGTAATCTGCGTTTTTGATACGGTTTCCATTAAACAGCAGCCCTATCACCCAGAAAACACAGGTTTCTCTCATTAAAGCTGAACTGCGTTGGCTGAGCGCTGTGTGAGAACAGAGCTCTGCATAGATGCATGTGAAGTGCAGAACAGAGAGATCATCAGGGTTCTGTAATAAGTAATGTCGTATGGTTTGATTTAGAACACATAAAGAGACAAAATAAAAATTGTTAAGGCACTTTATAACTCTAAAACTGGGAAATTAATAGAATTATTATCAGTATAAATATTATTATAAACCTGCGTCTTAATTCAGATTATTTATTTGAGGTTTACTATTCTTGCATATGATCAAAAGTTGTTATTGGTGATTACGTAACAAAATATTAGATGTTTGCTTATTTGGCATTTATAATGTATGGTTAAAGTACGTGCAGTTACATAAATACAATAAAAAAGTTAGTTGTGGGCTAGATATTGGTAAAATGGAGGCGATGTGGACCAAACTGTGGGGAGGTTTATTAAAAGTGGGGCTTCAGGGATGCTGCTATAAACAGAGCAGCTATTTATAAAAAAGCAAAATGCATAAAACACTGTATGTACATTTTAAATGAAACCATTTGCATAACCTAAACAGGTTATATTTCGATTAATGAAACACTATACAGTGTGTGGGATTTAATAATCATAAAACACATTTATGGTTGAGACACTGTTTAGGTGGGACTGTGTGGGATTTGGGACAGTTCTGATTTTCTCACCTTCACATGCTGCTGGTTTTATTGGTTGGTAAAACTTATTTTTATTTAGAAAACATCCAGCTGCAGAAAACCTGTCTCCTGCTTTCATGATGTTTTGCTGGTTTCTATAAATAAGGAAAATCTTTATGAAAGTTTCTTGCAAATCTTTATAAACAACTTTTGCTTAATGTTAACTTTACTGAATAAATATTATAATAAAGAAAATGGTAATAAAAACTATAAATACGGCATTACCTTTGAACATGCCACATTGTTCTTTAATGCTTCCAGTTTGTCAAATTCAGAAAATAAACATCAACAGTGACCTAAAATGTAAAAAAATAAATAAAAAATAAATAAAATAATTAATAAAGTCTGTAGATAATGTGCAACTAATCTAGAACTTTTCTAAACAATACAATTTAGCCAGAGCCACATATAATATATATATATATATATATATATATATATATATATATATATATATATATATATATCTTTGCTAAACCATGCTGTACTTTTGAGCATTATTTACCCCGTATGTGTTATAAAAAGTGATAAAAGTGACTTGTAATTTATCAGTGGGTCTTGCTCCAGTCCGGTGCAAAGCACACATTTAACATTTAGGCAATTTAGATAAGTTTTGTAAGGTAAAAAAGAAAAAAACGTCCCAAGGACACAGGTGCAGCAACTGGATTTTAAAAAAAGGAAGTGAGTTCACTGAAACCATGCATTGAAAATCATGATTGAATATTCAGGGAATCAGCTGGTGCTGATGTTCAGATATCATTTACATGCACAGTAGCGTGTCAGCATTTGGATAAATGAAAAAATAAAAAAGGCCGCATTAAAGAGTCTGTGTTTGTGGAGAGTAGGCATGTGTGCTTAATGAAGCTCGTGTGCAGCTGTGATTAAATCTGTATCAGAGGTGCTCAGCTGTGGTTAACGAGCTTTTTTATAGTAATCTCCAAGACTGCCAAGACGTGTACTGTACATTTTAGCTTTGGGAGAATTCTAAGCTCAGAGTAAAAGGTTTAGTGCTACCAGCTGATAAAATCAGAAACTGTGAAAATTTCCAAACCAACAAATCATTGTGTTCACTGCAAGATAAGGTTAGTTACATGAAAATCGAATTAGCTATATGTAATTATGCTGTGTGGTGATCCAGTGTGGAACCGAATGACGGAAACATGTCTAAACGTCTCTCTGTCTAAATTCTGCTGCATTTTAAATCTCTCCCAACATGCAATGAGTAACCACAAGAAAAAAAAAAAAAAAAAAAACACAAGGTTTCAATCACATCATTTACTCAAAATATAACAAGGGCAATATATTTTAGATATAGGTGCCAATTATCAAGAAAACAAAGGTATTGTTATCAATACTTCCAAACAAATACATTTATACAGTATATATATATATATATATATATATATATATATATATATATATATATATATATATATATATATATATACATATACATATATACACACAGATTTGTGTATAAATAGATGTGCTTTGTTGTAATGTATATGTAATAATACATAGTTTTCATAGAGATGCTGCTTTTCTTAAGTTTTAAATGAAGCTATATAGTGTGTGTGTGTGTGTGTAGATAGCTATATATACACAGTATACCGCATAATGTACATAAATGTATGTATAGTTAGGATTTGATTGAGTGTAAATCTAATAGTTTCGAAGTATGGATAAAAATACCTTTGTTTGTTTTTTTGCACCTATATCTATAATATATTGGCCCTTGTTATATTTTGAGTAAATGATGTGATTTAAACCTTGTACCTTGTGAGATTAAAAATGCATATATATATATACACAGTTAACAAATCAAAGGCCCGTTATCAGTGCTGTTTCTTTAATCTGCTATAATAAAAATAATAATTTGTATAGTAAAAAATAATTTGTATAGTAACTAAAAAAAAAAAAGAAAACAATCTGGGTTTTTACTATGATCACCATCACTGGGACTTACCAGTATAGACATTTCTAGTGGCATAGTGGTTAACTTTCACACCTTGCAGCAACAAGGTCCTCGTAAGTCCTAGATGTGGCAACCAAAATCCTTTCTGTGTGGAGTTTGCATGTTCTCCCTATGTCTGCATAAGAGTCCACAATGAGCACAATTTCACTCTTACAGTCAAAATACACAGTAGCCGGTGCATTGGAGCAAATGGCCCATGTATGTGTGGGTGTGAGTATGGATGACAACATTATCTCAGAATGTGAAGGATGAGCAGAGCATAACGCGCAGCGGCTCCTCGGCATGCGTATGTGTTCTGATTGTTGATTGTAAAGAGTCACCGAGCTGTAGGAAGATTCTATATAAATGTAACCAATAATAACACTTACAGCATCTTATAAACTCACTGGTCATCGAGTTTACAGCTTGTGATTGCGCTAAATACTACTTACTATTATTTACAATAAATTCATTCATTCATTCATTCATTATCTTCCGCTTTATCCTATATTAGGGTCGCGGTGGGGTTCCCCATGCCCATCCAGGGGAGAACGTCTCGGGCGCTGGGCAGATACACCCAGGATAGGGCGCCAATCCATCGCTGGGCACACACTCACTCACACAGACACACTCTATATGGGGCAATTTTGAGAATTCAATTGATTTGATCCATGTTTTTGGACTGTGGGAGGAAACCGGAGAACCCGGAGGAAACCCACACGGACACGGGGAGAACATGGAAACTCCACCCAGATGGGGATTCGAACCTGGAAGCCACCGTGCCGCCAAGTAGAATGTGAAAAAATATAAATAATAATCACTATTTAGATTTTAGACCTTTACAATATGGTCGTATCGATTACTCACGTTGAGGCTCAGTGAAGTTATGTGGTGAGGAAATTAAACCAAGTGAGATCTGAAGGAATAAATAACATTAATAGATTTTTTTTCCCCAATGGAACAATATTCAAGAATGATGTTGACAAGAATATTAAAATTTGCAGTGGGTGTGGTAGCTCAGTGGTTAGTGTTGTGCAATCAATGTGAAGGTTCAAATCCCTGGGGCCATAAAGTTACCCTTAACCCTCATTGCTTCAGGGACGCTGTATCAACCCTGTGCTCCATTTGTAAGTCGCTTTGGATAAAAGCATCTGCTAAATGACCAAATGTAATGTAATGTATAATGATGCGGTATGAACTGGCCATCACAGAGTCCTGCTTCTCCAAAATATTAACACGATTTAAGAATGCTTGCCATGAGGATTCTACTTTTCTGTTTTTAATACTAGTTCTTGTTTGGGGTTATAAATGTAAACGCTACTGTCCACGCCATGAGTGCCAGGATATAAGCTAAAAACAAAAAGTATTTGGGGCCCAATGAATTATTTATTTAGCGGCAGTGTATGTATTTCAGCACGAACAAAAAGGTGTCTGACAAAGTGAAATAAATACTCAGTAAATTCCTTACAATTAAAAAAAGATAACCAAACTAAGGCTGTGAGGGTGTAGCTCAGTGGATAGGGTGTTGATGATCAATCTGAAGTTTGTGGGTTCAAATCCAAGATCCACTGAAGTTACCAATGTGGGACCTTGAGCAAGACCCTTAACCCTCATTGCTGCGGGGATGCTGTGGTCAACCCTGTGCACACTTTCTAAGTCACATTGGATAAAAATCAGCAATTGCTAAAGAACCAAATGTAAATATAAACTGTTTAGCACTCTCACCTCATAATAAGGAGGTTCGGTTTTGGGAAAGTAAGAAGGACATAGTTTCTTTTAAGCCCACATGGGTTATTTTGAGGTGTTTCGGTTTCCTTTCACTGTCCAAAAGACATGCTAGCAGGTGAAATCTCAATGTTAACTGCTCAGAGATGCTAATGTGTTTGTCTGTGTGACTGCATGTTATTAAATGCGTGACTTTCCAAGGTTTTCTTTTCTGGATTTTATGCATTAAGTGCTGACCCCTGCACCCAGCTGCTCTGATCAGGGTGAGCAGAAAAAAATTAATACATGAACTTATGGCAAAGCTACAGGTTTAGATTTTTTTTTGTAAATAAAAGTTAATGAGATAAGCACCATTAGAATAGAATAGAATAAAACTTTATTGTCCATTAAACTTACATTAAATGGAAAATTGTCTTTGGCAGTCTGGCAGACAAATACATGTACAATACAATACAATAAACACGTCCAAAAAAAAAAAAAAAAAAAGATATATATACATATATATAGATTATAAATTATGTTGGGAAATAATGCTTTGCATCTTTGTTCAAAATATTCACCGCAGAAGGAACAAATTTTGTAACTTTTTGTACCCATTATGCTTCTTGAGGAAAAATAACACCCCAATAGTTAAAGTACTTTTGGTCTATTAATCAGTAGGTTGGAAGCTTAAGATGAGCACGAAGTTCTCACTGTTGGACTCAGCACTACGAAGTTCCCATTGCAGGAGCCTTAAGTATGAACCTTACACTGAAAAGGCTTGAATTAATATATATGTCACTATTGGAACTCATCAGAGAACAGGGACGTCTGCTAAATGCCATAAATGTAAAGAAAAGCCAAAGACGTAGTTCCACTCTATTCCTTAAAAAAATAAACCCCCACACAAACAAAAATGTAATGTTTGACGCTGATAACACACAGGACTTTACAGATGGGGATTAGATAAAAAAAGAAAAATAATGCTGGAGTATTTCCCATTTCAGCTCGCTGAAGTCGCTGTTGTTGACCTTCAGAACAAATGGGGTGTATTTAACTTTCCACTGTAATGGTTTACCCAGTCTGATAAACTACAGGGCACCTTCAGAAGGGCAGATCAGACAAAGCACCACACACACACACTCTCTCTCTCTCTCTTTGTATGATGCATTTTCTACACTACAAGAGTACAGAAGGCAGAGCAGAGTTTGCATGTGTGTGCTCAGCCTTTGTTGAAACAGCACTCTCAGCTGGTGGCAATTATGGAAAGTAGTGTGTGTGTGTGTGTGTGTGAGTGCGTGCATGTAGAGGGGGTTATGGGAGTTGTTTTGGGGGTGACAGGGTGTTTTGTGGTTGCATGCCAATGCCCCAACAGCCTGAGGCATCCTGAGTGTAGCCCCCATCTACTCTGGAACATTAACACACCTCACGCTTGTTTTCATAGCTAATGGACTGGAATCCACGCTGGTTTAAAAAAGAAACGTCCCAGCTATGATTGAGCGTTTGATAATATACTATTAATTTGAGGCCTGTCTGTGCTGGAGGATTATTCACGGAAATAACTCTTGGAAGTTGTGAAGATCGAAAAAGAATGAGAGACATGTTGGCTTTTAAAACCACGTCATTATCTCAAATGAGCAATTGTGAAATGTTTTAATCCACCAAACACAGACATGAGTCCATTTCGGGAACTGAGTCACTCCGGAATCCATCAGAACTGCTTCGGAACTTGCAAGGTCATTATTCACTCAACAAGAAAAGCCTGCGAGACTCAGCAATACCGAAGCCGGCTTTATCAGAGCTATATTGTGAATTGAAATAGTGCTTAATGAAATGCCAGTACGCATTAAACACAGTAAAGCCTCCAAAGACATAACTACTAGCTTTTAGGCAGCCACGGCGACAAAGCTAAGTCTCACATAAGACTTGCCTGGGTCACTGGGGTCAGGAATCGGGGGTGTTCGCTGTTGCAGACGAAAAGTAAAGGGCATGACCTTTGGAGAAAAGAGTGATGGAGAGGAGGCAGACGCCTACAGAGGGTGACAAAAAGCCTAGCTTCATATCTGAGCCGTGTCTCAAACTATTTTGTGTTAGTGAAGAGAAACAGTAATAACTATTGTGCTATGGTTTCGGGAGCTGACTGTTGGAGAAATTGACTGTTGCATATAGATTGTTTTTCAGAATGCACTTTTTCTGTCAACGTTTTCCAGCCACATTGACGTATTTTTCGTGAAAAGATTTCCATCCACAATGATACAGTGTCCAGGAAAATGCCTACCCTCGGCCTGCAGACAGGATGTGAGCTGGTTAGAGTCCCACATCACACTGTACACATTAAATGCTACTTGAAATGGTTTAAACCACGACTGGTTTAATAAATTGGCAATTAATTTGGTAGATATTTAATTATCAGGGAAGACTATGCCTCCTCAGCCAAATGAAGCAGCAGAACTCATCTTAAACACAAACAACTGTAATGAGCCAAAGCCACGAGGAGCACAGACAAATGAATGGTTCAAAATGCCAATTAAGCAAAAAAAATATATATTTTTTTCTTTTTAAGGACAAAAATCTATAATAGCAATTCAGATTACGTTACACAGTTAGTCAATTACTAAAAAGATGTGGAAGCAGCTAATCTAAAGTACAATCCATCAGTCATCCGTCAGTTTTTTTCTTCTCATATATGTGTCGTTCCAAACGTTAAGCATGTCAACATTTACATTACACATGCTGTAATCAGATGCTTTCATTTTCATTTATTTTCATTCATTCATTATCTTCCGCTTTATCCTCTATTAGGGTCACGGTGGGGTTCCCCATGCCCATTCAGGGGAGAACGTCTCGGGCAGATAGACCCAAGACAGGGCGCCAATCCATCGCTGGGCACACACTCACTCACACAGACACACTCTATATGGGGCAATTTTTGAGAATCCAATTGACTTGATCCATGTTTTTGGACTGTGGGAGGCAACCGGAGAACCCGGAGGAAACCCACGCAGACACGGGGAGAACATGGAAACTCCACCCAGATGGGGATTCGAACCGGGAATCCCTAGTGCTGAGAGGAGAACGTGCTAACCACTAAGCCACCGTGCCGCATGCTTTAATTTAAACGATCTAAATAAGAACTACAAAATCCAAAATCCAGAGTCTGAAATCCAAGCTCTTAAATATTTTGACTCAATAAACATAGAATTTTTTTAATCAGGTGACGTCAACACAATATACAGAACCGGCTAATTAAGTACAACTTCTAATTTCTAATCTCATATTCTATAGCATCAGCTGCACTTATCATTTCAATTCACTTTGTAGTTCTACAATTGCAGTCTGCAGCCCATCTGTTTCCCTGCATACTTTGTTTTTCCCCTTCACTTTGTTCTCTTATGGTCAGGTCCCCCAACAGGACCATCACAGATCAGGTGTCAGCACTGAAAAGACATTAACAAGGTGCTGCTGTGCTGCTGCGAGTGGATCAGAGACAGCAGTGCTGTGGGATTTGGCAGACACCTTAGTGACAGAATAATCCTCCAACCAAAAAGAGGCCCGGCACCAGCATCCTGTCGTCCTGTAAGCGCTGATGAAAGATTAGAGAATAACTAGCACAGACTGGACGGGGCACTCTGGGTGGATGTGTAGCGGTGCATAGGCAGTAGATTAGTCAGTAGTTTATAAAACGTCCAGCAACACTGCTGTGTCTGATCCAAGCGTATCAGCTCATCCCACACAAACATGCAACAATCATGGCAGCATCACGGTATTGATCCCTGTTCCTCCATCATCCTGAGCATTACAGAATGAACTGCAGGAACGCAATAAAGTCGTATTATGGAGTACAGTATGTATGTACTCCATATGTATGTACTCCAGTCGTATTATGGAGTACAGTATGTACTGTATGTTCACCACTGCAAAATGGTGGAACGATCTTCCCAACTCTGTCCGTAAGGCAGAATCTCTAAACAGTTTTAAGAAACTACTTAAGACGCATCTATTTAACAAATACCTGTTATAAAAAAAAATAAATAAATAAATAAAAAAAAAACATTATAGTTAGTTTTCTCCATGGCTTCTGACTTGTGGTGTTCTCATTTGTAAGTCGCTCTGGATAAAAGCGTCTGCTAAATAACTAAATGAAAATGTATGTAATTGCAGAACTACACAGTGCATCTATGTTAAGTTGCGCTGATAACGTTTACATTACATTAACATTTGGTCATTTAGCAGATGCTTTTATCCAAAGTGACTTACAAAGCAAGCACAGGGTTGGCCACAGCATCCCTGCAGCAATGAGGGTTAAGGGCCTCGCTCAATGAAACACACTGGTAACTTTAGTGGACCTTGGATTTGAACCCACAACCTTCAGATTGACAGCCCAACACACTACCCACCACGCTACCACACCCCTATAACGTGAACACTGCAAAACAACTTGTACCTTCTTCTGTGAAGAAAAGCAATGAGTGTTTGGTCTTGTTGTAGACAAATATGTTTTTTATACCGATTAGTTCATTTTTCCTCCAAGATGCTCATCCTGATCAGGTCCATGGAGGACTTTAGACCTTGCTGTACATGACAAGAAAACTTAATAGATGGACAGTTTCTTTACAGGACAGACCCACAGACATTCACAACCAGAATTAATTTAGTATTTTCAGCTTAATGCATTTCAGGGCAACATTATTACCTCACAACAAGAAAGTTCTGTATAAAACGTTAATAAACAGCAGGGCGAAGGTTTGCAGTTCAGTACACAACTCAATCCTAATTAAGAAAAGGGGTGAATGATGATTAAATGATAATTCCTATTAAAACAACTTTGGTGTCTGTAGCCAAGATGTATTGAGCTGTCAGGTTTCGGCAACCAGTTCTTAACCATATACTGAAAAGAACTAGAACTGTTCAACATGGAGACTGTAGAAGAGAGTGGCATCTAATCCAGCAGCTCAGTGTGTATGATTCTGTTATTATAAAGGCTCTGTGATTAGAAGAAGAATACAGGTTAATCATCTCATCTCATTATCTTACGCTTAATTGTCTACTAGGGACTAGTCATGGGGTGTTCCCAAGCCCAACCAGGGGAGAACATTTCAGGCACTGGCCGGATACATCCAGGACCGGGCACCAATCTATTGCTGGGCACACTCACACTCTATAGGGGGAATTTAGATTTATTGTAAATTTTAATATAAATATGAATGAAAATGTCAATTTACCTTGAATTGCTGTTTTTTGGACTATGAGAGGAAACAGGAGATCCCAAAGAGAAGCCACAGACCCACACAGATCCCAGATCAGGATTCAAACCTGAACACCCCCCCCCCGCCCAATATATATATATAACCCCAATATATAAGGGGCGGCACGGTGGCTTAGTGGTTAGCACGTTCACCTCTCAGCGTTAGGGATTCCAGGTTCGAATCCCCATCTGGGTGGAGTTTCCATGTTCTCCCAGTGTCCGCGTGGGTTTCCTCTGGGTTCTCTGGTTTCCTCCCACAGTCCAAAAACATGGAACAAGTCAATTGAATTCTCAAAAAAAAATTGCCCCATATAGAGTGTGTCTGTGTGAGTGAGTGTGTGCCCAGCGATGGATTGGCACCCTGTCCTGGGTCTATCTGCCCAGCGCCCGAGACGTTCTCCCCTGGATGGGCATGGGGAACCCCACCGCGACCCTAATAGAGGATAAAGCGGAAGATAATGAATGAATGAAAGAATACATACACACACACACATATATATATATACATATATATATATATATATATGTGTGTGTGTGTGTGTGTGTATATATATATATATATATATATATATATATATATATATATATATATATATATATATATATATATATATATATATATATATATATATAATATGCATTGGTCAACATGTAACATTAAATAGTAACTTTGCGTTACAATGTACAGAACATCATTCCTTATAAAAAAGGTATTGAATTATTTACACAAATAAATTAATAAAACAGTTTGACCAGATGAATTTGTTGCGCATAATACTATATTTATATACAATATGTATTCGATTATGACTTTGCTATAAAGTCAGATGCACTTGCGTAGTTAGCATGAGGAACCACTGAGAGCTTGTTTTTCTTTCATGCTATTATCTCTTCATAACTTATCAATTGTTCCATAATAATGTGACACTTGTTTACCATTTTCTACACAACTGGAAAACCGAAAAATGTCATCTTTAACCACCACAGACATTCATGACTGGGTCAGAACTTGTTTCCCATGGCTTTCTCGAGAAGTCTTTTTTTTTTTTGTTTGTTTTTTTGCCGATTATCAGAGAACTGAAGGACAACTGAGCCTGAAGGCAGAGAGGAGGCTGAACGTGGCTCTCCCTCATGAAACAGGGGAAAACATAACCCAGGTCAGGGACTTGGGAATAAAATCTACTACTCATTCATTAAACTTGACCTGTGGTTACTCTCGAACCCTGAAATCTGATCTGGAATCAGGCAATTGTTTTCTGCTTTTCATTTTCCAGCACGTGAGATTTGACCCAGTGTGAGCTTTCAAGGGTCCAAAAATGAATTTCTACTTCTCAGTGATGAATGTCCATTTCATAATGTTGACATGTATAATGAAGGTGTGATGAAAAAAAAAGATCTTTTTATCTTATTTGGGAGCTTTTCTTATGTTGCACCAGTGAGTTGCTTAAGAGGCAGAATTCCTCCATAAAACATTTGAGACTATAAAATACCACAGTAAGGTTTTGCAACTCTTGTAAGATTCCTTTTCTTCAGTACAGTTTATACATATAAATAAAGCATGATTGGATTATACACACTGCTGTTTTGACAGCATCTTCAGTTTCTGACAGACCATCATTTCACATTCCTTTCTGCATTTATTATTACTTGTGTTTCTGCTATAAGATGTATTACAGAGAATTACATCATCAAAATTTTTACACTAGCTTAAGTCAATTTCAGTGTATTCACATTTTACCATAAATTTAATGGTTAGGAAGCAACCGACAAAGTACCAAAAATGCAGTACCTGTTTCTCATTTACTCTTCCTCTTATACACACAGACAGGAGAAAAAGAATTAAATGTAATGTGAAAAATATAAAAAAAAAAATATATATAATTTTTTGTAGTAGGGTGGCACGGTGGCTTAGTGGTTAGCACGTTCTCCTCTCAGCACTAGTGATTCCCGGTTCGAATCCCCATCTGGGTGGAGTTTCCATGTTCTCCCCGTGTCTGCATGGATTTCCTCCGGGTTCTCCGGTTTCCTCCCACAGTCCAAAAACATGGATCAAGTCAATTGAATTCTCCAAATTGCCCCATATAGAGTGTGTCTGTGAGTGAGTGTGTGCCCAGCGATTGGTGCCCTGTCCTGGGGTGTATCTGCCCAGTGCCCGAAACGTTCTCCCCTGGATGGGCATGGGGAACCCCCCCGCGACCCTAATAGAGGATAAAGTGGAAGATAATGGATGGATGGATGGATTTTTTTGTAGTATTTTTTTTGTATATATAAATAAATATATATTTTTATTATATATTGGAGGGCCACATCAATTGGCTGAACATTATACAAAAAAGCAATGCAATGCTTTTATGTCAAGCATGCTTTGTGTCCTTTACTATGTATTGTTTTATTATGTAAAGTGACCTTGTGTGTTGTAAAAGGTGCTTATAAATAAAATGTATTATGATACAGGAATTACAATGCACCGCACACCCACCATACAACAGCATTATTGTTATCTACCTCTACTTTTTATTAATCGTAGTTACTTTTGATTCTTAACTTCTCATTAACTTCATGTTCGCCGGACAAAAAAAAGCCAGAGGAGCCAGATGTGGCCGCGGGGCCATAAACTGCCCGGGTCTGTTCTATAATAAAGTATAATTCTAAAATAAACATGACCTGATTCAGCGGTGATAATAGTTCTGCTTTCCACCAGGTTGCCTTTCTAAGATACTATATAGACCAACATATTGGGAAAATTACATATTACACTTAAAGAAAGAGTCTTGATGACAGACACAGATGATGCATGAGAACACTCTCTGCTCCAATTCATCTTAAAGGTGTTTGATGGGGTTGATGTCAGGGCATTGTGGGTGCCATTTAGGTTCTTTTACATCAAGCTCATCCAACCTTTTCAGTCAGGATGAAACAGAAAAGGGCCTTTTACAACCGTGTCAACAAAGTTGGAAGCAATAAGCTGTTCAAAACGTACGGATAATCGTTTGATTTCATACACCTGCAACAAAGGGCCTTAACGACTCACCCAAATTCAAATAAATTAAAACCCAATCATTTGGTTTAAATAGTCTCAATAGAAATGAGAGCGTAGAACATTTTTGTTCTGCTTCACAAAAATGATCAAATCATTTTGGGTGGTTGCTAACCAATAAATGATGTTTTGTTAACTTTAAAAAAAATTGACAATCAAAAGGTGATTTTCTCTTTTTTCTCAAAAAAAAAGATTTTCTCAAAAAATGTTATTGGAAAAAAAAAAAAAGTTATAGAAATTTTATTTTGGAATATGCCCAAATAATATTTAATATAAAAAAAATCTAAATTCTACCACTTAGGGTAAACTGGGTCCGTGAAACAGAATTTCGTTTACATTCATGCACCACATGGTATATAAATGACAATAGTCTCCTTGAATCCATAAATGCTTGAAAATATATTTAAAAATATATATATAAAAAAAAAAAATTCACATATATATATATATATATATATATATATATATATATATATATATATATATATATATATATATATATATATATATCCTCGCATTAAAATGTGACATTGTTTCTCACATGAATCCCTTTCCTCTGAGAAATGTAAATCTCAAGAAAATAAATAATATATTACATCTAACCAGGGGTTTAATGCCTTTACATAAGAAATCAGGTTACCCAACACAGCCTGTTATAAACATCTATTAACACCCATTACTCTAGTGACTGAGGGACTCAGATTTAGAAACAGAATTAGTTCTAATGCTAGACAAAAACAATATTAGTGGATCTGGTTTATTCAGTAACTTTGATTCACCTATTAGAGGTTTGGTGACAATTGTTTTACCAAATGTGTCCCAGAGTATCATGTTTATAATGCGAGATCATGTTATTTAACGATTGGTCCAGTTAAACAGATTCGCTTTGCTCTAGACGAAATATGAAGTTGTGCTCGGCGAATTTGGAAACGACTTTCAAAGAGAAAGATTTCAACAAGTTCCATTTAAGAGTTTTTAGAGCCGGTTTTAGTGAAACAGGATTCTCTGGACTATGTAATACAGATTTAGGACCTGGTTTCAGCAATAAACTTCATTGTGAATTACGTTTAAATGAAAAGAAAAGCCGTCGTTAAAAGTCGAAATACCATGCCTGATATTTAGTTTCTCCTAAATCACCTACTTAGGAGCTACTTTCAGCCTAAGCAGAGCCAGAGATACAGTATATTAGGAGTCTGCCATGTCACAGCAAGACGTCGGAGGCCAAGACACACTGACGCTGTGACTCAGGCACGCATTCATCATCTTTTGAGCAAACACGCACGGCCTGCCAGACCGCAGACTCACAACCGGCTACTTATTTTGACAACGGTTAAGAGCTCTTTTAAAGCGCTGTCTGCAGAGGAGTCCCAGTTATTCTGGGTTGAAAAGGGAGTGAGCCTCGCGAACAGAGTAAGCAAAACACAGTCACACTCGAGTGAGGGCACCCGACAACACCCCGGTGCCGCTCGTCTCGCAGCCCAGATACTAATTTGACATCGAGACTGGAAAAATAGCTATCAGATGGTCGGCGATAAGCAGAGCGCCGTTTATTTCAAAGACGGGCCGATGAGCGCTCACTTCTGTCGGGGAAGAGACACGTTTTCCTAAACGTTACTTTTCCGAACCGAGCTGCCACATCTGCTGCAAAGATGTCCGAGTGATTGACAGCTTGCTTTCTCTCATGCCTCAGATGTAATCATCCTCAGCAGCCATCCTTTTGGTCCTCCTGCCCACAGACCAAGTGACAAATTAGGTCTAATCTGTGCCTTCCTGTCCATTCAGGAAACAATATAAAACTGGGTGAAAAGCACCAAAGCTCGGCTTGACCCCTACAGACATTCCGAGCGGCTCTGAGAAAGAATGATGGAGGGCCGAAAAAAGAGGGAGGGTTGAATTCGGAGGGTTCTCGGGGTCTAAACAATTCATGTGGTGTCACAGCGAGACGCCGACGGAGATAAATGAATTATCACGGCACCGTTCCTGCCCACTGATCTAACCCACTGCAAATCCAAAGAGCAATCTGCAGAAGTTTACATATTCATCACATCTATCACAAGCAAACAAAGCAGATGGGCTAACCGTGTCTCTAGAGGAGTCCGGCTCGGCGAAATCAACTTCCCTTTCTTCACTTACTGATTAATGGATGTGTTTATTTTAAAGACGGATTTTTAAACTGATAAATTAGCCTGGCTCGCTAATGGCTCAATTATCTTAATTTCATCCTCACATGACAATCATTTCCTCGTTTTCCTTTTTTTTTTTTTTTTTTTTTTTTTTTAAACAAAGCAAACATAACCGCTGTCCTTACATGAAACCGAAGTACGTGCAACATTTGGGAGCGGAAATGTAGCAGAAAGGTACATGGGGACCCTTAAGATAAATAGCTGGGACTTAAAAAATCATTAAGATGAGTTAAAACACGGCTTTCTGTGAAAGCAAGAAAAAGCCAAAGCGGGATTAATATCAGGATTCCGTTATTTTCCTACACAGACCTTTCGATATAAGTCACGGCGGGTAAAGGATACGTCGCCTGGCGATTTATTCCAACTCCTATAAGCGGTCTGGAACAAGTCATATTTCATGATAATAAAATGGCATCTGCATTAAGTAACAATAAGAAAATCTGTAGGCATTATGCACCAATAATGAAGAAAAACCTAAAGTTACATTACATTATATAACAATTTTTTTTTTTTTTTTTTTAACAAAAATAAAATTCACAGCATTTAGCATAAAACGAGTGACAAGATTATTACTGTGTCTGTGTCCAGATGATGAAGCAACATTTTGTTAATGTTGTGGCAATATAGTGATTTTTTTATTATGATGGTAATGATTTCATTCATTCATTATCTTCCGCTTTATCCTCTATTAGGGTCGCGGTGGGGTTCCCCATGCCCATCCAGGGGAGAACGTCTCGGGCGCTGGGCAGATACACCCAGGACAGGGCGCCAATCCATCGCTGGGCACACACTCACTCTATATGGGGCAATTTGTAGAATTCAATTGACTTGATCCATGTATTTGGACTGTGGGAGGAAACCGGAGAAACCCACGCAGACACGGGGAGAACATGGAAACTCCACCCAGATGGGGATTCGAACCGGGAATCCCTAGTGCTGAGAGGAGAACATGCTAAACACTAAGCCACCGTGCCACCCGTTGTGGCAATATAGTGATTTTTAAACTATGATAGTTATAATTTTATAAACAAAATCATGTGGTTTGATGAATTCTGACTAAAATTAATAATAATAATAAAAAAAAAAATAATAATAATAATAAAAAAGATCACACATAAATCTAATGAAAATAATGTGCTAACAGCATCATCTATACATTGCCTAAACATACAATAGTGTTTCTTTTTCTCGATAATTCCTTTAAAGCGCTGCTTCCCAGACACGGATTAAACCTAGACTCGGGGGAAACTAAAAGACTTCCTATTCAAAGTCTTTTCCAGTCTATGATTAAGATGAAGCTTGGTTGGGGAAAGCAGTCCATAAAGACACCTCTGGTATTAACAGATTAAGAAGTCTTCATTCCCCCTGAACAATTAAAGAACTGAGCGTTTCGTCGGGAGCACAGCAGAACCACGGCTCGCTCGCTGACAGAAGGAAGAGGCCAATTTCAGGATGAATCAAAGCGAGGGATTCAGAGGAGGGGATTTTCACTCACGAATTGGCCGTTGAACGTTTGAAAGCCTTAGGGATGGACTGGAGAAGAGCGGACCACTTTTTAGTCATTAATAGCAGATCTCAGCAGAAAGTTCCTGCAGCTCTGAACAGGAAAATATGTGACTTCAAAATTCCAGCATTTTGAGAAATGTGGAAATGCGTTCGGTTCTCCTGAATAAGATCAAAGGCTGAGCAAAGCGTTTCATATGAACGAGTTATATAACGTTAAGATACAAGTTTGGTGATTATACAAACTAGTGTATGAGTGGGTGGCACGGTGGTTTAGTGGTTAGCATGTTCTCCTCTCAGCGCTAGGGATTTTCCATGTTCTCCCCGTGTCCGCGTGGGTTTCCTCCGGGTTCTCCGGTTTCCTCCCACAGTCCAAAAACATGGATCAAGGTCAATTTGGTTCTCCAAATTGTCCCATATAGAGAGTGTGTGTGTATATGTGCCCAGTGATAGATTGGCACCGGGTGTATCTGCCCAGCGCCCAAGACGTTCTCCCCTGGATGGGCATGGGGAACCCCCCGACCCTAATAGAGGATAAAAGTGGATGAATGAATTAAGGGCGGCACGGTGGCTTAGTGGTTAGCACGTTCTCCTCTCAGCGCTAGGGATTCCCGGTTCGAATCCCCATCTGGGTGGAGTTTCCATGTTCTCCCCGTGTCCGTGTGGGTTTCCTCCGGGTTTTCCGGTTTCCTCCCACAGTCCAAAAACATGGATCAAGTCAACTGAATTCTCCAAATTGCCCCATATAGAGTGTGTCTGTGTGAGTGAGTGTGTGCCCAGCGATAGATTGGCACCCTGCCCTGGGTGTATCTGCCCAGCGCCCGAGACGTTCTTCCCTGGATGGGCATGGGGAACCCCACCACGACCCTACTAGATGATAAAGCGGGAGATAATGAATGAATGAATGGTGGCTTAGTGGTTAGCACGTTCGCCTCTCAGCACTAGGGATTCCTAGTTCAAATCCCAATCTGGGTGGAGTTTCCATGTTCTCCCAGTGTCCACGTGGGTTTCCTCCCACAGTACACAAAAAAAAAAAAAAAAAACATTGATCAAGGTCAATTGCCCCATATAGAGTGTGCCTGTCTGAGTGAATGTGTGCCCAGCGATAGATTGGCACCCTGTCCTGGGTGTATCTGCCCAGTGCCCAAAACGTTCTCCCCTGGATGGGCATGTGGAACCCCCCCGCGACCCTAATAGAGGATAAAGCGGAAGATCATGGATGAATACGAATTAAGAGTAGACTCATTAAAGCATTTTCACTGACTGAGCTCATTTACCCAAAACTTGCACTGAAACGACTGTTGTTCCCCTTTTAGGATGTTCTGCAAGTTGCTGCTTTGGGTTCTTCTGGCTGTGGTGCTGTGTGCCGTGTCCGAGAGCCGCAAGAACCGCCCCCAGGGCTCCATCCCCTCACCGTACAAAACCAGCTCCAACACATCTGATCGCCGTGGCAGGAAGCAGGAGGTGCTGGCCTCCAGTCAGGAAGCCCTGGTGGTGACAGAAAGGAAATACTTGAAGAGCGACTGGTGCAAGACTCAGCCACTTCGGCAAACCGTGAGCCAGGAGGGCTGCGTGAGCCGCACCGTGATCAACCGATTCTGCTACGGCCAGTGCAACTCCTTCTACATCCCGCGGCACGTCAAGAAGGAGCAGGAGTCCTTCCAGTCTTGCGCCTTCTGCAGGCCGCACCGCTTCACCACGCTCACCATCGAGCTGGACTGTCCTGACCTGCAGCCGCCGTTCAGGCACCGGAAGATCCAGCGGGTCAAGCAGTGCCGATGTATTTCAGTCAGTGTGGCTGAATCTGGGAAACAATAATGAGGAAGACCATGACGGAATCCATGGGACAAAACCATATAAAATACAAATATAAGACCAACATTGTGATTTGTAGAATTTGGTACTTAATATAGTCCAAAGCTGCTAATATTGTGAGACGCCAGGAACTGTCCATATTATAGGATAGCATTAGATAGATGAGGTTGATTCTTCTTGTGTGTGTGTGTGTGTGTTAAAAAGGAGGGGTTTAAAGGTGTATCTTATGACAGAGGCCTTCGGATGGACCGTAAACATGAGCTCACTCCAAAAAAGAGCAACTTTGGGAGAAGGTCGCAGAAACAGCACCTGTGGGAACAAACACCAGTGATGAAGAACCTTGTGTACTTTAAACTGTTACATTAAATTGAATGCGACTTACCTAAACACCGAAAGCAGAACGTACAGTATACCACTACACCGTCACTGGTCATCGTCTTACGGACACAAAAAAAAAAAGAAAAAGGAGACTTTGTGCTACTGGACTGTCGATTACAGGACAAGTGGAAACAGAGACTTATACCGGCCAGTGCTGCCACTTGCAGTGACTTCAGATAATGCCTTATGCAATGAATATAACATGTATTACTAGACTTAAGTATAATAGAGATTATATATAAAACTATGGTACACTTAAATGTATATATCTAGAGATAAAAATGACCTCTATATTAAAATCTATTTCAAATAGAACCCTGAGATTTTATTGGTTTTACAAAGCGACATCAGTCCTATTGTTTATTAACCAGTGCTTTCTGAACTGTTTATATTGTTATGAGCTTAGTATCCATCCATCATTCTCATTTGGCATGAGGTAAAGTAAGCTACATTCATTTAAAAGATGTGAGATGAAGGCCAGGACATATTTAAAGAGAATAAAATGCCGTCTGGGTAAAGAAGTAATAAGAAAATCTAGAGGCATTATGCACCAATAATAATGAAAAAATTAAAGTTATGTTACATTATATAAAGTATTAACATAATATATTTACACACAGGTGACAAAAGTAAAATTCACAGCATTTAGCATAAAACAAGTGACAATGATTACTGTGTCTGTGTCCAGTTGCTGAATCATTTCAATAATGTTGTGCCAATATAGTGATTTTTAAATTATGATGGTAATGATTTTACAAACAGAATCATGTGGTTTTATAAAGTCTGCCTCAAATTAGTAATTAAAAAAATATTATAAAAATAATGAAATGAAAATGAAAATAGTTTCCATTCATCCATTCACATGAGGCATGAGGTAAAGTAAGATACATTCATTTAAAAGATGTGAGATGAGGCCAGAGCTTGAAAATATTTAGCTGGTAACGTGTCACGATTCATTACATCACTCACTTACACAGACACACACACACACACACACACACACACACACACACACACACACACACACTCTATATGGGGCAGAATTCAATTGACCTTGATCCAATTTTTTGGACTGTGGGAGGAAACCGGAGAACCCGGAGAAAACCCATGTGGACACGGGAAACTCCACCCAGATTGGGATTCGAACTGGGAAACCCTAGCGCTGAGGGGAGAACATGCTAATCACTAACGTCCTTTGGTGTAGAGTCAAAAAGCACAATTTTGATTACGTCCCAGTTTCAAAACTTGATTTTCTGTCCCTCGTCTATCAGAAACAGACAAAATTAAACTGGTTATTAGCAACAAATAGAAAAAAAATATTTACTAATAACTAAGCACATATTCACATGATTCACAGCATTTTAAAAATTATTTTAAATAATTGCTGTATCTAATATACATCTCAGAACTTACTGAGGCACTTAAGCAAAATCTGTGTGTTATTGCATTATGTAATCTACGATTGTAACATTACGTTACCTGTACACAGTGACTATATTTTCTAATACAAATTCAGCAAAATACCCACTAATAACATTAACACAAAAACAAAAAGCGTGAGAATATAGAGTGGAATAAATAATGGAAAAAAATATATATTTTCATGGTAAATAGAGAGTTATATAAATTAAGGTTAACAATGGGGAAAAACACTACATAAAAATACTTAATTTATTCCTTTATTTTACATAAATTATGCTATTTCCAAAAACAAACAGGATACAAACAATTATTGCACATGGCCTGAACCATCTTGCTCCAAACTGGTGATCAACACTTTCAACACATGCATGACGGAAAAAAATATAGATATAAAAAAAAAATTTCACAGGAATATCTTACATACAGTTGTTAATACTACTTTACATTAGATAAAATAAAGCCATTTTTACATACATTTTGAGCAATCAAATATATGCTGTGATTAAAAAAAAAAAAACAAATCCCTCCCATGGACATTTTTCCTGTCATGGCCCACAATCCCTGCCTTCAGAATGCAGTCACATGGCTTTAATCAACGTTTTAATACCTGCAAAACGGGGGAGTACACAATGCACGGGTTCTTCCACGTCAACGTCCTATAGTTTCTGTATGAACAGCTCGGCTCTCTGATGCGCTAACATGAAGAGCAGGGGGGGGGCTGTAAATGCCTGAGGGATGGTTCGGAAGAGCGGATTAAAGAATTAATATTAAGGAAAGATTAGCATGGAACGAAAGTTTAAAACCAGCCAGTCATGACATGAGACGGCTGAGTGAGAGATGTATTATTAATGTAGGAACTTGTAGCCATGGATGTCGTTCAAGCTCACTCACAAATAAAAATGAGTTTTAATATGGCCTCAGTGCCGGTGTGTGGTTCAGACACAACACTGTATTCACACCCTGCCATTTCTTCTGCACGTATAACGGGTACTGTAATATTGTGCGGTCTGAACCACAGCCCCGCTCACTCTATGTGATTTAAGACGTAGGAGCAGGTCATGCATTAATAACCCCGGACATCTTTCCTCTTCGATCGGTTCCGATAACCGATGCTCATTTTTGGTTTAGTTTTTCAGGTGTGGTTGGGGGCTCCTTCACGACGCCAGCCTCTGTACGTATAAGGTACAAAAGAATGAACAGCGGCAGCATGAAACACTCCGGTCAGCGGTGGGATCCTCCACCGACGGTCTGCTCTGCTTCGGCTCATCCGGCCCGTCAGATTTTCATGCCCAGCTTCGCTTTCTGCAAGAGATCACAAAAGTCAAACATGATGGGGATGATGGTGCATTTGCTTCCAGACATCGTCCAAACATATAGGATGCATGTGTTATGGGGAAGTCTAGGTGGGTTGGGCCACACCTACACCAGCACGCCTTTCCAGTGCACCTGAGCTTAATCGGAAATCAGGCAGCACTCTATTTATAGAGCGAGGAGAGTTTGCCTGTTGCCAGTTGGTCTCCTCTCTTGAGAACCTGGTAGGTAGTCCTGGTCGCCATAACCTTCGGTATTTCGCTACCCATGGATTTCTACCCTGCTAGACTGTTGTCTGGTTAGGACAGTGCTTCTCAAATAGTGGGGAGCACCCCCCTGGGGGGGGCATAACAAGAAATCAGAGAGCAAGTGATATTAAGTGCATTAAACAAACCCTCAAGAGACAACATGGAGAAATATTTAACAGGAATGACGGAGAGAAAGGCGGAGAGATACGAAGATAATGAGAGCAACAAAAGTCAACCGAAAGTTAAAACGAGGAAAGTGTATGTAGCGCTTGGTTTCACGGTAACGAAGGTCGGAGACGAAGAAAGACCGGCGTGTCTTCTGTGTCTTTAAATGTTGGCAGCGGACAGCGTGAAGCCAAATAAATGAAGGCGTCACTTAAAGACATTACATCCCAATCACGCTGATAACCGCTTGAGTTTTTAATCGAAAACGTGACGCGTACAGCAAGCAATTATAACGCTTTATGAAAGCTACTGCAGAAAAGCTGTGCTGCAAAACGGGCACGTTGTAGACATTAGTTCTGATTTCCTTATTTTGATTTAAAAAAACAAAACAAAAAAACAAAACAAAAAAAAAAAAAACGGCACAAATTGTTGTATTCATTTTTGTTTTGTAGGTTAAAGTGTTAATAAATTGTGCTCCTGAATGAATGTTGCTGGTGAATTTGAATTTATTATTATTTATTGATTTTATTTCATTTACTTTTTCAGTATCAAATGACAGTCGGTTCAAAAATGTTTCTCGTTTAAATTAGGATTTTGTTTGTTTCTGTTACAAACTAAAAAACAAAGTTAATAAAATGATTCTTTGTTCTAAGTTGATCTATATTTCTTTCTTTTTTGTTTTCTTTATTGTTAATAAGGAGACTGTTGTAAAAGAGCTGTACTTATAACAAATTTATAGACAAATCATACTACAGTGGGCGTGTAAAAATACTTTTTCATCCCATTTTGTCGTGTGTGTGTGTGTGTGTGGGGGGGGGGGGGGGCAAAAAGTTTTCTTCTTACTAGGGGGGGCTTAACAGAAAATAATTGAGAATCACTGGGTTAGGAGGTCTATTCCTCCTGTTGTGTATCTGCGCCTTGCTGGTGTTTGTTCTCTTTTGTTACAGGACTGAAGCAGACCCTGTTCTTTTGTTGGACGTTTACCGTGCCATTTTCTGGACTTTCAGGAACGGTTCCCTGGACACCTTCTCATTTGGCTCGACCCCTTTGGACTCTCGCACCTGAGACTCGTAACAGATTTAGTTTTTTGCAACTGTGGGTTTACGTTTGTTATTTGTTGTGTGGAATAAAGGTGTCTTCCCGATCCGTCTCGCTCTGATTTTCCGAGTAGGGTTCCAAATTATCAGGATCTTAGTGATCCCTAACAGCATGAGGATGGAGGAGGGCGGCACGGTGGTTTAGTGGTCAGCACGTTCGCCTCAGCGCTAGGGATTCCCGGTTCCAATCCCAATCTGGGTGTAGTTTTCAAGTTCTCCCCGTGTCTGTGTGGGTTTCCTCCGGGTTCTCCGGTTTCCTCCCACAGTCCAAAAACATGGATCAAGTCAATTGAATTCCCCAAATTGCCCCATATAGAGTGTGTCTGTGTGAGTGAGTGTGTGCCCAGCGATAGATTGACGCCCTGTCCTGGGTCTATCTGCCCAGCGCCCGAGATGTTCTCCCCTGGATGGACATGGGGAACCCCATCGCGACCCTAATAGAGGATAAAGCGGAACATAATGAATGGATGGATGGAGGATGAACGCATGAAAACCACCCGCGTTGCGATGCCATTAAGGTGGGCAAGGTAGCTCAGTGGTTAGGGCGTTGGGCTATCAATCTGAAGGTTGGGGGTTCAAATTCCAGGTCCACTGATGTTACCAATGTGGGTCTTTGAGCGAGACCCTTAACCCTCATTGCTCCAGAGGGCGCTGTGATGAACCCTGTGCTCACCTTGTAAGTCGCTTTGGATTAAAGCGTCTGCTAAACGACCCAATGTAAATTAAATCACAGTGGTATAAAAGAAAGCGGGGTTATACAATAGCCAGCATTAAAAGAGGATGGATAGATTTTCACAGCTGTCTTCAGATGTAATTTTTTCACTTTGTTTTATATAAACATGTCCATTTTCTTCTCAGTACAGAGAAACAGGATGAAATCACTCTAATTGCACACATGCTGCAGATGTGCGAGATTATTTTCAAAGACGATGAAATATCTCTTTACTGTCCAGATGATGCACTGAACCTTTAACAAAGTGGGAAACGCTGAGAGTGTGCTTTGATTAGTAGGGATGTACCCCACGCAGAAATAATGGGACGGAAACAAATTGTTCTTCTAGCTAAGGTTTCGGGAAACTACGGACATCCAGAGAGGACATGTGTTATTGATTTTAAAAGTGGCTTCTTGTCATCACGTCTTCTTTTTAAGTGCTTGTAGAAGCGCAGGACATCGCAATACAACAGACCGCTATGTTAGGCAGAAATTTGGTTTAACGGCAGATATGTTTGTATTTATTTCAGCAGATCAAATAAAGTGTTTCACAAATGACTGCGTTTCACACTGCGGATCGTGGTTTTTACAGAACACGTCCAAAGAGTTTACAATATGTACACGGCAATTAAAGAACTATTACAAACTATTATGTTCCTTCTTTTAAATGTAATAAGAATTCATCCTACAAAAACACATACATTCAAACTCTGGTTATAACATATAACCCTGTGCTTTATGAGCTCTAACGGCTTTTTCGGTTTGTTTCTTTTGAGGTGTTGCTAATTTCCTGGAGGTGTGGTCAGCTCTTTATCCATGGTTCTGCTGGAGCACTGCGGCTATGACGATTACTGGTTGGAACCTGGATTTTTATTGGACTTGCGGTTCTGCAGGACGCCCTTAATGGACTTATATTGTTTTCCGATTGTTAAATACAGGTCATCTGATCACACAATCTGTACATGGCTGTCCTACACTGTTGTTGCTGCCCGGCTGCTCAAGGAGGATGAGTCCCCACTGAGTCTTGGTCCTCCCAAGGTTTCATGCTTAAAATAACAACACAACATGGAATTTTTTCTTGCCACTGTCGCTTTGGCTTGCTCTTTGGGGTTTAAAGGCTTAGAACACTGAAAAGCTGCTTTGTAACAATGTACTATTGTAAAAAGGGCTTCATAAATAAATGATATGTTGTGCATAAATCATAACACTCAAAGAAAATCATAATAAAATTAACAATGTAAATCATAAATCATGTTAATTTGTTAAAAGGAAAAAGAAGCACTGATTTGGGGATTTGAGGCGAGTGATCTCACGCAGTCTAGACCTCTATAGGAGAACAAGTAAGGACATTTTCTTTATTCTATATATAATGAAATGCTATGAGTTACGGCCTTACTGACTTTTTTCCCCCTAACTATTCAACTAAACATGTGATTAACTATTTTTTTATATATATACATTTTATAAATCATTGTTTGTTTGTCCGGCGGCACGGTGGCTTAGTGGTTAGCACGTTCGCCTCTCAGCGCTAGGGATTTCCGGTTCGAATCCCCATCTGGGTGGAGTTTCCATGTTCTCCCCGTGTCCGTGTGGGTTTCCTCCGGGTTCTCCGGTTTTCTCCCACAGTCCAAAAACATGGATCAAGTCAATAGAGTGCTCCAAAATTGCCCCATATAGAGTGTGTATGCGTGCGTGTCTGTGTGAGTGAGTGAGTGTGTGCCCAGCGATGGATTGGTGCCCTGTCCTGGGTGTATCTGCCCAGCGCCCGAAACGTTCTCCCCTGGATGGGCATGGGGAACCCCACCGCGACCCTAATAGAGGATAAAGCGGAAGATAATGAATGAATGAATTGTTTGTTTCAACTGCCTTCCAACACTCAAGTATGTGAAGAGCAAAATGATCAGTGTTACCTCTTTAGATATGATCTTTTAACCTTGAGGGTGCAGAGAAGCACATTTTATTTATTTACCATTTTAGAAAGATATCTACTGACTTATTAGAATGTGTTTAAGAAAGACTGGCACATATTCGTGTTCAGATACAGTATCAGTCATAAGTTTGGACACACCGCCTATTGTTTTCTTTTTTCTTATCAAATAGATGGACTGTTTACTTTGTTGTTGTTGGTCCCCTGTTGGTTCTCTGTTCTCTGTTGGTCAGGAGCATCACAGAACATGTATTATTTGGGTGGCGGATTGTTTATTGTCAGTTCTGCAGTGACACTAATGTGGTGAGGGGGTTTTAGTGCAGCACTGAGGCAGTAGTTTTATTTAAACACCTCAGTCACACTGCTGGGATAGGAATAATGCACCCACCAAATAATGCCTGCTCTGTGGTGCTACTATTGGGGTCCTAACCTTTAGAACCGAGTAAAGGGGACGTACACAGTATGTACTGTAGAACACAAACAGATGGACTACAGTCTGGAATTGTAGAACTACAAAGTCCATCTTTACAGTAGGTGGAACTGAGAACATGGACAATAAGAGGAGCAAAAAAGGAGACATGTCCTAACATTTATGTACTATATACATAAAGAAAACAAAAAAAATGTGCTTTTTTTGTCACAATAAAAACAATGAAATAAAAACAATTTGAATCATGAACGGGTGGCACCGTGGCTTAGTGGTTAGCATGTTCTCCTCTCTGCGCTAGGGATTTCCAGTTCGAATCTCAATCTGGGTGGAGTTTCCATGTTCTCCCCGTGACCGTGTGGGTTTCCTCACAAACAGATGGACTACAGTCTGGAATTGTAGAACCAAGTCCATCTTTACAGTACGTGGAACTGAGAACATGGACATTAAGTGGAGCAAAAATGGGCGTGTCCAAACTTTTAACTGGTACTGTATATGGAAATTGATTTGGTCAGCTGCGTAGAACTCATCCACACGAACACATGCAGTCATCTTTTGTTTTGTATGATGTGAGTAACATTTTGGAAACGCTACAAGAAAAGGACTGCAGACACTGACTGACGTGAAACGATAAACTGCTCGGTTTTGATGACAGCAGCTCTGACCTTGATTCCATATGTTTTTCAGGATATCGGAGTTCTTTCGAATTGACACAAATGATTTAGGTTTCTGGAATGTTATTGTAATGATTTAGAAACAGACAGAACTTTTTGAAAACGACGGCTTAAGCTGCATGTGGTAAACGGCTGGTTCCCATTCTCAACATCATTCTCAGCGTGATTTTCCTAAACTGCTGCCATTTTCTTCCATCGATCCATAAACTAAACATTCAGGCAAACATGACAGCTGCAAAATAAACAAAAAAAGTGTACACACTTCAGGAAGTACACTCGCTTGTATCTGCACTCAGAGTCCATTTTAACAGCTCCTCCTGCTATATAGATGCACCTGTATTTTCCATCCATCCATTATCTTCCGCTTTATCCTCTATTAGGGTCGCGGGGAGGGGGGGGGGGTTCCCCATGCCCATCCAGGGGGGAACGTTTCGGGCGCTGGGCAGATACACCCAGGACAGGGTGCCAATCTATCGCTGGGCACACACTCACTCACACAGACACACTCTATATGGGGCAATTTAGAGAACTCAATTGACTTGATCCATGTTTTTGGAATGTGGGAGGAAACCGGAGAACCCGGAGGAAACCCACACGGACACGGGGAGAACATGGAAACTCCACCCAGATGGGGATTCAAACCGGGAATCCCTAGCGCTGAGAGGCGAACATGCTAACCACTAAGCCACACCTGCATTTAATATAATTAAAATATACACTTACAGACTGAAGTCTAGCTGTTTTTCTGCATATTCTTAAGTTCAGAAAAAAAATCCTCTGACCCCCTGGTCTGAACCCCCATGAATTAGTTATTTGGGTGGTAGATGATTCTTAGTGTGAGTAGTGGATCAGATACATCGCTGCTGCTGGAGTTTTGAAACATTTTGTTGACAGTGCAAGACTGGAAATAGTATTGTATAGCAATGAAAATGTCCAGCCTGCAGCATCCTGTATGTTCAGTCTTGTGAGAAACTGACAGATCTTTGTAAAAGTCACAGCTTAAGCTGCATACTCATTAGTTAATAATAACTATAATAAATAATAAACTATTAATAATATAATAATATTATTAACATTATAAGCTGCATGATCCATCCATTCATCCATCCATCCATTATCTTCTGCTTTATCCTCTATTAGGGTCATGGTGGGGTTCCCCATGCCCATCCAGGGAAAAATGTTTCGGACGCTGGGCAGAAACACAGAGGACAGGGCGCCAATCTATCTCTGGGCACACATTCAGTCACACAGACACGCACACATACACACACTATATGGGGAAATAGAAATTTTGGAGAACTCAATTGACATGTATTTGGACTGTGGAAGGAAACCGGAGAACCTGGAGGAAACCCACGCAGACATGGGGAGAACATGGAAACTCCACCCAGATTGGGATTCGAACCGGGAATCCCTAGCGCTGAGAGGAGAACATGGAAACCACTAAGCCACCGTGCCGCACCAAGCTGCATATTTCTGATAATTAATTCATAAGAATTAAAAGGTTGACAGACTGGGCATCAACAGATGAGATTCTGTATGTGACACTACATTAACTAAAGTGGAGAAATAAGGTAGATGTGTCTGAGACTGCACTGCAAGAGCACCTCCACCACACCTCCACTCACAGCAGTGCTGCAAATCACACACCCCAAAAATACCTGCTCTGTAATGATCCTGAACTTCAGAAAACAATGTGTAGGAACTAACAATGTGTAGGAAAAATAGATGACCTACAGTTTGTGATTGTTAGAGTTTAAAATGCTGTAAAGCAGGCAAATCAAATGGACAATGAGTGTAGCAACAAAATGCACCGAGTAAAGTGGCTGGAGCTGTATATTAGAATGTACAATAAATACCACCATCAATATAAAAGAATAGAAATAATAATAGAATAATAATAAACTGTAACTGATAAACTTACAATTCCAGAGGCATGCTTGGGTTTGACACTGTAAGTGGCTTTTTCCTTCGCCTGTCGAAAACATTCCTCCGCTGCTTTTAACCTAAAAAACAAAAACAGATCATACAGTTCAGACTGTTTCTGAAAAAAAAAAGCAAACAGGTGACTGACTAAGACTACAGCGAGAAGGAGAGGAAGAAAAACACTCTGTTCTAAACATGCAAGCTTAATATTTATATATAAAAAATAAAAAATTAAATTTTTAATTAAATAAAAAAAAAAAAAATTAAAACTTTCATTCCTGGATTTTAATGCAATTTTAAAGATCCGGAAGCGAAACTGAAAATTTAGAAGACAATCGTTATTAAAACAACACACCAGATTAATCAGAATTATTGTAACTTTTTTGTCATATTAAAGGGCTGTGACTTGAATTCTTATTCTTTAGATCAAAAGTTCATGAAGTTAAGCACTGAATTTCATGTCCCAAGATTTTTATTTACTAAAGACATATAGATTTTAGCACATTTATGGAAAATAACATGCACAAGCTATGTGAATTTACATTAGAAACTATTAAGATGTATAAATCTGAGATTAAGATATAAATCTGAATGTATTAAAAATCCTTTATTTTTTTGTATTTTTTTTAACCCAACCATCCATCCATCCTTTAACTTCTGCTTTATCCTCTACTAGGGACATGGTGGGGTTCCCCATGCCCATCCAGGGGAGAACATTTCAGGCGCTGGGCAGATACACCCAGGACAGGGCGCCAATCTATCGCTGGGCACACACTCACACACACACACACACTCTATATGGGGCAATTTAGAGAATTCAATTGACCTTGATCCATGTTTTTGGACTGTGGGAGGAAACCGGAGAACCCGGAGGAAACCCACGTGGACACGGGGAGAACATGGAAACTCCACCCAGATTGGGATTCAAACCGGGAGTCCCTAGTGCTGAGAGAACATGCCAACCACTAAGCCGCCCTTTTTTTTTTAAAGCCTGTTTTTATTCAGTTAGGGAGTGATCAGCTTAACTGTAGTATTATAAAATATAAATTGTTTTTAAATAAATTAAATACGAAATTAGTGCAATTGCTTGATGGAAAATGTTTTTAAGTGAAACTTTAAATAAATTACAGCACTATTAAAAAAAAATTATTATTTGAGCTGAAGTGTGTTTACCCCCCTTGCAATTCTCTGCCAAATAATTTTTTAATGATTTGAGGTCTGCTGCTTATATAAGACACTATCTTTCTGAATGTGTGATAATTTAGCATCTCAGCTCATCTCATATTTAGTGCATGACTTTTGTATTACAGACAACGATTAAACAAAAAACATCTCATCCACATTAAAATTAATTAGATCTGGCATGTCTGTCTGTGTGGTCTTTGGTTATTGAACGCTCACTTCCCTCACTGCTTCCGCTGGAAAACCTTTCGCCTTTTTGAAGTGAACGAACAGATTTAAACAGTGCTGCGGCAGATTTATTTACTGATACGTTTTACTCCCAACACCCTCTGTCTCCCTTTTTCTAACAGAACTGAAGAAAGAAGTCTGTGGGGAGTGGAAGGGGGATGCCAGGCATTTCAACTCTCATTTCCTTGACCTCCAAACCTTCAAAAGAGCCAAAAGAGCCTGAACAGAACCATAATTGGAGATGTGTTGGGCAACCGCAGCAGTAATGGGAGCAAGTAACTAACACATTGCCTGCTTTAATAGGGAGCAAGCTTTGATGCCAGAAGAAGAAAAAGGAAAAAACCAACAATGCTCTGGCTGTCTACGTGTATAATATCCTGATAAGGGAACAGTATAAGGTACATAGTTTGGTGGGAAGGCGTGTGTATGGTGTGTCTGTTCCTGCAAATGTGTTCAAGTTGGTCATAAAATGAACAAGCGGTTTGAAGTGAATTAGTGTCATATGGAAAAGCCAGCCTCATCAAGGACCTGAAGTGTTGAGATTAAAAATGACAAAACCTCTGTTCTTGTAGTCAGACTACAAAAAACCTGAGCATTTTCTTTATAGTCAAACCCATTAAAATCATTAATGTTTGGCACCAGTTCACTTTCCTTAACAGCTTCTGACTTGCAGCTGGCTGCCTTAACAAGATCCATTGCTGCTTGCTCGGTGGCAGAACTCAAAGAAATTAAGAAGTGGAAAAAAAAGAGCTAGAAAAAAAAAAGAAGAAGAAAAAAACAAAGCAAAAAATATACTGGAAGACACTGGGTTGAAGGGTTGAATCTCATAAAGTAAGTTTTTATGGAATGGGAAAAAAGTGGTAACCCAGACATGAATCTTTCAACCTCGAAAAGAAAACAGATCATTTTGAGCAAGATGAATCTAGCAGCTAAGAGAACCGTCTGCGTGCAGGCCATGATAGCACACTGACGTGTTTATTCCTCAGTGAATTATAGGGGGATTGTAAAGGACAATCAGGCCTCACCTCAGCAGTAGCCAGCTACTTTAAACACTACGCCTCTGCAAACACACTGCATTACAAACCGAACGGAACCAAAAAAAAAAAAAAAGCGCCACATTAGCTTTAAAAGGTTTTGTCTGACTGTGACCCAAAGCAAATATGACACTCCATCATGGTTGAAGGCGCTTCAAAATTTCAGCAACATTCGTTTACAGCAGGAGCAACAGCCCCAAATATGGTGCTGCTCTCTCACAGGGTCACTATCCACTCCATGACTTTCTCTCAGTGACGAAAGAAGGAAGTTGCTTATGTTGACACTCGCCAGGATCGGAATGAGGATCATCAAGCAAGACAGTGGGAGAGCTACGTCCTAATGACGTTCTGATAAAAAAAAAAACAAAAAAAAAAAACCATACACACAGATTCAATACATATAAAGAAATAGATACGTTCTGTCTGCAATTAGGAACCAGAGCCACAGAGGAGGCTCAGAAGCTTAAAGACCAGAACCAGCCGGTTCAGAGACAGCTTCTTCCTCCAGGCAACCAGACTGGAACGGCCTGTAGAACAGTATACTGCCCAACTCGTACCACTGCCATCTTACATAAACTCTGCACCTTGCACTTTTTCACTAGACTTTTCACGGCACCTTTTGGAGATTCCCATCCTCGGACGTTCCCATTTCCTATTTTTTATTTAATTCCATTCTTTTTTAGATTTAATTTAATTAAAATTTTTCTTGTAAATATTGCTATTTGCACAGTAGTGGGTACCTGCACCTACGTTTTTCACTCACCTGTACTAGGTGATGTGACAATAACAAATCCTTCAATTCTTGAAAATTGATCAAATGATAAAAACAGCATTCTACAGCTTTAATGAAAACAAGAACATAAGTCATTTGAAGCTGAGATGTTTAAAATGCCAAGAGAGAAATAAAACAGTAAAACTAAAATGCCTGTATATTTAATGTGAATCCTTTTAAATTGTAATATTCATTTTTAAAATAATCACTAGTTTCATATATTGTAAGATGGTAGATTGGAAGATCATCATATGCCCAGTTAGTTTGTTTGTAATTGTAAAACATTTTTTAAAAAGTCTTTTAAATACAAACCATGGTTAATATTCATCTAAAGATGGCTGTTTTGTATTTGAGGATTTTGCACGAGCGCCTTAAATTAAAATAGTTTTAAATTAAAATTGTGCTCATCTATTCAGTACAGTTCCATGTTTATGAAGCATAAATTTTTATTAGGTGTCTGTGACCTCTTTAGAACCTGAATATGTTTATTACATAGCCGAAGCAGATTTACACAAATTTAAATATACAGCTGTATAAGCAAAATTTAGTTATATAAAGTGTTATTACACCTCTTTTCTGTGATTTGTTCACAATGACACACAAAGCCGAGTGCCTTGTTGCTTAAAAAAAAAAACGTAACAAAAAAAAAAAAAAAAAAAAAAAACAACCCAAGGTTTAATTAATTAATATGTTGATTCAAAACAAAATTATCTAGTCCATTTTATAATGTAAACATTGATTACCTGGTAATGGAATATCAGCTTAGTGCTAGATAATAATTTTGTTTCTGAGCTGGAATAGTTTGATTCAGAGCGTTTTCATTTTTAAAGCTTGGCGCTCATAAGAACATTGCTGCAGCATCTTTGTTCAGTCACTTAAGGATGCAGTATGATGCAAAAGTGATTCAGTTCGTTGGCCAATCACAGAATTTTCTCTCATTCCAAATATTTAAAAAAAAAAAAACAAAAAAAAAAAACTGTGAAGAGGTGATAGATGTGAGAGTTCAATCAGATATAATGACCGGAACTACTAATTTCATAAGAGAACTCTAATTTGGCTTATTTAGTTAAAGCAATTAAAACCTTGACTTGTGATGAGACTATGAGAAGTTCAGAGTGCTTTCCTGCATCGTAGTCAGCACCTGGCAACTCCAAAGAGAATAAACAGCTTAGAAAAGAACTAAATCAGTGACTCAAATGAAACTAAATCATTTTTCTATTTATAACTAATTATAATAGATTTATTAAAATTAGTTTTACCTTAAAACTTTCAGACACTTTTCGTTTCTTGAATTCCAAGCCAACTAATGACTTGCACTCTTAGAATCTGCAAAACCTAAATCTAGATTCTCAAAGCCAAACAAATGCCACAGTCTATAAAAGTGATGAATATATCCTCAGCATATTTATAAGTACTGGGTTAAGGGCTGTGTGTTGGAGGTGTGTGTGTGTGTGTATGAGGGGGGGGGGGTTTAAGGTGTTGGAGAGTTTTAAAAAGCCCTTTTTTCTTTAATTTACACTGAATTTCTCTTGAGAACGAAAGATGGACATCATGGCAAGATAATCACCTCAGCAGTCGCCTAGCGTTGTTTCTCCAGCTGCAAAGCATTTGAATAAAACCCTCAATTATCATCTATAAATTAATCTCTCTTACACTGATGGTGTATTATTAAAGAAAAACCATAAGTACAAATGAGTCACTTCACTTCTCATTCTCGTTCATTAGTTCTGACATAACAATCCGACAGTGCTGTACATGAGAGTGAAGCTCAGAGGTGAAACTCGAGTCTTTAACGACTCAGGCGAGTGATGTCCACTTTGGGTGAGTGCTGTTTTGAAGAGAAAGTTGAGGATCTCTCCGCTCGAGGCTGTTCCACTTAAGCCCATGTTTAGCCAAGTCAAGCCTTTAAGCACAGGCAGGGTTAGAGAAACAAATAAACACATGAGCTCCCTCCTGAGACCCAGGTCAACTTCATATAGACAAACTGCGGCTCCAGAGTCGGAGGGAGGCAGGAAAAGAGGGGTTTTATATTATTGTAAACCTGTTTCTTAGGTTTCGGCTCCAAAACCATTTACGATGCGTCGCTGCACATCCAAAAGAGATATTTTATTAATAGATTAATATTAGTGCCTTTTAAAAAATAAATTAAATAAAAATAATTAAATCACATTTGTGCCATTGTTTGTTTAACGCCACATATACACAGACAGGTAATTATATTATTTATTTAATTTAATATTTAAGGTTTTGGCCCAAGTTTTTTGTTTTTTTTTGGTGTTTATAGATTTCGGTGTGTGTGGTAATGCAGTAGTACATTGGTGTTGAATATATTTGGAATATTCTGTTAGTCTGTGTTTCACAGTTAGGGGTTTGTAGCGTGGTTCACAGGAGGGTGGTGGTTCCCCCTTTATTAGGTCAGAATGGCGTGTCCAACACGGCATCTAGAGATGGTAACCTGGTCTATTCCATGCTCAGGTCATGGTCTGTTTTGGGCATGTACTGTATGATAAAATATGCCCTGCAGCTATATTCAATCCTGAACTAAGAACTGCAAAGTCATCAGTTTTCAGCTTTATGCTCAGGTTTTTAAATAATATTTTTGTAATAAATATTAAACTCTTTAAATTTCAGTACGGCCAAAAGTACCGAGGTACAGTTGTGATCAAATTTATTCAACCCCCACTGAAATAAAGTGTTTTGGCCAGTTTGACATTGATTTGGATCATTTCAGTCATCTTATTTACAATTATATCAAAGAGGCACTTATAAATTAGACAAATATAACAAAATATTTATGATGGAATAACCACAAATGTCTTTACTGTGCTCACATCATTATCAGTTTTATTCAACCCCCTAGTGACATTATTTTTCAGTACTTAGTACAACATCCTTTTCCAGTTATGACAGCTTTCAAGCGTGAAGCATAGTTTGACACAAGTGTCTTGCAACGACCTATGGGTATCTTAGCCCATTCTTCATGGGCAAAAGCCTCCAGTTCAGTCACATTCTTAGGCTTGCGCACTGCAACTGCCTTCTTTAGGTCCCACCAGAGGTTCTCAATTGGATTTAAGTCTGGTGATTGCGATGGCCACTCTAGAATGTTCCAGCCTTTCATGTTCAACCATGCTCTAGTGGACTTGGATGTGTGCTTCGGATCATTGTCCTGTTGGAAGGTCCAACGTCTCCCAAGCCGCAGGTTTGTGACTGACTCCATCACATTTTCCTCCAAGATCTCCTGGTACTGAAGGGAATTCATGGTACCCTGCACACGTTGAAGCTTTCCTGTACCATTAGAAGCAAAACAGCCCCAAAGCATAATTGACCCCCCCGCCATGCTTCACAGTAGGCAAGGTGTTCTTTTGTTCATAAGCCTGGTTCTTCCTCCTCCAAACATAGCGCTGGTCCATTGTCCCAAACAGTTCTAATTTAGTTTCATCTGACCACAGTACACTGTCCCAAAACCTTTGTGGCTTGTCCACATGACTTTTGGCATACTGCAGTCGACTTTTCTTGTTCTTTGGAGTCAGCAAGGGGGTGCGCCTGGGAGTTCTGGCATGGAGGTCTTCGTTATGCAGTGCGCGCCTTATTGTCTGAGCTGAAACTTCAGTGCCCACATCTGACAGGTCTTTTTTCAGTTCCTTAGCAGTCACGCGGGGATTTTTCTCCACATTACGCTTCAGGTAGCGCACAGCAGTCGCGGTCAGGATCTTCTTTCTGCCACGACCAGGTAACGTTTTCCACTGTGCCCTTTAACTTGAACTTGCGAATGATACTTCCGATAGTGTCTCTTGGAATATTTAACAACTTCGCAATCTTTTTATATCCATTGCCATTCTTGTGAAGAGCAATAACCTCTTCTCTTGTCTTCTGGGACCATTCTCTTGCCTTCACCATGCTTGTAAACACACCAGTAGATGTCTAGAAGGAGCTGAGTATCACAGTCCTTTTAAATCTGCCTAATTGGTGCTTATCATGCTTGATTGCTGCTCGTTGACATCCACAGGTGTTTTCAATACCTGATTGAAAACACTGGAATGAACCTCTGTTCTTATGAGTGGTAGTTGTAAAGGGGTTGAATAATTGTGTCAATGAAGAAATCACAAAAAGGCCATTTAATACTTTATGACAAAAACAATTGATGCTATCTTAGTTGCATTTAGTTCTTTAACAAGTCCTTGTAAGATTTCATTATGAACACAATTACAAATGTGCACTGAATTCCATAAAACCCTTCGCAGCATTGGGGGTTGAATAAATTTGATCACAACTGTATATGACTTTATTTTGTTTATTATATCTGGAATGAGTCAATTACTAGGTTTTTGCAATTCATTGTGATTAAAAACATTACAATTATTTAATCATAAAAGGAGTTTCCATGTTCTCCCCGTGGGTTTCCTCCGGGTTCTCCAGTTTCCTCCCACAGTCTAAAAACATGGATCCAGATCAAATGAATTCTCTAATTTGTGTTTGTGTGAATGAGTGTGTGCCCAGCTATAGATTGGCACCCTGTGTTGGGTGTATCTGCCCAGCGCCCGAAACTTTCTCCCCTGGATGGGCATGGGGACCCCCCCCCCCAAAACACCCCCGCAACCCTAGTAGAGGATAAAAGCAGAAGATAATGGATGGATAATCATAAAAGCGCCTCACCAGTCATGACGACATTCATTAGAAAAGTCATATTATGCTGCTAGAACCATGTACAGTGCTAGAAACTGGAACCATGTACAGTGCGTGCTAGAAACTATTTACAGTATTGGCGTGTTCTTCACACAACTGTCAGTGTTTTTTTTTTATATATAAATCACAAATAAAGTCATATAACTATTGTGTTCTGTTTATTCTATTCACCTCACTTTGTTTATTAAATTTTGTACACATACAGATATAAATTTCATTTTTATTTCTGCTACACTATTAAATTCTGGCTGAGTATTTTTTTTTTTAAGAGCGTGAACCATCAAATTTCGATCTTAATTAGCAAACCACACATTCAGAAGCTGCCAATGCCTCCTTAATTAGATGCTCGCAGCTCAATGCTTGGTAACAATTGGCCAACCAGCAGGCATTTGTGCACCGCACTGCCCCATTCTTCATGCAGCATGAAAACCCTTTTCTCCAGTTAATTACACCCTGATGTGCTGCCGGGTCGTTTCCATCTTTAAAGTGAGGGGTTGGAAACCCGGTTTGCAAAGAACCAACAAAAGCTTTAATGATGAAGATGGATGTGCATCACACATCTAGATGCTCCACTCAACACACTGCACTTTAGACGGAACAGCGCAGGAACTATAACGACTAGAAACCGGAACATTGTTTAGTACGAGAAACTAGAACAATCTAGAGTCTTAGAAACTGGAACCATGTTCAGTGCTAGAAGGTAGAGGCGTGTAAAGTACTAGAAACTGGAACTATGTACAGTACTAGAAACTAGAACAATATAGGGTACTAGAAACTGGAACCATGTACAGAACTGGAAACTGGAACCATGTACAGTGCTGGAAAGTAGAACCATGTAAAGTACTATAAACTGGAACCATGTACAGCACTAGAAACTGGAACCATGTACAGCACTAGAAACTGGAACCATGTACAGTACTAGAAACTGGAACATTGTTTAGTATGAGAAACTAGAACAATCTAGAGTACGAGAAACTGGAACCATGCACTGTGCTAGAAAGGAGACCCATGTAAAGTACTAGAAACTGGAACCATGTACAATACTAAAAACTGGAACCATGTACAGTACTAGAAACTTGAACCATGTACAGTACGAGAAACTGGAACATTGTTTAGTACGAGAAACTGGAACATTGTTTAGTACGAGAAACTAGAACAATCTAGAGTACGAGAAACTAGAACAATCTAGAGTACGAGAAACTGGAACCATGTACTGTGCTAGAAAGGAGACCCATGTAAAGTACTAGAAACTGGAACCATGTACAGTACTAGAAACTAAACTGGAACCATGTACATTACTAGAAACTGGAACATTGTTTAGTACAAGAAAACAAGAAACTAGAACTGGAAACTAGAACTGGAAACTGGAACCATACACAGTGCTAGAAAGTAGACCCATGTAAAATACTACAAACTGGAACCATGTAAAATACTAGAAACTAAACTGGAACCATGTACAAGAAACTGGAACATTGTTTAGTACAAGAAACCTGAACAATTTAGAGTACTAGAAACTGGAACCATGTAAAGTACTAGAAACTGGAACCATGTCCAGTCTGGTATTTCCATCTTTAGTAAGGTGTTGTAACCCTGTTTGCAAAGAACCTACAAAAGCTTTAATGATAAAGATGGATGTGCATCACACATGTAGATGCTCCACTCAACACACTGCACTTTAGACAGAACAGCGCAGGAACCATAACGACGAGGTTAAATTAGCATGCGACCCAACCTGAAAGCAGAGAACATGACAATGTGAAAAAGCTTTATCTCGTTTGCTTCTGCTAAGTCGTACCACACAGAGATCTCTGAATGGCCCCGTTTCTATTCAGGCTCCAAAAACTACAAGGATTTGTGACAAATTGGGGCCGAGCAACACAGAGGGGGGAAATTCTTTGGGGCTTTAGGAGCCATTGGAGAAGGAAGACAAACACTTCAGAGACAGATCGCCTGATTAAGAGGGGCAGCAAATGTCAGGAGAAAGGCAACACTGCCGCGTCTGCCGGTGGGAACTAATCTATCTGATGTCTCGTCGCTCAGGGGGGCTATTGAGCCAGGCGCACTTAAGGAGTCAAAAGCTGTCACTTTGCCCTGTCAGATAAAGAGGTGCACTGTTCAGCAAAGAGCCACCTTATCGGAGGGAAGCGGCGTGCAGGAGAACCGAGAGAACAAATGTGTTGAAAGAGGACGAGCTCTCTTTTCACTGGCTGAGATCTCGTATAAATCATTCATGAACACATCATTCATTTCACTCCCTTAAGAGACGCCATTCAGGAAAAGTGTCACACGGCTAAAATACCCGCAACTCGACCAGCGGGGTCAGTCGGCATGAGGTACTGAAGGATTTGTGCAACATTTTTAACATGCCGCTTTAAAAAAAAAAAAAAAGACTCAGACTTCATAGAAACCACTCACTAAGATCTGCCTCATTTTAAAGTTCTTATATTCATATCTCTCTATTCATCCATTATCTTCCGCTTTATCCTCTACTAGGGTCGCGGGGGGGGGGGGGGGGGGGGTGGGAGGGGGGGGTGGGGGTGGGAGGGGGGGTGGGGTTCCCCATGTCCATCCAGGGGAGAACGGTTCGGGCGCTGGGCAGGGCACCAATCTATCGCTGAACACACACACAAACTCTATATGGGGCAATTTGGAGAATTCAATTGATCCTGAGCTATGTTTTTGGACTGTGGGAGGAAACCAGAGAACCCGGAGGAAACCCACGCGGACACGGGGAGAACTTGCTAAGCACTAAGTCACCGTGCCTCCCTATTCATCCCTCTCATTATATAAAAATGAATCCTCTACAAGGGTCGTGGAAGGGGGGGGGTTCCCCATGCCCATCCAGGGGAGAACGGTTCGGGCGCTGGGCAGGGCGCCAATCTATCGCTGAACACACACACAAACTCTATATGGGGCAATTTGGAGAATTCAATTGACGTTGAGCTATGTTTAAAGACTGTGGGAGGAAACCAGGGAACCCGGAGGAAACCCATGCGGACACGGGGAGAACATGCTAAGCACTAAGTCACCGTGCTTCCCTATTTATCCCTCTCATTATATAAAAATGAATCCTCTACGAGGGTCGTGGGGGGGGGCATTTCAGGCACTGGGCAGATTCATCCAAGGCATCAATCCATCAATCCAATATGCACACACTCACTCACACAAACATACACGATTCGAAGGGCAATTTAGAGCAGCCAGTTCACCTTGAATCCATGTTTTTGGATGGGAGGAAGCAGGAGAACCCGGGGAAAACCCATGCAGACACTGGGAGAACATGGAAACTCCAGTGAGATTGGGATGAGCTAACCACTAAGCCATACCAAAATATTATTTTGTCCAAAATAAATATTCTAGAAACACGTTTTACAAATTACACAATATGGTGGTTTGTGTGCTTCCGATTTCCCAGGAGGAGGGTTATTTTGGAGAGTTTGCATGTTCTCCATGTGCGGATGAGCGTCCCCTGGAAGCTCAGGCCGCCTTACCAGTCAAATTAATTAATTAATTAGTTTAATTAGGCAAACAGGGTTCAAATGATTAGCAACAATTTTTTCCTTCATTTATTCATTATTTTTTATATTGTGCCGCTTTACCTTATACTAGAGTGGGGTCACCACGCTCATTGTGTGAACACACACTATATGGGGCAATTCAGAGCAGCCAATTTACCTTCAATCTATGTTTTTGAACCGTGGGAGGAAACCCACACGGACACGGGGAGAACGTGGGAACTCTGAGCCACTGCATCCTCCATAGTAACAATTTATTTGATGAAATCAAACCACTGACATGGCGGCACGGTGGCTTAGAAGTTAGCAGTGCTAGGGATTCAAGTTTGAATCCCAATCTGGGTGAAGTGTCCATGTTCTCCCCGTGTCCACGTGGGTTTCCTCCGGGTTCTCCGGTTTCCTCCCACAGTCCAAAAACATGGATCAATTCAATTGAATTTTTCAAATTGCCCCATATAGAGTGTGTCTGTGTGAGTGAGTGTGTGCCCAGCGATAGATTGGCGCCCTGTCCTGGGTCTATCTGCCCAGCGCCCAAAACGTTCTCCCCTGGATGGGAATGGGGAACCCCACTGCGACCCTAGTCCTAATAGAGGATAAAGTGGAAGATAAAGGCTGGAAGAATGGAATTACTTACATTCTGACTTGTAAACGTTCTTTAATCATTGCCTTTATCATGTTTTTTTTTTTTTTTATATTTCCACATCCAGAAACCTAAACAAATAAACTGCACTCGCCGAGGCCGAGTTTGAAAGCACTGCGGATCTGGCATCATTTTTCCGAGATCATTTTTCCACAGAGCGTGTCGGCGCCCGGGATCTAACATCTCAAAGCCCACGTTAACTGAGTTATTAGTAGAAGAGTAGCGAGGGCTTCTGAGGGAGTACAAGGTTAAGGAAACCCGATCTGAACTGTATATTTAGGGACAGATGTAGCAGATATGGGTGCTTATTCACGGCGGTTCCTTATGAATAATGGAGAAGCCAAGACGATCGGCTCCGTTCAACAAAACCGGCCTAATTTGTACCTGTTGACTTTGGGCACTATCACAAAACCTCATCGAAATCACTTGAAGCTAACTGTAGCAATCAAATATTCTTTTCATTACAAAGGTTATAAAAATAATCTAGGTTCAATTCAGCAGAGCCCCCCCCCACCCCCCTCCCAAACCTCCCCCTTACAAATTTTAAAAAAGCAGGAGATAAAGCGTAATATTAAACATATGGCACAAGTTATGGGAAAAGAGGGGCAAAGAGTGCAGACAGACGGCGGCAGGTCAGCGCCGTGCAGAAGGGTGGATCGCTTCATTCTGGCTACAGTAATACAGCACAGACATTAAAGCTAAACACAGAGAGATGAGGAAAAATAAACCTGGGTGCTCTTTGATTTGCAGGTATTTGTCAGACGGTTCGGGGAAATGGATTAGTGCTGACAACAAAGCAATACCAAACGCTCGAAGACTAACAGAAATGACAGCGAGAATATTTTGTCAAAGCTGCTATTTACAGTTTTCCAATTTCCAAGGGTCCGTGGGCCGTTCATGGTTTGCTTTTTTAGTTTTGCAATTGAGATATGACTGGACCCAGCTGCCCCGCTCATTTTAACAGAGGAGAGAACTCGCCGATCCCACGCAGGGCCTCCGAAAACAGCCAACGCAAGTGCTTTGATTAAGCAGAGCTCAGTTTGTGGTACAAAAAAACTGCACTTTGTACTCAAAAGACTGAGAACTATAAACTTTAAATGTGTCCAAAAGGTTTAGATTGGGCCACCTATATTGTATAGTATACACACACACACACATATATATTTATGTGTGTGTGCGTGTACATATACACACACACACACACACACATATATATATTTATATAACTGTAACTATAGGAGTGTTCCCTATACATGTTCGTTTAAATATATATATATATATATATATATATATATATATATATATATATATATATATATATATATATATATATATACACACACACACACACACACACACACATACACACATACACACACACATATATTCACACGTATACACACATATATTCACACATATATATTATATAACTGTAACTATAGGAGTGTTCCCTATACAAGTTCATTTGCATCTACTTAAAATTGAAGTTTGTTTAAAAACCACTCTGTACTTTGACCTTTTTGAAGTTATTATTATTATTTCAAAATAATATAAATAGATCAAGGGATTATTATGATTTCAGTAATGGACTTAGTGGTTAGCATGTTCTCCTCTCAGCGCTAGGGATTTCCGGTTCGAATCCCAATCTGGGTGGAGTTTCCATGTTCTCCCCGTGTCTGTGTGGGTTTCCTCCATGGACTTAAGGTAAATTTAATGCTCTAAATTGCCTCATATAGAGAGTGCTTGTGTGTGTGTGTGTGTGTGTGTGTGTGTGTGTGTGTGTGTGTGTGTGTGTGCCCAATGATAGCTTGGCACCCTGTCCTGGGATTATCTGGCCAGGCCCGAAACATTGGCATTGGGAAACCCCTCGCAACTCTAGTAGAGGATTAAGCGAAAGTTAAAGAATGAATAATTTCAAGTTTAACAACAATTTTGATATAATTGTTCAGTTTTAAAACCATGCAGGATTTTAGAAGGTTGATCATAACAGACGGTTTAATGCGATCACCATCTACATTCATCCTGTGACTCTATGTTAAAATGAAATACTTTTCCATGCAAATGGTAAGTTATTTACTTTAGTTAGTAATTTATATTTTTTTAGACTTATAGAAACCCGAAGCTGGAAAGCAAGCTGATAAATCTGACTTTATTAAAAAGTCCCAAACTCTAAAGTGTAGGTGGTGAGGAAGATTCATTTCCGTGTCGGATCGGTGGAATGCTGAAGAGTCCAATTTCAGGCATCGCCACAAAGCCAGCATCCATCATCCTCACTGGAATGGGTGTGAGGTATAACTAATTTCACCCAGCGGTCCTGCTGATCCATAAACTACGAATCTTCTTAGTGTTTCAAATTTGAAAGTTTCCAGCAGGCCACACAGGAGAGGCGAGACCCGCATTGTTTCAGAACGGCTCTTTCCCTGTTGTTCGTTCTAAAACCTTTCTAACGTCAGTAGGGAACAGCTCTGTAAACTTCTCACAAAACGCAAACGGCTTAAAACACACCTACACCGGTCCCTGTACTGCTGCCGTGCACCAACACGGTGTTATAATATTTACAAGGAAAGGTGTTGCGTGGGCGACTGTTCCGAACCCTGCTGAATAAATCAGTTCCTTCTTGCTGGAGGGATAAATCAGAGACATTCAAGATTTAACTAAATTGAGCAAAAACATGCTTCTGTGAACAAGCCAGCGTAGCATTCCACAGAGGTTAGAACACAGGACAATTCCAGATCCTGGACTGAACACAACATGCGCCACAGAAAAAGCAGCTTCAAAAGTTTTACTAAACGTGCAGGAAAGTCACTCACCTTTCCTGTAGGATTAGCTTGTTCTCCTTCTTCCACAGGTCTTTAAAATCAGTGGAGAACTCGTGCCACACAGAGAAAAACGTGTTGGGCGAAACCTCCTTCTCTCCACTCTTGGGTTTCACGGAAAAGAATACGGTTAACTCTAAAAACCTGAGAACGACAAGGAAAAATAAACAAAGCATTTACTGTATTAATCCACATCAGCGTTTCATCCATCCATCCATTATCTTCCGCTTTATCCTCTATTAGGGTCGCGGTGGGGGTTCCCCATGCCCATCCAGGGGAGAACGTTTCGGGCACTTGGCAGATACACCCAGGGCAGTGCAATATGGGGCAATTTGGAGAATTCAATTGACTTGATCCATGTTTTTGGACTGTGGGAGGAAACCAGAGAACCCGGAGGAAATCCACACAGACACAGGGAGAACATGGAAACTCCACCCAGATTGAGATTCGAACCGGGAATCCCTAGCGCTGAGAGGAGAACATGCTAACCACTAAACCACTGTGCCGCCCTTAATATGAATATCCATCCATTCATTATCTTCTGCTTTATCCTATATTAGGGTCGGAGAGGGGGGGGGTTCCCAATGCCCATCCAGGGGAGAACGTTTCGGGAGCTGGGCAGATACACCCAGGACAGGGCGCCAATCTATCACTGAACACACACTCACTCACTCACACAGACACACATACACTCACTAACACACTCTATATGGGGCAAATTTGGAGAATTCAATTGACCTTGATCCATGTTTTTGGACTGTGGGAGGAAAGTGGAGAACCCGGAGGAAACCCACGTGGACACGGGGAGAACATGGAAACTCCACCCAGATTTGGATTCGAACCGGGAATCCCTAGTGCTGAGAGGAGAACATGCTAAACACTAAGCCACCGTGCCGCCCCGTTTCATCCCATGGTTTTAATATTGTAAAATACAATTTTTAAATCTAGTCTTAAAACACATTTTTACTCTCTGGCTTTTAACACACAATGATTTTACATTGGTTTTAATAACCTTTTAGTGTTTTACTAGATGTATTGTTTTTATTGTATTCTTGTTTTATTATAATTTTAAACTATGACAAGCATTTTGTTGCAGCTGCTGTTGTTCCTTAAAATGCTTTATAAATAAAATTGAGTTGAGTAAAAGGAGATTATTTTGGAGTCTGTGATGAGAACCTTTACATTTACATTTGGTCATTTAGCAGAAGCTTTTATCTAAAGCGACTTACAAGGTGAGCACAGGGTTAATCACAACATCCCTGGAGCAATGAGGGTTAAGGGTCTTGCTTAAGGACCCACATTGGTAACTTCAGTGGACCTGGGATTTGAACCCCCAACCTTCAGATTGATAGCCTAATGCCCTAACCACTGAGCTACCACGCCCTAGAAGTTCATTTGGTCATTTATTGGACGCTTTTATCCAAAGCGACTTTCAAGGTGAACACAGGGTTCATCACAACATCCATGGAGTACTGAGGGTTAAGGGTCTTGCTCAAGGACCCACATTGGTAACTTCAGTGGACCTGGGATTTGAACCCCCAACCTTCAGATTGACAACCCAATGGCCTAACCACTGAGCTACCACACCCTTATCCAATCAGTGTCTCCAAATTGCCCCATATAGAAGTTCAGTGTTTCTTGTTCACATGCTGACTGTGCTTGTTTACGATGCAATACATTATTTATGACGCACAAGTTGTCCTCCTCTGAAGCTTTTCTGAGCCAAATCACAAGGATTGCCTTTAAAACTAATTGCCATGGTTGCAGCAGGTAGCATTCCTTGCCTCACAGCAAGAAGGTCCTGGGTTTGATACCCGGTTGGGCAAAAGCAAAGGTCCTTTCTGTGTGAATTTTGCGGCTCATCCTCGTGTGCATGTTTTTTTTTCCTCTAAGGACTCCAGTTTCCTCCCACATTCCAAAGACATGATGATTGGTACACTGGAGATACTGAGCTCCCTCGATTAATGGATTGTTTGCAACCGGTCCTATTGGAAATCAGCCACTGGTGCAATACAGACGTTACACTTTCAAAATATCTAACTTAACATATAAGAATGATTAAATACATTGGGTGGCTTAGTGGTTAGCATGTTCTCCTCTCAGTGCTAGGGATTCCTGGTTCGAATCCCAATTTGGATGGGGTTTCCATGTTCTCCCCGTCTGTGTGGGTTTCCTCCAGGTTCTCCGGTTTCCTCCCACAGTCCAAAACATGGATCAAGTCAAATGAATTCTCCAAATTACCCCATATAGAGTGTGTCTGCGTGAGTGAGTGTGTGCCCAGAGATAGATTGGCACCCTGTCCTGGGTGTATCTGCCCAGCACCCGAAACGTTCTCCCCTGGATGGGCATGGGGAACCCCCCCGCGACCCTAATAGAGAATGAAGCGGAAGATAATGGATAGATGAATAAAATACAATGTTTGAATTTACAGAAAATACAGCATGTCTTTGGAATGTGGGAAGAAACTGGAGTAGATTCACTCAGGTACGGGGAGGACATGCAGACTCTACACAGAACGGACTGGAGCTCACCACCAATGAGATTTGAATCAGGAACCTTCTTGCTGTGAAGAGGAAGCGTAAACTGCCATTCCACCATCACCTTATAAGGAAACACCTAATCTACTCAGAATCAAACAGACTCAAGGACAGTTTCATCCCACAAACCATAACTAATCTGAAATCACACGTGAACTGAACTCCCAGCATCCGGACTTTATTATACTGTGCAATATTTTATATTATATACTTACGGCACAATACTTCCAGCAAATTCCAGTAGTGAAAATATTTCTACCATCAACTGTGCAATATTTAATATTATCGATATTGTTTGATAAGGGTGGCACGGTGGCTTAGTGGTTAGCATGTTCTCCTCTCAGCATTAGGGATTCCCGGTTCAAATCCCAATCTGGGTGGAGTTTCCATGTTCTCCCCATGTCCGCGTGGGTTTCCTCTGGGTTCTACGGTTTCCTCCCACAGTCCAAAAACATGCATCAAGGTCAAATGAGTTCTCCAAATTGCCCCATATAGAGTGTGTTTGTGTGAGTGAGTGTGTGCCCAGCGATAGATTGGCGCCCTGTCCTGGGTGTATCTGCCCAGTGCCTCCCCTGGATGGGCATGGGGAACCCCCTGCGACCCTAGTAGAGGATAAAGCGGAAGATAATAAATGGATGGATGGATGGATATATATATATATATATATATATATATATATATATATATATATATATATATATATATATATACACTGTGTATATATATATACTAATTTATAAGTGCCTCTTTGATATAATTGTAAATAAGATGACTGAAATGATCCAAATCAATGTCAAACTGGCCAAAACACTTTATTTCAGTGGGGGTTGAATAAATTTGATCACAACTGTATGTGTGTATATATATATATATATATATATATATATATATATATATATATATATATATATATATATATATATATTATTTTTTTTACAGGACAGAATTTTGTTGTCTATTGAAAATAGTTTAATTGTAGTTTAAATGCAGTTTAGTGAATAAGGTGGTTTGAATAAACTTGGGTACAACACAAATTTCCGAAGCCCGTTTTTGTCAGCATTTCGTCTTCCGTGGGGTATGACGGAAAAGATTCGGGAAACTACAGAGTACAAACATGTCCAACAGCCAATCTCGCTTTGTTACTTCACAACCCACCGTTGAAGTGCAAACAGCGAGGTTTCAAACTCTGACTAAACACCAATGAAATTCTAGCCTCACTTCAGCACTTTGGGCAGCATTTTTGTCTCTAACCCAATTACTGCCCCTCTAATGTTTTGACTACATGTCAAATTTCATCCAGGGTGTGCTGCCCTAAGCATTACAGCAATACTTTGTACTTGATTCCCTACCATGCCACACCACAAGCACTTGTTATGTCTCAACAGGACCAGAATGGCAAGCTTCACGTTGTAGAATATGACTAAAGCATCATGCCCACGTTAAGGAAAGTGACATTAATTAGCCTTTGGGAAACTATGAATAACTGTGCGAAGGCCAATGAAAAGTGCACAGTTTCTCGACTTGGCTATAGACGAGGCTCTGGTCGAATCAGGATAAACAGACAGGCAGCCGAGATGAGGTAACGTCGGTCAGCGAGCCGGACCCACCTGATGTTTTACTGGCTTTATTATAATGGCCCATAAACTATATGTGTATGTGTAGCTTTACATTGACTCAGTGTTTTTTCTGGTTTGCCTCCATCTATAGACATGTTTACATTGTCGCAGCATCCAGCTTTAGCTCCACGCCACGGAGCTTAATTTATAGCCTGAACAACCACATTAAGTGAGAGTTTATTCGTCTTTTGAAATATAGGGACTTGTGCGCTATTTATGTACTGTGGATTTCAACAACAATGAGGTCACTCTGCTTACTGGAATTTACATCAGAGAAAAGCCTGAAAAACAATCAAAATAATTACATTTGCATTCCAGATTTGCTAAAACAATTTCATGCTTTAGGGCTAATTTATGAGTCCATGAGACAATTGGACCACAGACTGTACAGACATGTTAAACGTTATTACGGATGTCCCGACGCATTTTCGCCTATATTACAACTCCATAAATAAATTGTATTTCTAAAAGCGATGCAACATTAAATAAATTAAATAATAATAATAATTAAAAAAAAACAATAAATATATAAATAAAAACACACTGCTAAATATATACAAATATGGAATTTTAGACCTCCATCCATCGTCGTCCGCTTTTTCCTCTGTTAGGCTCGTGGGGGGGGGGGGGGCGCTGAACAGATACACCCAGGACAGGGCGCCAATCTATTGCTGGGCACACACTCACTCACTCAGACACACTCTATATGGGGCAATTTGGAGAATTCCCTTGACCTTGATCCATGTTTTTGGACTGTGGGAGGAAAACGGAGAACCCAGAGGAAACCCATGCGGACACGGGGAGAACATGGAAACTCCACCCAGATTGGGATTGGAACCGGGAATCCCTAGCGCTGAGAGGAGAACATGCTAAACACTAAAACACCGTGCCTCCCTGATTCATAATGTGTTCATTAAAAACAAAAGTATTAATAAATGGACGTAATCTACTCTGGCCGCCACCGTATATATATATATATATATATCGTTCACTTCGCTCCAGTGAGGATTGCCGCCTGGCGATTCCACCTCACCGAGGAGCTAATTCTCACTCTGTGGCGTTCACCACTGCAAAATGGTGGAACGATCTTCCCAACTCTGTCCGTAAGGCAGAATCTCTAAACAGTTTTAAGAAACTACTTAAGACGCATCTATTTAACAAATACCTGTTGTAAAAAAAATTAATAAAAAAAAAAAAAAAAAAAAAAGGGGGGGGGGGGGGGGCAGCATCGAATAACAATCAGGTTTGATGAACTTACAGTATAGTTGGTTTTCTCCATGGCTTCTGACTTGTGGTGTTCTCATTTGTAAGTCGCTTTGGATAAAAGCGTCTGCTAAATGACTAAATGTAAATGTATGTATATATATATATATATATATGTGTGTGTGTGTGTACAATTTATATACACACACACATGAATTAATTGCTTGCAGTTACCTCATGGACCAAATTTCTGTTATTGAGTTTAACTGCCTTGTTACTTGTGTATTCACTACCATATTAGCATTTGCACCAAGCAGTGTATATGTATATTATTAAAGCATGCATGGCATTAATAAAGCAAAGTAAAATAATGAGAGTATCATTAATAACTAAGTGCTAAATGCATATGCAGGAAAATGATGTTATTTTTTACTATTATGTACAGTATGCTAATATAATAACAGACTTGTTGAGTCGATCCTACACTAAACACGGTATTGAGAGATGATTGTAGTGATGTGTACTGTTTCACACTGGACATCTGTATATAATCTATACCCAAAAAGAAAAAGAAATCAGAAGGGAACGAAGAGACTCGTAATGTAAACGCAGCATAAGTGTCCTATAAATGTTCGTTCAGTTCAAGCGACTGCTGGGAAGGAAACAAAAAAAATCCCTGACTAAGCAATCTTTAACTTCGGCCCTTAAGTAGATGCTGCGAAGCTTTACGTCTGGTTCTGGTGACATAATGAATTACAGAAACAGTCAAAAAAAAAAAACCCATCTGGCTCCATTGTCTATTTTCTGTTCGTCCTTTGTTGGTCAGGAGCATCACAGAACATGTAT
>JAFMOC010000216.1:0-40000 GCA_019802505.1 Corydoras sp. C115 | reverse complement strand
ATGAGTGGCTGCAGCCGCTTCAACACATTGTATATTTATTTTCCAGCCCCACACTGAAACCCTAACCGCTGAGGTCAGCAGAAAAAAAAAGAAAGACAATATTTACGTCACTCTCGACAGGTCGTGATGTGTAAGATCTCCGACCAAATATTTAAGATAAATTTAAGAAAGCATGACGGGTGAACGGGGGACCACGCTCGGCTCGCTGACTCAGCGCAGACGGACCGAACGATCCTAAACTCCATCCTATTTTCCACGGCAGGGCTGCACACATTTACCACAGCTGGCACACAGCGAACTGTTCGCTTCTTATTCCATCTGTTGTGTTGCTAAATTCAGACGGGGAATGACATAATGCTGCACTGAGGAGAAGCAGAGAGGAGAGCCAGCAGATTTTATGAACATAAACCCTGTGCTTCAGTTTACAAACGGAACTTCATCAAAACCCAATTAGGATTCATACCAATTCTAACATTGCTCATTGATGCAGATAAATGATCTCATTAATTATATTCATTTAGTGGTTAGCACGTTCTCCTCTCAGCGCTGGGGGTTCCCGGTTCGAATCCCAATCTAGGTGGAGTTTCTATGTTCTCACCGTGTCCGCGTGGGTTCTCCGGTTTTCTCCCACAGGCCAAAAACATGGAAAATGTAAATTGAATTCTCCAAATTGCCCCATATAGAGTGTGTCTGTGTGAGTGAGTGTGTGCCCAGCGATAGATTGGCGCCCTGTCCTGGGTGTATCTGCCCAGCGCCCGAAATGTTCTCCCCTGGATGGGCATTGGGAACCCCACCGCGACCCTAATAGAGGATAAAGCGGAAGATAATGAATGGATGGATATTCATATTAAGGGCGGCACAGTGGTTTAGTGGTTAGCATGTTCTCCTCTCAGCGCTGGGGGTTCCCGGTTCGAATGCCAATCTAGGTGGAGTTTCTATGTTCTCCCCGTGTCCGCGTGGGTTTCCTCCGGGTTCTCCGGTTTTCTCCCACAGGCCAAAAACATGGAAAAAGTCGAATGAATTCTCCAAATTGCCCCATATAGAGTGTGTCTGTGTGAGCGAGTGTGTGCCCAGCAATAGATTGGCGCCCTGTCCTGGGTGTATCTGCCCAGCGCCCGAAACGTTCTCCCCTGGATGGGCATTGGGAACCCCACCGCGACCCTAATAGAGGATAAAGCGGAAGATAATTAATGGATGGATATTCATATTAAGGGCGGCACAGTGGTTTAGTGGTTAGCATGTTCTCCTCTCAGCGCTGGGGGTTCCCGGTTCGAATCCCAATCTGAGTGGAGTTTCCATGTTCTCCCCGTGTCGGCGTGGGTTTCCTTCGGGTTCTCTGGTTTCCTCCCACAGGCCAAAAACAAGGAAAAAGTCAACTGAATTCTCCAAATTGCCCCATATAGAGTGTGTTAGTGAGTGTATGTGTGTCGGTGTGAGTGAGTGTGTGCCCAGCGATAGATTGGCGCCCTGTCCTGGGTCTATCTGCCCAGCTCCCGAAACGTTCTCCCCTGGATGGGCATGGGGAACCCCCCTGCGACCCTAATAGAGGATAAAGCGGGAGATAATGGATGGATGGATATTCATATTAAGGGCGGCACGGTGGTTTAGTGGTTAGCATGTTCTCCTCTCAGCGCTGGGGGTTCCCGGTTCGAATGCCAATCTAGGTGGAGTTTCTATGTTCTCCCCGTGGCCGCGTGGGTTTCCTCCAGGTTCTCTGGTTTCCTTCCACAGTCCACAAACATGGATCAAGGTCAATTGAATGCTCCAAATTTGCCCCATATAGAGTGTGTCTGTGTGTGCCTATGTGAGTGAGTGTGCCCAGCAATAGATTGGCGCCCAGTCCTGAGTGTATCTGCCCAGCGCCTGAAATGTTCTCCCCTTGATGGGCATTGGGAACCCCCCCCCACGACCCTAGTAGAGGATAAGCTGAAGATAATGGATGGATATTCATATTGACACTACTTTCTTTAATTTTGAATAAACAAAAAATCTGTTACAAAAAGCATGAAAAATTTGATATTTATTAGTCATTTATTATTATTATTATTATTATTTACTATTAGTGAAATTTATTATCATTATTAAATTCTAGCCACTTCACGGATTTGTACAGAAAACCATGAGTGTATAGAGAACCTGAGCCTTGGTCTTTCGAATTTTTTCTTGCCACTGTCACTCTGGCTTGCTCTTTGAGGGTTTAAAGGCTTATAAAACTGTAAAGCTGCTTTGTGATAATGTGCTATTGTAAAAAAAGTGCTCCATAAATAAATTACTTGAACTCTGATAAGAGTGTACTTACGTTTTGTGGGTTTCGCTGAGCTGGGTTTCCTGAGCCTCCAGTTCAGTTTTAGCTGCAAAACAAACACCACAGAGCAAAACAAGTTAAAAAATAACCAAAGCATTAAGATACACACTTGTCTTATTCAACAGATGCACAATAAAAACACAGCCACCCACACACACACACACAGGCACACCAACGTGCACACCAACACACACACACACACCAACGTGCACACCAACACACACACACACACCAACGTGCACACCAACACACACACACACACCAACGTACACACCAACACACACACACACACACACACCAACACTCACACTCACACCAACACTCACACTCACACCAACACTCACACCAACACTCACACTCACACTCACACTCACACTCACACTCACACCAACACTCACACCAACACTCACACCAACACTCACACTCACACCAACACTCACACTCACACTCACACTCACACTCACACCAACACTCACACTCACAGAAAAACTTGGTCAGAGTTACAGTATAAAAACTTATAAATTTTATATTAGTATAAAAATAAAACGTGCACACACACACACACACCAACACACACACACCAACACACACACACCAACACACACACACCAACACACACACCAACACACACACCAACACACACACCAACACACACACCAACACACACACCAACACTCACACCAACACTCACACCAACACTCACACCAACACTCACACCAACACTCACACCAACACTCACACCAACACTCACAGAAAAACTTGGTCAGAGTTACAGTATAAAAACGTATAAATTTTATATTAGTATAAAAATAGAACGTGCACACCAACACACACACACCCCAACACACACCCCAACACACACCCCAACACACACCCCAACACACACCCCAACACACACCCCAACACTCACACCAACACACACACCAACACACACACCAACACACACACCAACACACACACCAACACACACACCAACACTCACACCAACACTCACACCAACACTCACACCAACACTCACACCAACACTCACACCAACACTCACACCAACACTCACACCAACACTCACACCAACACTCACACCAACACTCACACCAACACTCACACTAACACACACAGAAAAACTTGGTCAGAGTTACAGTATAAAAATGTATAAATTTTATATTAGTATAAAAATAGATTTGATGTGTGGTTGATTATTGCTCTCGCTCTCTCTCTCTCTCTCTCTCTCTCTCTCTCTCTCTCTCTCTCTGAGAACTTAACCATCTCATAATAAGAAATCCAACTCTAAAATACATTCAACTAATTAACCAAAGTCATTCTTGCACAGGGAAATGTTAAGGATTAAACATACAACAATATCCAAGAGCATTTATCCTCCAATAACGCTGAGCAGACACAAATCCCTTTTCTAATTCACAAAGTCATCTCTTAACTTTTTTTAATGGAGTAATTCATAAATGTTTGGAATAATATAAATTTAACTTTAACTGTAAAGAACATGCACTTTTGCCCAATTTGCCACATTCATGGTTGTAATTTGTAGAGAAGACCGTGATGGAACATTTTAAGATCAGATGGATTGACTTGCACGTATTAATCTGGGCCTCTGGTCTTTATTTAAATAGAATGATGTATGAAGAGACCTGAAGTCTAGTGTATTGGCAACAGAGCAGAGTAAAAGCCAGAGATGGATGCAGGTGTAGTCGAGTAATGAAATGGAGGAGAAAACCTGCTGCTTTTGGAACCGCAGCACCTCAAGAAACAGGAAATACTGATACTAGGTTGTAGTTTGTAATAATGTTCTGTAATTGGTGTTTATCAGTTTACTGGAGCACAACATAACTGTTTGGTGAAAAGGCATTTAAAACATGTAGATGTGTCTAACAACCCATTTCCCCTCAATTCCAAGAAGGTAGAATGCAGTCTGTGGTGTATAATGAAGCCGGAAAAGACTAACGGAACTGTTTTTACACGTGTTGGAAAACTAACAAGATAGCAGTCATTAAAATTTTACTGCATTAAATAAAAGTGCAAGGGAAAAAAACATTTTTTTATATATATATATATATATATATATATATATATATATATATATATATATATATATATATATACTGTATATATATATATATATATATATATATATATATATATATATATATATATATATATATATATATATATATATATATATACACATCCATCCATCATCTTCCAATTTATCCAATATTAGGGTCGTGGGGGGGTTCCCCATGCCCATCCAGGGGAGAACTTTCAGGCGCTGGGCAGATACACCCAGGACAGGGCGCCAATCTATCGCTGGGCACACACTCACTCACACAGACACACTCTATATGGGGCAATTTGAGAATTCAATTGACCTTGATCCATATTTTTGGACTGTGGGAGGAAACCGGAGAACCGGGAGGAAACCCACACAGACACGGGGAGAACATGGAAACTCCACCCAGATTGTGTTTCGAACCGGGAATCCCTACCGCTGAGAGGAGAACATGCTAAACCACTGTGCCGCCCAATATATATTATATACATAGAAATTGAAAAAACTGGGGTTCCCCATGCCCATCCAGGGGAGAACGTTTCGGGTACCGGGACAGGGCGCCAATCCATCGCTGGGCAATATACATTACAACACATTACATCCAGTGAAAACAGAGCAAGAACAGAATAAAGAAATCACGAGGATCCAGAGGTTGCCCTCTTTGTTCGAGCAACACGTCAGCGTGAGACTGAGAGACCGAGGGAGACTTCACACACAACCCTACATAAGCAATGCAAAGATCTAGAGCTCCTGGCACTAAAGCCTTTGATTCAATTTTCTGCATGTGGGACCGATTGTGTTGGAGATGGTTACTCATGCAGCCACTTAGCAGACAACATGCCCAGAGGTCAATCATCAAACCAAATGGCAATATAATCCAAACTGATTTTCAACACAGCACAGCTTACTTTGGGCATGGATTCAATTAAATAAATATTAAATACTGGAGTGGAATCTGTATTGATGGGTGTGAGGTTCATGTGTAAATTACTCAGTTGACTATATGAATTATCGCCATGTCGGCACTATGTTGGTAGAGCGACACTGAGAACTTTGTTATATTCCATTTTGGACACCTTCAAAGCGAATCTTTTCTACTTTAACAGTGTTGAAATTTCACAAGGTAAAAATAAATAAATAAATTCTGAAGGGAATTCAAGATGAAATTCTTAAAAAAAAATAAAAAATAAAGAAAGAAAGAAAGAAAAAAAATAAAATAAATAGAAGTTTAACGTTTTAAATATTGGCAGTAGGGGCAGCCCGGTGGTGTAGTGATTAGCACAGTGGTCACAGCGACACCAAGGTAAAAAAATAAATAAATAAATAAAAATTTCGAAGGGAATTCAAGATGAAATTCTTAAAAAAAAAAAAAAATTTTTAAAAATTTAAAAAATCTAAATAATAATAATAATAATAAAGTTTAACATTTTAAATATTGCCAGTAGGGGCAGCCCGGTGGTGCAGTGGTTAGCACAGTGGTCACAGCGACACAAAGGTTTAAAAAAAATAATAATAAAAATAAATAAATAAATAAAACATTTGAAGGGAATTCAAGATGAAATTCTTAAAAAAAAGAAAATAAATAAACAAAAAAATTAATAAATAAATAAAGTTTAACATTTTAAATATTGGCAGTAGGGGCAGCCTGTTGGTGTAGTGATTAGAACAGTGGTCACAGCGACACCAAGGTAAAAAAAAATTTTGAAGGTAATTCAAGATGAAATTCTTAAAAAAAAATACAATTTTATAAAATGTAAAAATAAATAAATAAATAAAGTTTAACGTTTTAAATATTGCCAGTAGGGGCAGCCCGGTGGTGTAGTTAGCACAGTGGTCACAGCGACACAGCATTTGCCCTTGGAACAGTTCTAGGTATCAGCACTCCGTAGCACAGGTTCTTTTGTTCTTGGTGATGGTAAAGAGGTATATACACATTGGAAGGGTCCCGAAAAGTAAATATGTTAAACGTCATTGTGATTGTAGCTAGACCTCAAAGACCCTCATCATATTCCGATCTAAAACCTTACAGATCCAATCTTTTGTACTTTAACTGAATTTAAATGTATGAAGCAGCTTTCAAAGGGAATTTAAGATTAAATTATAAAAATGTCAGAAGAATAATACTTTTTTTTTATTTAAATGTTGCCGGTTGGGTGACACGATGACTTGGTGGTTAGCATGTTCTCTCAGTGCTGGGGATTCGGGTTTGAAACCTAATCTGGGTGGAGTATCCATGTCCTCCCTGTGTTCGCATGGGTTTCCTGCAGGTTACCAGGTTATCAGTAGTGATTAGCACAGGAGATTCAGGGTTCTTGATCTCCCCGTGTCTGTGTGGGTTTCCTCCGGGTTCTCTGATTTCTTCCCATAAGTCCAAAAACATGGCTTCAAGGTGAATTGGCTGCCCCTTTCGAAATGGCCCCTATATGTGTGTGTATGTTTAAGCGATTGAGTGCATAGCTATAAGATGGTCCTGGCTGTCTGCCGAGCGCCCAAAACATTCCCCCCTGAATGGGCATGAGGAACCCCCCCCCCATGCGACACTAGTAGAGGATTAAGCAGAGGATAATGGATAGACGGATGTTGCCAGTAGACTCTTGGGAACATGTAGTTCAAATAAAAGCCCAAAATACCTACTGTGAGTGTAAGAGGTGGCAACTTGAGGTTCTGGGGATGTTCCGATTCACTGACGACAGGGTAATCATGATTAAAGGACAAACCGCATGTTGACTAACCATGTCGTTATGAACATTGCACAGTAATGACGTAACGTGAATCTGAACAGCATCAATGACCATTTCCTGACAAGAAGCGACGCTGTCATGGGGGAGATTTAGTATCTCAATCAGCAGGGCTTAGGATTATGGGATGAAACCCATGCAGGCAGAGGAATGAATGAATGAATGACATGAGACTCCAACAGAAAAGACCTGAGCTCACGCCTCTGGTAAATGAAGCCTGGGATTTTCTTGCTGTGAGGCGGAAGCACAGACCGCTGTGGTACCACGGAACGTAGCTGTGTCCCAGGAGATAATACAATGATGTACAAGAGGCATCATTGTGGTAAAAAATATTTAGCTTTACACACAGGGGAATTTATCCTCAACATTTAATCCATCTGTGCAATTAAACACACACACACACACACACACACACACACACACACACACACACACACACACACACACACACACACACACACACACACACACACACACACACACACACACACACACACACACACACACACACACACACACACACACACACAAAATGGTGAAGTGAGCATATGTGTCTGGAGTGGTGGGCATCCTTGTATACGGTGCCCGGGAAGCAATTGGGGTTAGGTGCCTTGCACAATGTCACTTCAGTTATAGTATTTGGTGGGACAGGGAACCAAACCAGGGACCTTCAGGTCACAAGGCTGGTTCCTTAACCACAAGCATAAGATAACCTCCACGCCACTCCATGGGGTTGAATGAAAATACCCGGGAAAGCAATTGGGTTTAGGTGCATTGCCCAAGGTCACTTCAGCCATATAACTTGGTGGGACTGGGAATCGAACCGGGGACCTTCAGGCTGTAAGGCTGGTTTCTTAACAAAAATCATATACAACTTAACACGCCATTCCAAAGAGTTGATTGCAGGCAAAAATACCCGGGAAGCAAATGGGGTTAGATGCCTTGCCCAAGGTCACTTCAGCCATAGTACTTGGTGGGACCGGGAATCGAACCGGGGACCGTCAGGCTGTAAGGCTGGTTCCTTAACCACATGCATATGACAACCTCAGTACGCCACTCCAAAGAGTTGATTTCGGGCAAAACCATTGGGGTTGGGTCCTTTGCCCAAGGTCACTTCAGCCATGGTATTTGGTGGGACCGGGAATCGAAGCGGGGACTTTCAGGTTGCACGGCTGGTTCCTTAACAAGACGCATACGACAACTTCAGCACGCCACTATGAAGCAAAAATACCCGTGAAGCAATTGGGGTTAGATGCCTTGCCCAAGGTCACTTCAGCCATAGAACTTGGTGGGACCGGGAATCAAACCGGGGACCTTCAGGCTGTAAGGCTGGTTCCTTATAATCATATACAACTTAACACGCCATTCCAAAGAGTTGATTGTAGCCAAAAATACCCGGGAAGCAATTGGGGTAGGGTGCCTTGCCCAAGGTCACCTTTGCCATGGTACTTGGTGGGACCGGGAATAGAACCGGGGACCTTCAGGCTGCAAGACTGGTTGATTAACAAAAAGCTTGTGCAACTTAACACGCCACTCCAAAGAGTTGATTGCAGGCAAAACAATTGGGGTTAGGCGCCTTGCCCAAGGTCACTTCAGCCATAGAACTTGGTGGGACCGGGAATCGAACCGGGGACCTTCAGGCTGTAAGGCTGGTTCCTTATAATCATATACAACTTAACACGCCATTCCAAAGAGTTGATTGTAGCCAAAAATACCCGGGAAGCAATTGGGGTAGGGTGCCTTGCCCAAGGTCACCTTTGCCATGGTACTTGGTGGGACCGGGAATAGAACCGGGGACCTTCAGGCTGCAAGACTGGTTGATTAACAAAAAGCTTGTGCAACTTAACACGCCACTCCAAAGAGTTGATTGCAGGCAAAACAATTGGGGTTAGGCGCCTTGCCCAAGGTCACTTCAGCCATGGTATTTGGTGGGACCGGGAATCGAAGTGGGGACTTTCAGGTTGCACGGCTGGTTCCTTAACAAGAAGCATATGACAACCTCAGCACGCCACTCTGAAGATTTGAATGCAGGCAAAAATACCCGTGAAGCAATTGGGGTTGGGTGCCTTGCCCAAGGTCACTTTTGCCATAGTACTTGGTGGGACCGGGGACCTTCAGGCTGCAAGACTGGTTGATTAACAAAAAGCTTGTGCAACTTAACATGCCACTCCAAAGAGTTGATTGCAGGCAAAAATACCCGGGAAGCAATTGGGGTTGAGTGTCTTGCCCAAGGTCACTTCAGCCATAGTACTTGGTGGGACCAGGAATCGAACCGGGGACTTTTAGGTTGCAAGGCTGGTTCCTTAACAAAAATCATATACAACTTAACACACTACTCCGAAGAGTTGATTACAGGCAAAAATACCCGGGAAGCAATTGGGGTTGGGTTCCTTGCCCAAGGTCACTTCAGCCATAGAACTTGGTGGGACCCAGAATCGAACCGGGGACCTTCAGGTTGCAAGACTGGTTCCTTAACCACATGCATATGACAACCTCAGCACGTCACTCCAAAGAGTTGATTTCAGGCAAAACAATTGGGGTTGGGTGCCTTGCTCAAGGTCACTTCAGCCATGGTACTTGGTGGGACCGGGAATCGAACCGGGGACCTTCAGGTCGCAGGGCCTCCATGCGCACCGCCACATGCACCTCCAGCTCCATGCAAAACTCAATGCAACACTCCACAATTCCTACACAGAGTTGAATGCAGGCCAAAACGGACGACTTTTCTTTTTTTAAAGGAGAAAAATAAAAGCAGGCAGACATAACAGAGACGCTGCTCTACGTCTGCTTTCACTTCACTTCTACGACCTGTCTCGTGCTCGGGCAATAACAATCGCTGACAGCGCAGAGTCCAGGGGCTGACGGAGTTTTTGTGTTGTCGCACACACACGCGCGAGCGTACAGACGGTTCGAATATTAAAAGCGAAAAAGTCGAAATGACGGAGTGGACCATCGAGTGTCTGCGCAGCGTCTCTCTCGCCCCGATCTTTATTTCCCTTGGCAAGGAGCTCGTCCATCAGTCAAGCAGAAATGCAAATGGGAAGTTAAAACCATTGAGCTAGCCGGACGTCTGAATGTGTATTAGAGGTTTAGCGTCAATTTATGCTAAAATCCGTCTGCAGCGCTTTAGGACGGATAAAGGATGTCCTCTTTAAAGCGCTGCTCGGCGAACTGCAGGCAACGAGACAATGCGGGAGAACAAAAGCGTGCGTCGCCGTCGCCATTGTGTCCGGCGTCTCGGCACTGCAGGAGCGAGGGGTAGAATGATTGAGCTTTTGTATTACTGTGTGCGACTGTCTGTCTGTGTGTGAAACAGTTCCTCAGAAGTGTAGGGGTCACACCGGGTCACTGACCCAGCTGCTCTTTGACAAATTGAGGCCGGTAGTGGTTAGGAGTTCAGACTGTGAAACCCCCCCCCCCCCAATACTGTCTGAACAGAGTTGTGGGACAGTGTGTGTGTGTGTGAGAGCGAGAGATGAGTAAAGATGTCTTCAGAAGAGCACACGGATAAAAAATGTTTTGATTGTTAGAAGTTTTAACCCCAGGGGGCAACATGAATCAGTCAGAGCTGCCCTGCTCACAGAAGAGGAGGGGGGGGGGGCTTACATGATAAATACTGAGCGATATTCTACAGTGTAAGCTGATCTTAACTTAAAGCAGGGCACAGTTGGAGGACTGAAGTGTTTGGTAACACTGCTATTTGAACACTAGATCCAATTTATGTATTAAATAATAGTTATAGAACACACAAACGTGTGCATGTGTGTGTGTGCGTGTGTGTGTGTGTGTGTGTATATTCTATATATTCTAAATATGTGGGTGTTTGCAACAGCCATTTCAGTTTGATATATCTAATAACTGATGGACACAGTAATATTTCAGGATTGAAATGAGGTTTATTGTACTAACAGAAAATGTGCAATATGCATTAAACCAGGTGCAAAACTATGGGTACCCTTATCATTTTATTGATTTGAATACTCCTAACTACTTTTTACTGACTTACTGAAGCACAAACTTCCATATCCAGGTATATCCAATCATGAGTAAAGGTATTTAAGGTGGCTAATCGCAAGTTGTTCTCTATTTGAATCTCTTCAGAAGAGTGAAATATTTACAACTAAAAATGATTAAGATTAAAAGGGGTGCCCAAACTTTTGCATATATATATATATATATATATAAAAACAGAAGGCACGGTGGCTTAGTGCTAACCACTAAGCACGTTTGCCTCTCAGTGCTAGGGATTCCCGGTTCGAATCCCAATCTGGGTTCGAATCCCCATCTGGAGTTTCCATGTTCTCCGTGTCTGTGTGGGTTTCCTCCGGGTTCTCCGGTTTCCTCCCACAGTCCAAAAACATGAATTCTCCAAATTGCCCCATATAGAGTGTGTCTGTGTGAGTGAGTGTGTGCCCAGCGATGGATTGGCGCCCTGTCCTGGGTCTATCTGCCCAGCGCCCGAGACGTTCTCCCCTGGATGGGCATGGGGAACCCCACCGCGACCCTAATAGAGGGTAAAGTGTAAGATAATGGATGGATGAATGGAAATTGCCCCATATAGAGAGCGTTTGTGAGTGAGTGTGTGCCCAGCGATAGATTGGCACCCTGTCCTGGGTGTATCTACCCAGTGCCCGAGACGTTCTCCCCTGGATGGGCATGGAGAACCCCACCATGACCCTAGTAGAGGATAAAGCGGGAGATAATGAATGAATGAATTATGTTGATCAAGGTTTTATAAAGTAATGACCGCTGTGTGTTTGATATAGTGTGTGTGTATGAGTGAGTGAGTGAGTGAGGGAGAGAGAGAGAGAGAGAGTTTGTGTTATAGTGGCAGGGTCAGCTGACCCACAGCTTGGCTCTCAGAGTCTGGGTCACACGGGGGTCACAGTGGGACAGATTAAACTGAAGTAAGGTTAGCAAAATCTCATGCTCGTCGGAGCTCTGGGGTCGTGACACATTAGCGCAGCGTGTCTAAGTGGAACACCATCCACCGCCGGCTAATCACAGCCAGACCACCCCATTCCACCCAGATCCATGCAGCAGGATGCCCCAGTCACTTTGATTTATACACCAATGCCCCCCACTTGATGGGAACGCCCCAAACGGCGTCTTATAAGTGGAAGAATGACAGGCCAGTTCTTTCATACTGCGGAGGTAAAAAATCTAAAGAATGTCAATTGGAATCACACCGGGGAAGAGAGACCCTGTGAGACGCTGTCAGGAAAGTTCAGACCTGCTACAATCCACCTCAGAGATGGAGGAGGACAACGCAAACGAGCAAAGATGAGACGCAAACGAGCAAAGATGAGACGCAAACGAGCAAAGATGAGACGCAAACGAGCAATAAGGTCTTCACTGAGCCCTTACTTATAAAAAAAAAAAATATATATATATAAACAGAAAGCTTCAGCATTTAATGCCAAAAAAACATGACAAAATCTCTCTCTCTCTCTCACCCTCCATCTCATCTAAAGCTCTCTCTCTCTCCATCTCATCTAAAGCTCTCTCTCTCTCTCACCCTCCATCTCATCTAAAGCTCTCTCTCTCTCCATCTCATCTAAAGCTCTCTCTCTCTCTCTCTCTCTCTCTCTTACCCTTCATCTCACCTAAGGCTCTCTCTCTCTCTCCATCTCATCTAAAGCTCTCTCTCTCTCACCATCCATCTCATCTAAAGCTCTCTCTCTCTCTCTCTCTCTCTTACCCTTCATCTCACCTAAGGCTCTCTCTCTCTCTCCATCTCATCTAAAGCTCTCTCTCTCTCTCCATCCATCTCACCTAAGGCTCTCTCTCTCTCTCTCCATCTCATCTAAAGCTCTCTCTCTCTCACCATCCATCTCATCTAAAGCTCTCGCTCTCTCTCTCCAGCTCATCTAAGGCTCTCTCTCTCCAGCTCACCCATCATCTCATCTAAAGCTCGCTTTCTCTCCATCTCATCTAGCTCTCTCCCTTCATCTCATCTAAAGCTCTCTTTCTTTCCATCTCACCTAAGGCTCTCTCTCTCTCCCCATCTCATCTAAAGCTCTCTCTCTCTTACCATCCATCTCACCTAAGGCTCTCTCTCTCCATCTCATCTAAAGCTCTCTCTCTCTCACCATCCATCTCACCTAAGGCTCTCTCTCTCCATCTTATCTAGCTCTCTCCCTTCATCTCATCTAAAGCTCTTTTTCTTTCCATCTCATCTAAGGCTCTCTCTCTCTCTCTCTCTCCATCTCATCTAAAGCTCGCTCTCTCTCTCTCCATCTCATCTAGCTCTCTCCCTTCATCTCATCTAAAGCTCTCTTTCTTTCCATCTCATCTAAGGCTCTCTCTCTCTCTCTCCATCTCATCTAAAGCTCGCTCTCTCTCTCTCCATCTCATCTAGCTCTCTCCCTTCATCTCATCTAAAGCTCGCTCTCTCTCTCTCCATCTCATCTAGCTCTCTCCCTTCATCTCATCTAAGGCTCTCTCTCTCTCTCCATCTCATCTAAGGCTCTCTCTCTCTCCCCATCTCATCTAAGGCTCTCTCTCTCTCTCCATCTCATCTAGAGCTCTCTTTCTCTCCATCTCATCTAAGGTACACTGTTTCTCTCCATCTCATCTAAAGCTCTCTCTCTCTCCATCTCATCTAAAGCTCTCTCTCTCTCCATCTCATCTGAAGCTCTCTCTCTCTCTCCATCTCATCTGAAGCTCTCTCTCTCTCCATCTCATCTGAAGCTCTCTCTCTCTCTCCATCTCATCTAAGGCTCTCTCTCTCTCTCTCCATCTCATCTAAAGCTCTCTCTCTCCCTCCATCTCATCTAAGGCTCTCTCTCTCGCTTGCTCTCCATCTCATCTAGCTCTCTCTCCATCTCGCTCATGCCATCTCATTTAGCTCTCTCTCTCTCATTTCTATTCCATCTCTCTCCATCTAATCTCTCCCTCTCTCTCTTTCTGTATATCTCCATCTCTCTCTCTCCATCAAGATTTCTTTCTCTTGCACTATAATTCATTTTTTTTAAATTAACAAAGTTTGGACTTTGCTTGACTGTGTGGCCCAACACTGCAGAACGGAAGCCTCAGAGTGTGTGTGTGTGTGTGTGTGTGTGTCTTACCTCGACTCACAAACTCTTCCATTTTCTCCTTAAAAGGCTGCAGGTATTCTTCAGTGGAGACTTTACACACCTTTTCCACCTCGACATTGCAAGCTGGGGTCACACAAAAGAGACATGAACGTCACACGAGACACAAGAACGCCAGGAGAACTTCCACACAGGTCGGATTATTAGATCAGAGACTAACGAAACTCAACTTAACCAGAAAAGAGACAAAAGTACAAATAACCTGAGCCTTCATGAAGTAAAAATAAAAGATATGGCATTAGGTTTGAAGTAAACATTCAATATATGCCTTGATAATTAAATCTTTGGGGTTTTGCAAAAATAACTCAGTAAATAAATAATCCGAACGGTTAATTCAGTAAACTATTTTAATGTCTTCCAGGTTTTTAGTGATCAGATTTCAAACGGCACTTCAAACACCTTGTATGAACCTTGTGCACTGAATCACAGTGATGCGTAATCCTTTCCTAACATGACTGATCATTGTGAAGATGGAAAATGTGGCGTTTCCAAGCTGCTAATGTGGAAACCATATGGTCAGTATTCACTTTAGTGGACATTGATTTAACTTCACTAATAAAAGGCCAAACAATATAAGCACCAGACGGGCATTTGTTTGGAACGAGAACTCTGGATGAGAGCGGAGTTTGATATCGAATGGTCTGCCAAACAGCATATTGTAGAAATCATTAAAATGGCATGCACAATTAGATGACAAATCCTTCCGGAAGCTTTAGATGGAAAGATCGCAGAGGTGAAGGAAAACCGGACTCCGACTTCCCTGAGAGACTGTCTTTGATCAGCAAGCAAAACATGGCACAATTACACCAATTACGATCAGAAGAGCAAGAATGAACCGCTCTCAATTCCCTCAGCCATAACCATTTCCTGCCAAACCGACCATTGTGTTCTAGGATGGAACAACATCAGCAGTGCCTCGAGTTAGAGATGTTCCGATGCATGCCGCCAAAGTCCGAAATGTTTTTTTAATGCATTATTATATCTTACTATCCAAAAAGAACGAATCTTCTGAAGCTGTTCCCAAAGATCAAGATGCATACCAATGACTAAGATAACGTGGCTGCGAAGTTTCCTTAATATGCGTGGACAGAAACACCAGAATTTAATCATTAAGAGGTTCCAATACTTTCCTATACAAGGACATTCACATTCAATCAGGGAACATTCATTCATTTATTTATTTGAGGGTTAACGCCATTTTGGACATCGTCATTTAATGGCAAAGTCTGTTTATTCGTTCTTATGCTTCGGTTCTTTTTATACCTCCGCTTTTATTTTAATAATTGCGAGGTAGGTGAGGACTGTTCTTGTGTCGTCTTGTAAATATTTCTTTCATGCATTTAGGCATGTGACTTTGTTTCTTGTCTTTGCGTCAAGTATTTCTGGACATATTTCTAGAGAATGGCAGGATTCATCCAGTTCAAATTGTAAAACAGTGGTTCGGGGAGCACCAGACATCATTCTCAGACATGGATCATGGATCGGCCACCACAGTGTCCAGACCTGAACCCTATTTAAAAACCGGGATGTGCTGGGGAAGACTTTGCGCAAATCAACAATACAACAAATGCGACTCTGGACAGAATTGAATGTTGTGACGTTGAAGAAGCCTGTGGATACTATACCAACGTAATCAAAGCTGAAGGCGGTCTAACTAAATATTAGTGTGAGACCTTTTTTTGGTCACACCCTGTATAGTACTTTGAAGACTCCTGCATATGCTAGACCAGTGATTCCTGCTGCTGTGACAGAAGGCATTAAGTGTAAATGTATAGGGTGCGGTAGCTCAGTGGTCAGGGCGTTGGGGTTTCAATCTGAAGGTTGGGGGTTCAAATCCCAGGTCCACTGAAGTTACCAATGTGGGTCCTTGAGCAAGACCCTTAACCCTCATTGCTCCACGGGGCGCTGTGATTAACCCTGTGTTGTAAGTCGCTTTGGATAAAAGCGTCCAATAAATGACCAAATGTAATGTAAATGTAAATAAACACTTGCGTTCATGTCTGATTTGTTATGTTTTGGTTATTTTATATTTTTATTTTGATAATTGCGAGGTAGGTTAGGACTGTTCTTGTGTTGTCTTGTGTAAAAAAATTTTTCATGGTTTTATGTGCATCGTTTTCTTTGCTTCACGTATTTCATTCTAGCATAGGCTCTCGTTTAGCTGGGCATTGGTGGGTTTTCTCTGGTATGCCCAGTTGGACATCGTGTGTAGATGGTTTGGTCTAGTCTCAGGTGACTCTATGGCTTATCTTTTATGTTCGGGTGTATTTCATTCAAGTTTATTATTGGCCTGGATGTTCCATTCAAATGCCATATCCTGTATATGAGTGTATCAGTGGTTTCAGATTTGAGGTTGGGATATTGTTGTCACTATTTGTTTTTGGGGATTTTTTTTTTTTTTTTTTGGGGGGGGGGGGGGGGGGGGGGGGGTAGCTGGTCAGCATTTTCATTTACGTGTCCTGGTGGAACACTATCCTGTCCATGTCCCTAGTATTGGAAAAAGCAGTTGACAAGGAGATAATGATAGTACCAATTATTATTATTATTGCGGCACAGTGGTTTAGTGGTTAGCATGTTCTCCTCTCAGTGTTAGGGATTCCCGGTTCGAATCCCCAACTGGGTGGAGTTTCCATGTTCTCCCCGTGTCTGCGTGGGTTTCCTCCGGGTTCTCCGGTTTCCTCCCACAGTCCAAAAACATGGATCAAGTCAATTGAGTTCTCCAAATTGCCCCATATGGAGTGTGTTTTTTTCTGTGTGAGTGAGTGTGTGCCCAGGGATACGTTGGCGCCCTGTCCTGGGTGTGTCTGCCCAGCACCCCAAACGTTCTCCCCTGGATGGGCATGGGGAACCCCTTCCCCGCGACACTAGTAGAGGATAAAGCGGAAGATAATAGATGGATGGACGGACATGTTCATTGTTGATCATCCCACTACGTCACTTCCTCCAAGTTCTCCAAATTGCCCCATATAGAGTGTGTGTGTGTGAGAGTGAGTGTGTGCCCAGCGATAGATTGACGTCCTGTACTGGGTGTATCTGCCCAGTACCTGAGACGTTCTCCCCTGTGCCTGAGACGTTCTCCCCTGGATGGGCATGGGGAACCCCCGTGATCCTAATAGAGGATGTAGCAGAAGATAATGGATGGATGGATAATAATAATAATATGAAATACAGTATATATAACTTTTGTTCTGTTTTCAGTATTAAACACTACATTTGTTCTCTATAAAATGTGTTTTTGGTAGTTTGGAGTCTCTAGAATGAATTAATTGCATTTACATTGATTTAAATGGAAACAAGGACCTCAGTTTTCAGTGATCACGGACTCCACCAATCGTTTATGGATGGATTAGCAACGAAAACAAAGGTTCCACTGTACTATCAAATTATATTTCCATATATACACCCCAATATGACTGCTGGACTGTAAACAGTCCCTTAACGTGAAAATAGACCATTGGCACGGTGGCTTAGTGGTTCTGTTCATGTTCTCCTCTCAGCACTAGGGATTCCCGGTTCGAATCCCAATCTGGGTGGAGTTTCCATGTTCTCCCCGTGTCCGCGTGGGTTTCCTCCGGGTTCTGCGGTTTCCTCCCACAGTCCAAAAACATGCATCAAAGTCAATTGAATTCTCCAAATTGCCCCAGATAGAGTGTGTATGTGTGCCCAGTGATAGATTAACGCACTGTCCTGGGTGTATTTGCCCAGCGCCCCAAACGTTCTCCCCTGGATGGGCATGGGGAACCCCCCCCGCGACACTAGTAGAGGATAAAGCGGACGATAATGGATGGATGGATGGACGGACATGTTCATTGTTGATCACCACACTACGTCACCTTCTCGTGTCCCTAACAGAGGTCCATTAATCCGGTCAGCGGTCTGTAATACAGATATAATAAAAGACTGAAGGCAGTGATTTGAGCATTGCTGTGTAACACTGCAGAGCACATCTAAAGCTGGGATCTAATGGCTGATGAGACATGCCGACAAAAAAAAAAAAAAAAAAAAAAAAAAGCAACCGTAAAGGTTCACTGATTTCCACAGCCCCTGGACGTTTGCCTCCTTCCTGCCCTGTTGGTTGTGGAAATGATAATCTGATCGGTGAGCATGCCACGGCCACGGCAGCCTAATTTGCATGTCCAATTAATTATAGGCTCTCCTAAAATAGCCTGGCTTCTGATTGGCCATGAACGGGAGTCGCTTGACCAGCGAGACCTTTACTTTGGAGCCTGTCTGGGTCTGACCTGTCTGATTGATAGTTGGGGGCAAAGAGAAGAAAGGAGAAAGAAATGCAGGAATTTGGGAGAGAAAAAAAAAAAATCAGCGCGAGAGAAAAGGAAGAGAAGGCGGCCTGTTAACCATTTCAAATGTGTTAACAACTTCCAGCCCTATAAATGACTGACCTTGGGAAATAACCTCTTGCTCGAAACCCACAGACGAGGACCCACACATGGACACTGATGTAGACCAACGCTAGCACTACTGTTTACATATGGAAGTCAGAACAATTTAGATAACAATTTGAGGACCAAGTCGGGTTCTAGATCAGGCTTGTGTTATAAAAAAAAAAGAAAGATAATTTACTGGTTCCTTTATTCCTTAAATGTCAACGAGCTGATTAGCAATCAGCCTCATTAACGGCTTTAACGTCATTGTATTGCACTGCATTAACAGTTTTTTTTTATGTATTAAAATAATTCACGAGTTTTTAAATGAAGCTGAATATTAGGAGAGTAAGACACGTACAAGTTGATGTGGTTATCAGTTACATCCTAGGTTTCAAGGCTTGTGGGCCACATCCGGCCCGTAATACAATTATATCCGGCCCGCGAGATCATTTTACACATTATCATTTTACACGCTATTATTATTATTATTGCTCTGAACGGCTCATATTTTATTTTCATAATTTGTATGAACATTTTTATGGAGAGCAGAAATATTTAATATTAAAGATATTTAATGTTGAAGTTTGTTTTTCAAAAACGGCCCAAGAGCAAAACAAATTTATTTTTATTTGTTATTGTTACTTTGGTGAAAAAGCATCATTTTTATTCTCCATCTTTCATGTTTTTTTGCAGCATGTTCAGAGTTGTAGCTTATTATTTTACCAGGAAATTTTAGGTATTTTATGTTATATAAAAAATACTTACATTATATTATTACATATTATATTACAATATTATTAATATTGTGGAATAATATTGCTGTCTGATTTTATTTATTATAAATTATGTTTTGGCCAGTAGGTGGCAGTTTTGGATTCGTTCGTGAATCTGGTAAAAGTTAATTCATTCATTCATTCATTCATTATCTTCCACTTTATCCTCTATTAGGGTCGTGGGGAGGTTCCCCATGCCAATCCAGGGGAGAACGTTTCGGGCGCTGGGCAGATACACCCAGGACAGGGAGCCAATCCATCGCTGGACACACACTAACTCACACAGACATACACACTCTATATGGGGCAATTTGGAGAACTCAATTGACTTGATCCATGTTTTTGGACTGTGGGGGAAAACCAGAGAACCCGGAGGAAACCCACGCGGACACGGGGAGAACATGGAAACTCCACCCAGATCGGGATTCGAACCGGGAATCCCCAGCACTGAGAGGAGAACATGCTAACCACTAAGCCACCGTGCCGCCCCGCTGGTAAAAGTTCAAAAGAACCAAATAAAATAAAAAATAAAAAAATTAAAAATAATAATAATTGGATTACGACCCGGCAGAGCAGTTTAACAATTTTGTTTTCAATAAACGCAATCATAAACCAAACCTTGTTTTGATTTTCATTATAAAGTGTTTGTAACTGCTTTATAAAAGCAATAGGGCATTCGAGGTTGTGTATTATTGTGAATAAATCACGAGAAATGGGTGTAACTGTATACCCCCCCCCGCTCTCCTACCATCCCTCCCCCTTCTCTGTAGGATAGTCAAAACAGAAGTACAGGAGCCCTAGAGGGTTTGATTGGTGCCACACAAGATCAAACAGTCAAAGGAGCCAAATGGCACTTCCCGCCAACGGCGTTACAAACTTCACAGCTATTAACTGAGGAACCACATCTGACGTATGAACAGTGTGCTAAGCACTGAGGGTGGGGAGGTGTGACAAAAACAATTTGAGCATCACATTACTCATTAAAAATTAATCATTAAAAAAAAAAAAAAAAAAAATGGCTTTGTCCAAACTCAAAGCAGATTGATCTTGAACTTGGCTAATGCTTTCCTTTCAACAAGTCATTAAAATGTTCAGAGGGTTGAACAGATGGTTTAGGTAGCTCGAGGACAGCCAGAAGTCGTACAAAAAACTATTAAACGGGGATATCTAAAGCAGAAGTGCTAGGAAGTCCCATCGCTGTTTCCATTGTGACCCGTCAGTGCTGCAAGGTTAAACAAAAATGACATGTTTAAGAACCTAGATGTGGACGAACATCTCTACCTTCATTTATTTGGAGTCACCGGCATTAGTAATTCTTCAGAAAACAGGAAATGAGCTAAAAATATTTTAACTCAAAGTTAAAATAGGGGGGGGAACCCCCCCATGACCCTGATAGAGGATAAAGCGGAAGATAATGAATGAATTAATGAATTAATGAATGAATGAACTTTTACCAGATTCATGAACGAATCCAAAACCTACTGGCCAAAACAGTTAAACAGTTAAAATATTTTTAGCTCATTTCCTGTTTTCTGAAGGAGTACTAATGCCGGTTACTCCAAATAAATGAAGGTAGAGATGTACAAGTTGATGTGGTTATCAGTTACATCCTAGGTGTCATCAAGGCCCGTGGGCCACATCCGGCCCGTAATACAATTAGATCCGGCCCGCGAGATCATTTTACACATTAAGCTATCATTATTATCATTATTATTATTGCTATGACAGGCTTATATTTTATTTTCATAATTTGTATGAACATTTTTATGGAGAGCAGAAATATTTAATATTAAAGATATTTAATGTTGAAGTTTGTTTTTCAAAAACGGCCCTAGAGCAAAACAAATTTCTTTTTGTTATTGTTATATATAAAACTATTAAACGGGGATATCTAAAGCAGAAGTGCTAGGAAGTCCCATCGCTGTTTCCATTGTGACCAGTCAGTGCTGCAAGGTTAAACAAAAATGACATGTTTAAGAACCTAGATGTGGACGAACATCTCTACCTTCATTTATTTGGAGTTTATTTGGAATGAGCTAAAAATATTTTAACTCAAAGTTAAAATAAGGGGGGGAACCCCCCCCCCATGACCCTAATAGAGGATAAAGCGGAAGATAATGAATGAATTAATGCACTGCCAAAGAAAAAAACGTGTGTATGTGTGTATATATATATATATATATATATATATATATATATATATATATACACACACACACACACACACACACACACACACGTTTTTTTCTTTGGCAGTGCATTGGTGTCCCACACAAACTTAGTCTTTGTCCCACATCTGGTGAATTGGAATCTGGTCATCCTAATAGTGCCAGTTAAACTGTCCTCCACTTATCATATAGATGGACTTTGTAGTTTTACAATTACAGACTGTAGTTCCTCTGTGTTCTTTGTTGTTGTTAGTCCCCTGTTGGTTCTCTGTTGGTCAGCAGCATCACAGAACAGGTATCATTTGGGTGGTGGATTGTTTATAGTCAGTTCTGCAGTGACGGGGTTTCAGTGCAGCAGTAGTTTAATATAAACACCTCAGTGACACTGCTGGGATAGGAATAATGCACCAACCAAATAATACCTGCTCTGTGGTTCTACTATTGGGGCCCTGATCGATTTTAGTTCCGAAAAACCCGGGACCTTGTGAATCTGGAATCGAAAACTTTATCTGAGGTGTAAATACTAAATAATAGTTAATTTTACGTTAGAATACACGATCAAACAAACGTTGCCCTTCGCTCATCACATATGCAGGATTGTTTTGCTTCTCTGGCCGATTCTCACGTGTAAGACGGGTCCCTGCTCGAAGGAACAGATTCAGAGGAGTGTGCACGCTGTACACTCAGAAGTGCATTCAAAGGCTAAAGCTTCAGACACAGATGGTTCGGATCAGACACTACAAGGAGCCTAAATGCAACCAGCAGAGCATTGGCAACATGCAAAAACCGTTAAGATGAGAAGGGACACAGACTCGACTTTATATTGGTCTGAACAATCAGCGCGGAGACAGAAGGAACCACAGGATTGGAGCTGAAATGTTAGGCCAGGTTCCTTCTAGCTGTGAACAGTGGAACACGGCTGACGCACGTTTCCGACGTTTGTAGGGCATGCGGCTCGGCCCCGTCCACAAACAAAAACACAATGAAGGCGACGTATAGAGGCAGTCAGTACAGTACGGACGCTGTGACTGTAAGTGAATGGTGAGATTAATAAAGAATTAGATTATTGTAACAGCAGAAACCTGTTGAGGACTTTTTACAGACTTAATCAGACCCCGGGTGCTGGGCAGATACACCCAGGACAGGGAGCCAATCCATCGCTGGGCACACACTCACTCACACAGACACACTCTATATGGGGCAATTTGGAGAATTCAATTGACTTGATGCATGTTTTTGGACTGTGGGAGGAAACCGGAGTACCTGGAGGAAACCCACACGGACACGGGGAGGACATGGAAACTCCACCCAGATTTGGGATTCGAACCGGGAACCCCTAGTGCTGAGAGGAGAACATGCTGACCACTAAGCCACCGTGCCGCCCTGCTTTATATATATCCCATCCATTCATTATGTTCCGTTTTATCCTTTACTAGGGTCGCCAATCTATTGCTGGGCACACACACACACACTCTATATGGGGCAAATAGGAGAACTCAATTGATAGCCCAACATCCTAACCACTTCATTTATTTATTTTTTTTAGGGTTAAAGTCACTTAATGGGGCGGAACAGTGGCTTAGTGGTTAGCACGTTCTCCTCTCAGCACTAGGGATTCCCGGTTCGAATCCCAATCTGGGTGGAGTTTCCATGTTCTACCCGTGTCCGCGTGAGTTTCCTCCGGGTTCTCCGGTTTCCTCCCACAGTCCAAAAACATGACATCAAGTCAATTGAGTTCTCCAAATTGCCCCATATAGAATGTGTGTCTGTGTGAGTGAGTGTGTGCCCAGCGATAGATTGGTGCCCTGTCCTGGGTCTATCTGCCCAGCGCCAGAGACGTTCTCCCCTGGCGATATGGCGATCCAGTGATTCCTGGCTGCTGTGACAGAAGGCATTAAGTATAAACACTTGCGTTCACGTCAGATCTACTCAGACCTGCAGAGCACTCTGCTGCAGCGGCGTCTGGAGTCATTCATTCATTCATTATCTCCCGCTTTATCCTCTATTAGGGTCGCGGTGGGGTTCCCCATGCCCATCCAGAGGAGAACGTCTCGGGCGCTGGGCAGATAGACCCAGGACAGGGCGCCAATCCATCACTGGGTCCATCACAAACACACTCTATATGGGGCAATTTGGAGAATTCAATTGACTTGATCTATGTTTTTGGACTGTGGGAGGAAACCGGAGAACCCGGAGGAAACCCACGCGGACACGGGGAGGACATGGAAACTCCACCCAGATGGGGATTCGAATCGGGAATCCCTAGTGCTGAGAGGCGAACGTGCTAAACACTAAGCCACCATGCCGCCGGCGTCTGGAGTCATTCAGAATGGAAATCTGAAGCAGAACGTCAGCCACATGGACTGTACTGTATACCAATGACTTCACACCGATCACTAAACATCATTTAATTGTAAAAGAGCTGCAGAGTTAACAGCGGGAGCATCGTCTGATCCCCCGGGAGAAACACGACCCCGGTCCTGGCAGCAGACCTTCTACAGGTGTAAATAACCGTGTTTAAAAAAGAAGCAGAGATGTTGCAAAAAAGGCCTCAGCAAGAAATGAAAAATGGCATGACAGCAATTCTCACACACACACACACACACACACACACACACACACACACACACACACGATGTGAAACAAAGCCACAAGCCCATGGGGCAGTCATATACTCAATGCCATGGGGCAGTCATATACACAATGCCATGGGGCAGTCACATACTCAATGCCATGGGGCAGTCATGGGCTTGTGGTTAAGGAACCAGCCTTGTGACCTGAAGGTCTCCGGTTCTATTCCCGGTCCCCCCACTATGGCTGAAGTGCACCTGACCTCAAATGTTCCCCGGGCGCCGTATTCAAAGTTACCCATCGCTCCAGGCACGTGTGCTCACTTCACCAGTGTGTGTGTGTGTGTGTGTGTGTGTGTACACTGACGGGTTAAATGTGGAGGACAGATTCCTCTGTGTGTGTGCACAGTAGGCATAAATATATAAATAATTCACATTAGTTTGAGGGGTGTCGTACAGACGGAGTGAGACCGGCAGACGGGGGGTGATGCTGTGAGTGACCGTTGGGTCAGCTGATGGTCAGAGGGAGATCAGAGATGACGTGATTACCTCGCAGATCTTTACGCAGCTTCAGAAGATCTTTAGTAAAATCCTCAAACTTCATCTGAGACGCTTGGAACAGATCCTGAGGCTCCGGCAAAGGATACACACACGTCTCCCGACCGGCCTCCTGACACACACACACACACACAAAACAAAAACATGACATACAGTACACACACACACACACATGAAACTCACAGATGAGAACGAACACACACACACACGAAGCCCCAAAGCACCGGGGGCCCAGGCCCCGAATCACAGACACAAAAGCCATAAAACAGTCTGCACGCATACACAAGCACACGCACACACACACACACGCATGCACACATACAAACACACATGCACACGCAAGCAAGCAAGCACACACACACACGCATGCACACACAAACACACATACAAACACACGCACACACGCAAGCAAGCAAGCACACACACACACACACACACACACACACACGCATGCACACATACAAACACACATGCAAACACACGCACACACTCACACGCAAGCAAGCACACACACACGCATGCACACATACAAACACACATGCACACGCAAGCAAGCAAGCACACACACGCATGCACACACAAACACACATACAAACACACGCACACACTCACACGCAAGCAAGCAAGCACACACACACACACACACACACGCATGCACACATACAAACACACATGCACACGCAAGCAAGCAAGCGCACACACACACGCATGCACACACAAACACACATACAAACACACATGCACACGCAAGCAAGCAAGCACACACACACACACGCATGCACACATACAAACACACATGCACACGCAAGCAAGCAAGCACACACACACGCATGCACACACAAACACACATACAAACACACATGCACACGCAAGCAAGCAAGCACACACACACGCATGCACACACAAACACACATACAAACACACATGCACACGCAAGCAAGCAAGCACACACACACGCATGCACACACAAACACACATACAAACACACATGCACACATACAAACACACGCACACACTCACACGCAAGCAAGCAAGCACACACACGCATGCACACATACAAACACACATGCACACACAAACACACATACAAACACACGCACACACTCACACGCAAGCAAGCAAGCAAGCACACACACACGCATGCACACACAAACACACATGCACACATACAAACACACGCACACACTCACACGCAAGCAAGCAAGCACACACACACACGCATGCACACAAACACATATACACACATACAAACACACGCACGCAAGCAAGCACGCGTGTGTGCGTGCGTGCAAGACCGCACGCACACAAACGCACACAAACACGCATGCACATACACACACACATGCACACACAAACACACACGCATGAGAGCAAGCGCACACACATGACCACACGCAGACACACACACACGCATGCACACACAAACACGCACACACGCATGCACACACAAACACACAAACACACACTTGCTCGCTCACACGCGCTCGCACACTTGCTCGTACACAGGCGCTCGCACACTTGCTCGTACACAGGCGCTCTCACACTAGCTCGCTCACACTTGCTCGCACACTTGCTCGCACACTAGCTCGCTCACACTTGCTCGCACACTTGCTCGCACACACAAGCTCGCACACTTGCTCGCACACACAAGCTCGCACACTTGCTCGCTCACACGCGCTCGCACACTTGCTCGTACACAGGCGCTCTCACACTAGCTCGCTCACACTTGCTCGCACACTTGCTCGCACACTAGCTCGCTCACACTTGCTCGCACACTTGCTCGCACACACAAGCTCGCACACTTGCTCGCACACACAAGCTCGCACACTTGCTCGCTCACACGCGCTCGCACACTTGCTCGTACACAGGCGCTCTCACACTAGCTCGCTCACACTTGCTCGCACACTTGCTCGCACACACAAGCTCGCACACTAGCTCGCTCACACTTGCTCGCACACTTGCTCGCACACACAAGCTCGCACACTTGCTCGCACACACAAGCTCGCACACTTGCTCGCTCACACGCGCTCGCACACTTGCTCGTACACAGGCGCTCTCACACTAGCTCGCACACTTGCTCGCACACACGCGCTCGCACACTTGCTCGCACACACGCGCTCGCACACTTGCTCGCACACACAAGCTCGCACACTTGCTCGCACACACAAGCTCGCACACTTGCTCGCACACACAAGCTCGCACACACAAGCTCGCACACTTGCTCGCTCACACACGCTCGCACACTTGCTCGCTCACACGCGCTCGCACACTTGCTCGTACACAGGCGCTCGCACACTAGCTCGTTCACACTTGCTCGCACACACGCGCGCTCGCACACTTGCTCGCACAAACGCGCTAGCACACTTGCTCGCACACACACAGGCTTTGAAGTGGTGTCAGTGGGAAGAGTTAGGGCACCAAGTAACAACCTTGTGGGAGTCTAATCAGTGTTGCAGAACATGAAACTTGACCGCAAGTGACCAACCGCTCGAAACACACTGAACATTACTAAATATCACACAGTATCTCTCTGACACACACACACACACACACACACACACACACACACACACAAACCCACAGCTACTATTCACTTCTATACTGAATGATAAGTATTGAGCGTATATGAAGTAAACAACCTCATCAAAGTGTCGCAGGTAGTAAGCAACGATGTAAGAGAGCAGACTTCTGGAGTTGTCCTATAAAAAATAAAAACATAATATTAGTATAAATCAGTATTATTTTGTATAATTAGTTAGTAATTAATTAGTATAAACAGTATTAATTACAAAAAACATTATTAAATAGTTTCTCTCAAACTCACACTGCTTTTTACATCCTTTAGTTTGGGCAGAATGTCCAGCGCAAAGCCGTCAGCTTGTCCTCTGGTCCGGTTTCCTCCATTCATGAAGTTTCCAAATGCCAGAACCAAACCCAAAACGCGCATCACACAAGAGCCACCCTGAAGATTCTGTAGAGACCACGAGGAAGAGAAACGTTCACAATCCCGCGGTCCATTATGAATACAACACACTGACGCATCACAACAAATCACGACTTCTTTTATCCATCCATTATCTCCCGCTTTATCCTCTATTAGGGTCGCGGTGGGGTTCCCCATGCCCATCCAGGGGAGAACGTCTCGGGCGCTGGGCAGATACACCCAGGACAGGGCGCCAATCTATCACTGGGCACACACTCACTCACACACACACACACACACACTCTATATGGGGCAATTTGGAGAATTCAATTGTCCTTCATCCATGTTTTTGGACTGTGGGAGGAAACCGGAGAACCCGGAGAAAACCCACTTGGACACGGGGAGAACATGGAAACTCCACCCAGATTGGGATTCAAACCGGGAATCCCTAGCGCTGAGAGGAGAACATGCTAACCACTAAGCCACCGTGCCGTTCTGACTTCTTTTATATTGAAAATATTAAAGCTTCCATTATAAAATTTATTTATTTCGCTTACAGTTCGTGCAGTCACACACAAACACACACACACACACACACAGTGAGTGAAGGAAACCGGGTTCTCCAGTTTCCTCCCACAGTCCAAAAACATGGATCAAGTCAATTGAATTCTCCAAATTGCCCCATGTATATTGTGTTTGTGTGAGTGAGTGTGTGCCCAGCGAAGGATTGGCGCCCTGTCCTGGGTGTATCTGCCCAGCGCCCAAAATTTTCTCCCCTGGATGGGCATTGGAACCCCCCCCCCAACCCTAGTACAGGAAAGTGGAAGATGCTGGATGGATGGATGGGTTCCTTTACGTTCTGTAATCATGTGGAACCTGATTTTTGGTGTGCATCAGAACCTGGACGTTAGCTCATGCTCACCTTACACACTCGCTGCAGGATCTCTAGTTTGCGCAGAATGGACGCGATGCATTCGGAAAACGTCGACTGAAACAAAATGCAGAAGACCCTCCCTGAGAACTCGGGGATCTGGGAGAGCTGGAGGAGAAACCTGCAGAGCAACGAGACATGGGTCACCTGCTTTTAAGAAACGGGTAGTTCCGCTCCTTAAACCTGATTGGCTGGGCCGTTTGTCCAGCTGTGACATTATTGACAATAACGCACACCCGAGTCCTTCACATTCATATCAATTTGTGATATACATTACATTTTTCTAAATCATGTATCATTCATGGAAACACAGATTATAATAAACAATGAGCACTAAACCAATATCTCATTACTCAGCGATCAACGTTCCCTTTAAAAAAACGGACTAGATTGCATCAGTTTATTAATACTTTTGTTTTTAATGATAACATTTATGAATCAAACCTTTTTCCATTATTCTGTGTTTATAATAGTTTTATAAAAGCAATACAGCACTCGAGCTTATTTTGAATAAATCACGAGAAAGAGATGCAACACTCCACTTCATGTGCGGCCTAACACCACCTCTTACCTGTGATTTATTCACAATATTACACGCCCTGTCATACTTTATTTATTAACCACTATACCATCAGGAGAACCGATAATCAATGACACAGCTCTGATTACACGGGTTTTGTACGGAAGCAGAAAATATGTACATTTTATGCTAGTTAAACATGACAGACCATAATATACAACGTAACAAACAGGATACATACTGTAAGCTTTAGAGAAGTTGACTTAACGCCACTTAATAGACATGTCTTTTCAATGTGGAAATATAAAGAGAGCATTTAAATTAACAATAACGATTTTAAAGGAAAACTCAGAGGCAGAGTAGTTAGAGCGACCACCTAACAGCAAGTAGGTTCCAGGTTGGGGCAAACAAAGGCTCTTTCTGTATGGAGTGAGTTTTCTTTAGGTACTCCGGTTTCCTCCCACATTCCAAAGACATGCTGACGGGTAAATTGAAGATTCTAATTGCCCCCTCCCCCATTTGGGTCGTTTTGGTAATCTCTGGTTGAAGAGAGTGCGTCACTGGCTTAGTGGTTAGCATGTTCGCCTCTCAGCGTTAGGGATTCGCGGTTCAAATCCCAATCTGGGTGGAGTTTCCATGTTCTCTCAGAGTCCACATGGGTTTCCTCCGGGTTCTCCGGTTTCCTCCCACAGCCCAAAAGCATGGATCAAGGTCAAATGAATTCTCCAAATTACCCCATATAGAGTGTGAGTGAGTGTGTGCCCAGCGATCAATTGGCGCCCTGTCCTGGGTGTATCTGCCCAGCGCCTGAAACGTTCTCCCCTGGATGGACATGGGGAACCCATCCGCAACCCTAGTAGAGGATAAAGTGGAAGAAAATGGATGGATGGATGGTTGAAGAGAGATTTACCTCTGACGTACCTCATGTAAACACCATCAATTAGAATCCATGTAAACTAGTTGTAACAAAACTACGTTTGCAAACATACTAAGCAGACTAGTCTGGTGACTCTTGGACGTTCTCTTACTGTTCAGGTTTGTCCAGGGGTTTCGTTCCTTCCTTGTCCTTGGCGGATTTGATGTGCTTGTCGATTTTTTCCACCTCATCTGCCTGCGCTCTCTGAAACACAAACGTTCATCCTCGTTATAAAACCTGTAGTTCCGCTCCTGTAATCTGATTGGCTGAGCAGTTTGTCCAGCCGTGACATTATTGACATTAACACACACACCTCTAAGCGCTTCACATTCGTATCAATGCGTGATATACAGTACATTATTTCAATTCATAAAATACAGATTGATATAAACAGCAAGCAGAGTCTCAATGAACATTAAACCTGTTGCGGCTGTTGTTTATAAATGCTGTTCTGTAATTTGGCTAGATGGCAGTTTTTGATTGTTAGAGAAACCTGAATCCTGTTACTCAGCGATCAGAGTTCACTTCAAAAACCAGACTTGTGGACGACAAGTTGAACAAATTTGCTTTTAATAAACGCATTAATGAATCAAACTTTGTATTTTTTTTTTTTATAGTGTGTTTACTCCGGGTTCTCCGGTTTCCTCCCACAGTTTCGGGTGCTGGGCAAATACACCCAGGACAGGGCGCCAATCTATCGCTGGGCACACACTCACTCACACACACACACTCTATATGGGACAATTTGGAAAATTCAATTGACCTTGATCCATGTTTTTGGACTGTGGGAGGAAACCGGAGAACCCGGAGGAAACTCATGCGGACACGGGGAGAACATGGAAACTCCACCCAGATTGGGATTCGAACCGGGAATCCCTAGAGCTGAGGGGAGAATGTGCTAACCACTAAACTACAGTGCAGCCCGTGTTGTGAACGTAATTCTGCAAAACATCAATAAAGCAATAAGACCCTCATGAACAGTGGAAGGCAAGGAATGAAAATAAAATAGAAGGTATGGCGCCCCCACAGTCTCACACAATAAACGACTTCACAGCATTTCAGAGGTATAAAGGCTTATGTCCTCCCCCCTAGAAACAGATAACAGATTATAAGACTTTACCCCCTTACTGATATCATCCCTACCTCTAGCACGGTACCATGACCTTACTGACCTCATCTTGGATTTTGAATGTAGAAGAAACTAGTTAAGTTCACATCCTCTTCATTTTAAAGTCGTTTTCTTAACAAAACCTGCAACAAACTGACTTGCTTCTATTCTCTGGAAATACTAACAGAACCACGACATTCATTTTGTCTAACGATGTCGACTGCTATTGTTCCGTCCTGCCTGGAATCAGAAAACTCAGCATTCTGTTGACTTAGAAAGTCTGCAAGCAAAACAAGCAGTCAACGGTGCCTGCAGGAAAACCCCAAAACCCCATAAACCCTGAAGACAGCCGCACAGTCTAAAGCATTTCCTCCACTGTCCTACAACATGGTAGAAATTGAGGTTGGGGAGCAGAATTATGGAAACTGTGGGTTTAGGGAACAATGTCAAATAGCAACTTTCAATCGAAACAAAGATGAGAGAAAGGCAGGGAACGTACAGACATTGTTGCGGTCCGCACAAAGACAAAGCAAAGTTCCCCAAAACAAACTGCGGAGAGCCGAAAACGGCTCGTTCACTCACTCACCCCGGTTTTCTCTGGTGATGAGAGAAAAATGTCAACCAGCTGTTTTCAAAAATGCTATTTGATGGTTTTCCCATCATTTTACTGAAACTTAAATGTATTGCAAAGAGTATAACATACATTTATCCAAAGCGACTTACAAGTAGGGCGGCACGGTGGTTTTGTGGTTAGCACGTTCGCCTCTCAGCACTAGGGATTCCCGATTCGAATCCCAATCTGGGTGGAGTTTCCATGATCTCCCCGTGTCCGCGTGGGTTTCCTCCGGGTTCTCCGGTTTCCTCCCACAGTCCAAAAATATGGATCCAGGTCAATTGAGTTCTCGAAATTGCCCCAGAGTGTGTTTGTGTGAGTGACGCCCGAGACGTTCTCCCCTGGATGGGCATGGGGTTCCCACACAGTGACCCTAATAGAGGATAAAGCGGAAGATAATGGATGGATGGACTTACAAGTATTCCAAATTGGTAAGGGTCAGAACATCCCTGGAGCAATGAGGGCTAAGGGTCTTGCTCAAGGACCCAAATTGGTAACTTCATTGGACCTGGGATTTGAACCCCCAACCTTCAGATTGATAACCCAACAATCTCTTCACTGAGCCATCACGCTCCCACATATATACATAAAATATCTATTTCATCAATCCACTGTTGTTCTAGTTCTTCCTTAGGTTCTCTGGTTTATTTATCTACTTAATAAATGACCAGCATATGGTCAGCAGTAGAATGTTGCTCGAATTTAATTTGCTCACGTGACGTGCTCAAATCTCATTGTTCCCATTAAGTGTTCCCCTCGCAAAGTAAAATTAAGTTTCCAGAGCCAGCAGCCCATCAAAGAAAAAGAGCAGAAACACGAACAAGTTGAAGAAGAAAATCATTAAAAAGATACGAGAGCGGCATTAAGATCGCTGAAATTGGCTGCGTGTACGGAAAGTCGCAATAAGTTTAATTGCACCAAATGATGAGGCACTAAAGAACCTGATGCGCTTACAAAACAAAGACTAAAGACTTTGAAAAGGTAATATTCATTTGGATGAATTAAAAACAGTTAGAAGATGAGAAATGTGAAGGCTGTTTTGTTAAATGTTTATTTACAATTTTAATTAGTTTTTAGATTTATTTTTATAAAATACTATCTATATATATATATATATATATATATATATATATATATATATATATATATATATATATATATATATATGAATTAATTTTGTTTTGTTCAGCTTTATATTGTAGTTTAAGGTTCAATTGTTTGCCTTGCATCATATCTTTTATAAAACATGTAGATCCGGCCCTCAAACCTGAGCCGTTTGTCCAGCCGTGACATTATTGACAATAGACACGCCTCTGAGCGCTTCACATTCGTATCAACGCGTGATATACAATCCATTATTTGTGATGCTTATGAACTGTGTTCTGTAATTTGGCCTCTAGATGGCAGTATTCAATTGTTAGCAAACCCGGAAACCTGCCAATAAGCGATCAGCGTTCACTTCGAAAACTGGACTAGATTAAGTCACGAAATTCAAACTTAACATTTCATTAATTCATTATCTTCCGCTTTATCCTCTATTAGGGTCGTGGTGGGGTTCCCCATGCCCATCCAGGGGAGAACATTTCGGGCGCTGGGCAGATACACCCAGGACAGGGCGCCAATCCATTGCTGGGCACACAATCACTCATACATACACACTCTAAATGGGGCAATTTGGAGAACTCAATTGACTTGATCCATGTTTTTGGACCGTGGGAGGAAACCGGAGAACCCGGAGGAAACCCACGCGGACACGGGGAGAACATGGAAACTCCACCCAGATGGGGATTCGAACCGGGAATCCCTAACGCTGAGAGGAGAACGTGCTAACCACTAAGCCACCGTGCCGCCCAACTTTTATGCTTTTAAAAAAAGACATTTATAAAAACATTTAATATAACGCGCTTCTCACCATTTTATAAAAGCCATAAACGCACTGGAGATTGAGTATACGCATCGTGGTTTATTCACAATAATGAACGCCCTCCCACGCCTTATTGCTTTATCACATGATGGGTTTTATGGTTTTATGAGGAGAGACCTGTAGTAAAAAGTGCAACACTCACAGATCACACTTTTCCTCCATCCTGATGAATAAACATTACCCACAGCCATCTTCCCGTATCTGCACAATGTAACGCGGCGCACGGCTTCCACAGAGACGCTAGATAAGATAACTGCATGAAAGAGGAGGTGGACAGGTGGTCCTAATAAAGTGCTTGTTGACTGTACATTTGTCATGAGAGTCCAATTACATATGTTTTGTCCAGACTGTTAGCCATCACCATAAAATCAAGGCATCCCAGGGCTGCTCACTGGCTTGGTTTGCAAGTCATGTTGACAGATTTAGTGCTTGATTAGCCTCGAGCTCCACATATCCCACTTAAACGACATGAGCAAGGCGGAAAGAATCGCAGCATCCATCAATGATGGACCCTAATGTCTGCGGCGGGGACGGAAAGACGAGGGCACCGGTTCCCATCCCTCCGTGGCCTTCAAACAGTCAAATCAATCACCTTAAGTGGTGGACGCTGCGGAGAGCCGGGCGGCGAGAGCTTCTCCAGACTCCCTGAGAGAAAGTAAACACCTCTGTAAACAACCCTCGCAACATCAAACGCCGGCCCGGCAGCAAGACACCGACTGGAGCCTCAATACGGCCGCCGTCCTGAAAGGTGATCAAAGTGCGGCGCGAGACAGAGGGCTTCTCTTAGAGCACACTAAGGAACGGACCAAGTAGAGAACAAAAAAAAACTAGGGGTGAGCTGCAATATTCACTGATTCGACGATTCGATTCGGAGAACCGTAGTCGACTGTGAACCTCATAGTCGAATGTACCATTTTGACCACATGGGGGCGCCCATGGCTGCTGCTAAGCATTAGTTTTTACAAGAAATGTCTTTGTTTTCGTTATATATATATATATATGTATATATATAGCCTTTTGTCAAATAAAATCATCCTAATTTTTTAGGTTTTTCCTTTGAAGTGGAAAAAAGTCCAGAACGGGGATCCCATTTACGATGCTCTAGAAAAACAAGTAAAATATATTAAAAAAAAATAATCTTTTTTAAAATCCACACTTATAGCGCCATCTTGTGGTGAAATTTTAACTGATTCGACTATCAGTCGACTATAGGGAAAATCGGACGAATCAGATTCGACTATGAAAATCCTTAGTTGAATACAGCCCTAAAAAAAAAAACACAAAACACAAGAAACAAATGCTCGGGTTTACAACCACGGCTCACGTTTCCAATGGTGGCCATGCCGCCTCGCGCACCAGGGAGCAGGCGCAGCGGGTGTGTACGTATCGCATGTTTGAGGGAGCAAGACGTGTGAATGTAAACTCTGGAAAAACGCTCGGCAGCATTAAGCTCTATCACAGCATCAATCAGCGGCGGCCGCATACTTCCAGCGCACTTCAAACGGCCGCATCAAACGCGCTGATTAGCATTCAGCTCGCTCAGCCATCTGTCCGCAAAAGCACGTCCTGCTCGCCCTGTAATGCCTCCGACAATGCCTCAAACTACTGCTAATGGGAAGCAGCTTCGCTCACACTCTCAAAGGGATCGCTCCCTTTTAACGGCCCCTGCTTTTTCAAGTTCTCAAATACACGGACGATATCAGACACGACCGGATCGGTAAACGGATTCAGTCTCAGAACTACCGATTCCCTCCGTACAGACGATACGGATGTAATGAAATCAATGTGTAACCAAATCAGCAGCTCACAGAACTAATAATAATAATAATAATAATAATAATAATAAAATAACGTGGCACGGTGGTTTAGTGGTTGGCATGTTCTCCTCTCAGCGCTAGAGATTCCCGGTTCGAATCCCCATCTGGGTGGAGTTTCCATGTTCTCCCCGTGGGTTCCCTCCAGGTTCTCCGGTTTCCTCCCACAGTCCAAAAACATGGATCAAGTCAATTGAATTCTCCAAATTGCCCCAAATAGAGTGTGTCTGTGTGAGTGAGTTTGTGCCCAGCGATGGATTGGCACCCTGTCCTGGGTCTATCTGCCCAGCGCCCGAAATGTTCTCCCCTGGATGGGCATGGGGAACCCCACCACCCCGCGACCCTAATAGAGAATAAAGCGGGAGATAATGGATGAATGAAAATAAATTTACAGGTCGATATACACAGCAAAATTTTATTTTTATAATTTTCATATTTGAAAAACATTAACGCAAATATGTTTCAATTACGGGGGCGGCACAGTGGCTTAGTGATTAGCATGTTCTCCTCTCAGCACTAGGAATTCCTGGTTCGAATCCCAATCTGGGTGGAGTTTCCATGTTCTACCCGTGGGTTTCCTCCGGGTTCTCCGGTTTCCTCCCACAGTTCAAAAACATAGATCAAGGTCAATTGAATTTTTCAAATTGCCCCATATAGAGTGTGTCTGTGTGACTGAGTGAGTGTGTGCCCAGCGATAGATTGGCGCCCTGTCCTGGGTGTATTGGCCTAGCACCCAAAATGTTCCCCACTGGATGGGCATAAGGGAACCTCCCCCCCCACCCATCCCGACCCTAGTAGAGGATAAAGCTGAAGATAATGGATGGATGTTTCAATTAAGCGTTTGTACAAAAAATAAAATCTTTACTTCAAATTTAATATTTTGTAACGAAATATATTATTTTATACAGATTTCCATTATACCAACTTTATAATGAATTTATAACAGCCGTTCTCGTATTTATGTGCTTTTGAACAGACTAGCACAGCAAAGACAACGACTCAGCATCTTTTCTAAAGCTTCATTAGTTCAGAGAACACATGGAATCATGGAATCCATTCCTTTATAACAAATGTTTTTCAGATGCTACGAATATTGAGTTTCCTCACTTCAAGCCTTTTTTCAGCCTATCCCACAGGTTTCCTTAAGTTCATATCAGAGGACTGAGATGGACACGGCAGAACCCCGATTCTGTGGTCAGTGAAGCGTTCCGTGTCGATTCTGGATTGATGACATGCGAGAGGATTTAATCCAGAGCAAGCGTCCGGGTTCAAACATGCTGGTAGTTGAAAGTGTCCATCAGAAATATTTATTTTAGTGTTTACAGATCCAGCATCGTTTGCACAGAGGTGAGTTTATTTTCTGAATATTTGGGTTTGTTGGAGGAGGTGTAAAAAATAAACTGGGGCTTTTCTGGCAGAATACAGTATTGATGTAGTTTGTATGTAAATGAGCATTAATGAGATGCTCTGATTATAAAATAACGGCTTAGTTGTCAACTCATTTTGGCTTCCCTTATAAAATCCTAGCAGCCGGGTTTAAATCATGCTGGTAGTTGAAAGCATCCATCAGAAATATTAATTTAAACTACTGTCTACAGATCCAGCATCGTTTGTACAGAGGTGAGTTTATTTTCTCAATATCTGTGTTTGTTGGGGGTGGGGGGAGGGGGGGTGTAAAAAACTGGGGCTTTTCTAATAATAATAATAATAATTCATTCATTCATTCATTATCACCCGCTTTATCCTCTATTAGGGTCGCGGTGGGGTTCCCCATGCCCATCCAGGGGAGAACGTCTCGGGCGCTGGGGAGATAGACCCAGGACAGGGCGTCAAACCATTGCTGGGCACACACACACTCACTCACACATACACACTCTATATGGGGCAATTTGGAGAACTCAATTGACTTGATCCATGTTTTTGGACTGTGGGAGGAAACCGGAGAACCCGGAGGAAACCCACGCGGGCACGGGGAGAACATGGAAACTCCACCCAGATGGGGATTCGAACCGGGAATCCCTAATGCTGAGAGGCGAACGTGCTAACCACTAAGCCACAGTGCCGCCCAATAATAATAATAATAATAATAATAATAATAATAATAATAATACATTTTATTTCAAGGCTCCTTTCTAACACCCAAGTAATGCATGCACATTGAAAAAGCAGTTTTAAACAGGTGAGTGTTGAGTCCAGATTTAAATAGAGAGAGTGATTCTATATTTCTTAGAGTCGAGGGGAGTGTGTTCCAGACTCGGGGAGCAGAGCGACTGAAAGCTCTGTTTCTCATAATGGCAAGACGAGAAGCAGGTTCAGTTAGATGAATGGAAGAGGATGACTGAAGAGTACGGGAGGAAGTGACTATTTGAACCAAATCGGACAGATATGGAGGAGCAAGGTTATGAATAATCTTAAAAGTTACCAGAAGAGCTTTGTAATCTAAACGAAACTTCATAGGTAACCAGTGAAGCTGCTGCAAGACTGGAGTGATGTGATGGGGGGAGGGGGTTCTCCTAATAACCCTGGCAGAATACAATATTGATGTAGTTTGTAAGGCGGCACGGTGGCTTAGTGGTTAGCATGTTCTCCTCTCAGCTCTAGGGATTCCCGGTTCGAATCCCCATCTGGGTGGAGTTTCCATGTTCTCCCCGTGTCTCCGGGGGTTTCCTCCGGGTTCTCCGGTTTCCTCCCACAGTCCAAAAACATGGATCAAGTCAATTGAGTTCTCCAAATTGCCCCATATAGAGTGTGTTTGTGTGAGTGAGTGTGTGCCCAGTGATGGATTGGCGCCCTGTCCTGGGTCTATCTGCCCAGCGCCCGAGATGTTCTCCCCTGGATGGGCATGGGGAACCCCACCGCGACCCTAATAGAGGATAAAGCGGGAGATAATGAATGAATGAATGTAGTTTGTATGTAAATAAGCATTAATGAGATTCTCTGATTATAAAATAACTGCTTATTATATATATATATATATATATATATATATATATATATATATATATATATATATATTTTTTTTTTTTTTTTTTTTTTTTTTTTTTTTTTTTTAATATATACATATATTACTTTTGTTGAATATTCTATATTATATTTATAGTTGTATATTTTATATTATATACTGTATATTCATAGTAGTACATCCTATTATATTTTACATATCTATTATCTAAATCTCATTTTCTTCTTCAAAATTTTAATTTAAGCCTAACTTTAAAAGAACAGGTTAATTTCGTTTTTGTCACATGTTCCACATATGACATAAAAGATAATAAAATTTTACATATGTTCACATATACATACACATGCGTATATATAAAATATTCTAAATTGGGCAAAAATGAAGACAAATATTAAAAAAGCTAAAAATGAAGGCACTGAAATATGGTCATTATCAAGAAACGAAATATCAACAAACAGTTGTCAGCCACTAAACCTGAACGATGTTGCTTGACCCCACATTATTGCTCGTCCTGGGCCGGTTTGAGGATGTGCACATGCTGAACGAACCAAGAATAATGCACACTTAGGAATTTTTCTGCTTAAGACTGTAACATGAGTCAGTTTTACTCAATGACTTTTACTCGCAAAATTGACTCGCATTACAAGTCTGTGTCACGAAACCAGTGATTGCAGCACATTCCAGTGAAATGAATGTAATTCCTTAACAGTGTGTAAGCCTCGAGCTGTTCTCTTTCATGATGCTCCAAAATTCCTAGCCATGCCCCGGACTCATATACATGGCATCAGACTCGAGCCAGCGAGGTGAGCTCCAAAAACACATTACCAACAGATCATTACATACATTAAAGTCAATTTGCCTTTTAGTGCCTTTTGTTCTGCCGGGTTTTTTCTGCTCTGACCAAACAAGTCTGGTTTCTATAATTGTGAACGGCCAGGCCAGACACAAACATTTTAATGATTCAGCTTCAACAGTCCCTCTTGTTTTGTTTTTTTTGTTTTATTTGATGAAATCCACAGAAAATCTTTAAGGCAGCAGAAAAGAAATTCACTGAGGCTGACAGTGAGAGATGGACTTCTGCATGACCCACAACACACAGGCATATGGCATCCTGTAACGTGGATGAGACACTACAGAGAGAACCACTAGAACCTTCGACCTCTGACACATGGTCCAGCAAGATGTAGCAGTGAGCAAGATAATCCGCGGAACCGAATTAGCGCATGACTGTTACGCTTCTGTTAAAACGGCACGTTTGCAGATCCTCCACTTCTTTTTATCGCAGTGCTTACAGAGCGAAGCTTGATAGAAGTGCAGGGTCGAGCCAGCGGTAATTTGGCGTGCGTAACATACGGAGCTCAGACATTTACAAGACAGACGCTTCGAAACAGCTCACATTCTTGCAGTGTTGTGGCTTTTGCATGTTTTGATATTAATGCTGCCCTCGTTTGAAGTTCCACAGACTTTTCATCTGGGCCTCGAACCTTTAGAAGCAAATTCCAAACATCCTGAGTGCACCCCCATCAGTAAAAAGACATTTTTGTACAACTATGCATGGAAGTTTTGGCGCCAGCGCTGAGTGTTGCAATAATTAGAGTTAGAATTGACTTTTTAAATAAATGAAATTGATTCA
>JAFMOC010001971.1:0-10000 GCA_019802505.1 Corydoras sp. C115 | reverse complement strand
GGGTGGGTGAGTGTGAGGTGGTGCGGGTGTGTGAGTGTTAGGTGGTGGAGTGTGTGGTGGTGGTGCGGGTGGGTGAGTGTGTGAGGTGGTGCGGGTGGGTGAGTGTGTGAGGTGGTGCGGGTGTGTGAGTGTGTGAGGTGGTGCGGGTGAGTGTGAGGTGGTGCGGGTGTGTGAGTGTTAGGTGGTTGAGTGTGTGGTGGTGGTGCGGGTGGGTGAGTGTGAGGTGGTGCGGGTGTGTGAGTGTGTGAGGTGGTGCGGGTGGGTGAGTGTGAGGTGGTGCGGGTGTGTGAGTGTTAGGTGGTTGAGTGTGTGGTGGTGGTGCGGGTGGTGAGTGTGAGTGTGGTGCGGGTGTGTGGTGTGAGGGGTGGGGTGGGTGAGTGTGAGGTGGTGCGGGTGTGTGAGTGTTAGGTGGTTGAGTGTGTGGTGGTGGGGGTGTTTTGCGGGGTGGGTGACAGTGTGGGAGGTGGGTGGGGGGGTGTGTGAGTGGTGGGTTGAGGTGGGGTGTGGCGGGGGGGGGGGGGGAGTGTGAGGTGGGGCGGGGTGTGTGAGTGTTAGGTGGGTTGGAGTGTGTGGTGGTGGTGCGGGTGGGTGAGTGGTGAGGGTGGTGCGGGTGGGTGTGGAGGAGTGGGTGTGGAGGTGGTGCGGGTGGGTGAGTGGGGGGGGAGGGTGGGTGCGGGTGTGTGGTGGTGTTAGGTGGTTTTTTTTTGAGTGTTGGGGTGGTTGGGGGCGGGGGGGTGAGTGTGAGGTGGTTCGGGTGTGTGGACGTGTGTGAGGTGGTGCGGGGGGGGGGGAGTGTGTGAGGTGGGATTGGGGGGGGTTGAGTGTTGAGGTGGTGCGGGGTTGTTTGAGTGTTAGGGTTGGTGGTTGGTGAGTTTTGGTGGGTGTGGTGGGGGGGTGAGTGTGAGGTGGTGCGGGTGTGGGAGTGTGTGAGGTGGTGACGGGTCGGGGTGAGGGTGAGGTTGGGTGTGGCGGGGGGTGTGTTGGGTGTTTAAGGTGGTTGAGTGTTTGGTTGGTGGGTGGTGGGGCGGGTGGGGGGGAGTGTGAGGGTGGTGGAGGGTGTGTGGGTGTTGTGGTGGTGGTGCCGGCGTGTGTGGAGTGTGTGAGGTGGTGCGGATGCGGGTGGTGAGTGTTAGGTGGGTCGGTTGAGTGTGGTGGTGGTGGTGCGGGGTGTGTGAGTGTGTGGAGGGGCGGTGGGGTGGGGGGTGTGGGAAGGGTTAGGTGGTTGGGTAGGTTGTGGGGGGGGTGCGGGAGGTGGGGTGAGTGTGAGGTGGGTTTGGGGGTGTGTGGAGGGTGTGAGGTGGTGGTTGGCGTGGTGGTGGAGTGTTTAAGGTGGTTGAAGTGTTGTGGGTGGTTGGTGCGGGTGGGCGTGGAGTGTGGAGGTTTGGTGCGGGGGTTGGAGTGTGGGAGGTGGGTGCGGGTGGGTACGGCTGTGTGGAGTGTTTAGGTGGTGCGGGGTGTTGTAGTGGTGGGTGGGGTGGTGCGGGGGGTGAGGTTTTAGGGTGGTTGGAGTGGTGGTGGTGGTAGTGGGGGTGGGTGAGTGTGAGGTGGTGCTGGTGTGTGTGAGTGTGTTGAGGTGGTGCGGGTGGGTGAGTGTGAGGTGGTTTTGCGGGAGGGGGGGTGTGTGAGGTGTGGGGGGTGCGGGTGAGTGGAGGTGTGAGGGGTTTGATGTGGGTGGTGGTGGTGCGGGGGTGGGGGAGTGTGGAGGTGGGTGACGGGTCGTGTTGAGTGTCCTCCTGTGAGGTGGTGCGGGGTGGGTTGGTGTCAGTGTTAGGTGGTGCGGGGGTGGTGTGGGTGGGTGGTGCGGGTTGTGTGTGGGGTGAGTGTTAGGTTGGTTGAGGAGGTTGGTGGTGGTGGTGGGGGTTCGGAGTGTGAGGTGGTGCGTCTTGTGTTCCCCTTGGGGTGAGAGAGAGGTGTGTGATGGTGGTGGCGGGTGTGTGAGTTGGGGGAAAGGTGTGGTGCGGGGGGGGGGTGGGTGATGTTGTGTGTGAGGTGGTGCGGGTGGGTGAGTGTTAGGTGGTGGAGTGTGAGTGCGGTACCTGAGCATGAGGTGTTCCGTGGTGTCCGCAGTCCTCAGGAGAACCCGGAACCTGACGTTCTGTCCCTGTTTGACGGGGCCGTACGGGGTCACGATCTCCAGGTTCCGGTCCACTCGGACCCGCGGCGCTTCCCGTTTGCTCTCTGCAGAACTCAGGATCACAGTTCCGATTCGCGTGCCGCCGGCCCCGGGGTCCCGCCGCTCGGTGCAGTCGTCCCCCCGGGGCGGTCCCGCAGACAGGCCGTAACGCAGCTCCACCGCGGGTTCCGCCGAGCGTCTGCGGTGGAGAACCGGGTGGAACCAGGACGCGGGCACGCCCAGCTGCACCACGCACATTCCCAGAATGCCTTGCAACCTGCAGGAGGCAAACACCGTGCCCTCCGGTTGGTCCCGCGCTCCCACCACGTGGACGCATGGCAGCGAGTCCGGCGCAAGCTCCGCCTCCCTCCACTTGCGCCCAACCAGATAAAACAGAATGTGCACCTGAGGTTGCTCCGCCCCCACGGCGCCGCTCAGCAGGTGGGCCCTCACCCTCCAGCCCCGAGCCTCGGGGGCCCCGCCGGGCCACGCCCCACCGGGCCACGCCCCCGGGACCGGATCGGGCGGGAGCGCGGCCTCGGCGGACAGGTTACCGTAGCTGCAGTTGACGGACAGCGAGGGGGAGGAGCCAGGGGCGGGGCGGTGCACATACAGAGGCTGAGTGATCGTGTTCAGGGTGCCATTACGCATCACTTCCTGTGGAGAGTCACGGACCAGGGGAAAGGACCAATCGGCACCCTGCAAGAGACAGGAAATGGGCAGAGCTGAGGGGAAGGGGGAGGAGACACGCGCTGAAGCCTCCAATACGGTCACTCCAAATGGACCCCCACTCCTGTAGAGAGGCATGTTGCGAGAAAAAAAAAAAACACAGAGAGACACAGAGAGAAAGGAAAAAACCAGAAAGGAGGAGAAAAAAGAGAAAGAAAAAAAACAGAGTGAAGAGGACGAGAGAAGAGAAGGACAGAGAGACAGGAGAGGCACAGAGGAGAGAGACGAAAAAAGGAGAGGAGACTCACACAGAGATGACACCAGAGAGAGAAACCAGAGAAAAACCCAAAAAAGAGGAGGAGAGAAAGGAGGGAGGGGAAGAAAGACAGAGGGAGAGAGAGAACAGAGAGAGAGAGAGGAGGGAGAGAAAAACAGAGCAGATGAAAAAAAGGAAAACACAAAAAAAGAGAAGATGGAGAAGATGAGAGGAGAGGACACACAGAGAGGGACCACAGAGAGAGAGAGACAGGAGGAGAGACGAATGAGAGAGATGAGAAGAAAGAGAGAGAGGAGGAAAAAAAGAGATGGAAAAAAAAACAAGAAAAAAAAGAAAGAGAGAAGGATGAGAAGAGAGGAGACAGAGAGAAAAAAAAAAACAGAGAGAGAGAGACACACAGGAAGAAAAAAAAAAACAGAAAAAAAAAAACCAAAAAAGGAGAGAAAAAAACCAGAGAGAGAGAGAGACAAGAAGAGAAAGAAAAGAGAGGAGGAAAAAAAAAAGACCCAGAGAGAGGACAGACAGAGAGAGAGAGAGAGAGACACACAGAGAGACACAGAGAGAGACACAGAGAGAGAGAGACAGAGAGAGAGGGGGACAGAGGAGAGGAGAGAGAGAGAAGAGAGAGAGGACAGAGAGAGAGAGAGACGAGAGACAGAGAGAGAAGAGAGAGACAGAGAGAGAGACAGAGAGAGGAGAGAGGAGAGGACAACTCCCCCCCGAGAGAACACAGAGAGAGAGAGACAGAGAGAGACAGAGAGAGAGGAGACGAGAGAGGAGAGAGAGACAGAGAGAGGGGGAGAGAGAGACAGAGAGAGACAGAGATGGAGAGAGAGAGAGAGAGACAGAGAGAGAGAGACAGAGAGAGAGAGAGAGAGAGAGACACAGGAGAGAGACAGAGGAGAGAGACAGAGAGAGAGGGACAGAGAGAGAGAGAGAGAGACAGAGAGCAGAGAGGAGAGAGAGAGAGAGCAGGAGAGAGGACAGAGAGAGACTGAGAGAAAGAGACAGAGAAGGAGACAGAGAACAGGAGAGATGACAGAGAGAGAGACCTGAGACAGAGAGAGACAGAGAATAGAGAGAGAGACAGAGAGAGAGAGAGAGACAGGAGAGGACAGACAGAGACGACAGAGAGAGAGAGAGAGAGAGACAAAGAGAGACAGAGAGAGAGAGAGGACAGAGAGAGAGACAGAGAGAGAGAGAGACAGAGAGAGAGAGACAGAGGAGAGAGAGAGAGAGAGAGAGGAACGCAATTAATAATCATGAAATTCAATCACTTCTAGACACCCACCTTGCTGGGACACCACCACATACACTCACAGTGAAGAAGGAGTTAATCTGGCAAAAAACCCAAAACCTAAAACTTATATATTTAAAAGATCAGCAGAAAAAAGCTAAACCTCAAACCTAAAACCAGATTCAAATGCCCAAAAATGTTTAAACTCCCAATGAAAAATGGTTTGATAAAGAATGTCAAAATTTAAGGGTAGAAACAAACTTAGAAAAAACTATCCAACCAAAAACCATTAGAGACCCAAACAACCCAAACATACGACTTCTTTACGCTGTGAGACACTCAAAAAACTATACAAACGCACACTCAGAACCAAAAAGCACAACACGCACAGAACCCAACTGACAATAATCGGGAGGAGTGGTCCAATCAATATCACTCACCAGTTCTGGGAAAATTGGAAACAAAACTAAAGAAAAGAAAAAAGGAAGAACTAGCAATGGCCAAGATGGAGAAATCTGGACTGAAAACACTTCCCAATCCCTGCCCTACCCAAAAAACATAGAACCAAATTCAAAAAAACCAAAAACGAAAAACAAATCAGCCATAAAAACTAATAGAGGCTTTTTTTTTTTGAAAAAAAATCATCAAGGGGACCAGCAGAACCCTTTTAGACCACGTTAATTACAAATCAGGAACTCCAAAAGAAAAAGTCAATCAACCTACAACCTAAAACCAAACAAAGCCCCGGGACTCGATGGGATCCTCAACCAAATGATCAAACACTCCACAGCAAAATAAATTCCACCTGGCCATTTTAAAATTATAAACCTGGTTCTGAGTGCAGGCAGCTTCCCTGAAATCTGGAATCAAGGTTTATTAACTCCAATATATAAAAGTGGATAAAAAATTCGACCCTAATAATTACAGAGGCATCTGTGTGCAACCTAGTAATCTGGGGAAGTTATTTCTGTAGCATAAATTAAACTCACGGCTACTGAACTTCCTTACGGAACACGATGTCCTGAGTAAAAGTCAAAAATCGGCGTTTCTACAAATTACCGCACGAACAAGATCACAGGGTTACACCCTACACACCCTGATAGACAAACATGTGACTCAAAATAACTCCAAAATATTCGCATGTTTTATTGAACTTTAAAAAAGCATTCGATTCAAATCTGGCATGAAGGGCTGTTTTATAAACTGTCAGAAAGTGGGTGTGGGGGGTAAATCATACGATCTGATTAAATCCATGTACACAGGAAACACATATGGCGTGCGGGAATTAGAAATTCGGCAACAAAAACCAGACAGACTTTCTCTCTCAGAGGCGGGGGAGTGAGACAGGGGCTGCTGACCCCCTTAAGCCCCACATTATTTAACATACTACATCAACGAACTTCGCCTCCACCTTAGGGAGAGTTCTCCCAGCACCCCCACCCCCACCAAAAAAAACATCACATCATCCCCAACTGCCCCACCTCCCTCACCCCCCCCAAAAAAACTGCCCCACATCACCCCCTGGTCCCCCCAACCACAGGGAGGAAAGCTGTGGTACTCACCCCCCAGCCACTGTCACCCCCACAAAACGCCCCACCACGTGCCAAACTCAGGAGAGGTGTACTGGCTACATGTGTACACAGAAGAGTGAGAGGGACAGAGGGAGTGAAACCACAACACCCACACACACACACCCACACACACAAAAGAGCCTCTACCCTTTATTTAAAACATATTTATATATGGGTGTATATATTATACTAATTTCATTGATAACACACTATGTACATTCTTGTAACATTTTGTAAATTTGTTTTTATTGTTTATTGGTTTTTCATTTTAATTTTATTTTTGTAAACCAGAGAAATAAGCCCCACTTGGGGGCAAACACAAAGTTTCTATAATTTGTCATACATCAAATAAAGCCCCAGGAGAGGAAAAAATTGAAATTGAAAAATTTAGAGAGAGTGTGTGTGTGAGTGAGTGAGAGAGTGTGTCTGTGTGTGTGTGTGTGTGAGAGAGAGTGTGTCTGTGTGTGTGTGTGTGTGTGTGTCTGTGTGTGTGAGAGAGAGTGTGTGTGTGAGTGAGTGAGAGAGTGTGTCTGTGTGTGAGTGAGAGAGAGTGTGCGTGTGAGTGAGTGAGAGAGTGTGTCTGTGTGTGAGTGAGAGAGTGTGTGTGTGTGTATGTGTGTGTGTGTGTGTGTGTGTGAGTGAGAGAGTGTGTGTGTGAGTGAGTGAGAGAGTGTGTCTGTGTGTGAGTGAGAGAGAGTGTGTGTGTGTGTGGTGTGTGTGTGTGTGTGTGTGTGAGTGAGAGAGAGTGTGTGTGTGTGTCTGTGTGTGTGTGTGTGTGTGTGTGTGTGTGTGTGTGTGAGGTGTGAAAATATAATGAAGTTGAGGAATGATGCTACACCTCATCACACACTCTAATCCCTACAGAGAGACTCAGTACAGACACAGCAGATTCATGGGGGGTGTGTGTGTGTGTGTGTGTGTGTGTGTGTGTATGAGTGTGTGTGTGTGTGTGTGTGTGTGTGTGAGGGCTCAGTTAAATGTTGGTACACACCATTTGAAGGTATAAATGTCGTAACACTGCTGTGACTGAAGTCCAGCGTACAGCTCACCTCAACAGTTTAGGGAAGGACCGTCACTCAGTGACCTCAGTGACCTCAGTAGATGTATTAGATGTTGTTAGATGTTCTCAGTCTTCTGTAAAGCAGGTCTGAGGAGCAGCCATCTTCATAGCGGTTGTGTAATGGTGCAGATGTGTGGGTGCCCTCACCCTCACATCTGTCCGGGCGTGGGTCAGTCCTCACCCTCACATCTGTCCGGGCGTGGGTCAGTCCTCACCCTCACATCTGTCCGGGCGTGGGTCAGTCCTCACCCTCACATCTGTCCGGGCGTGGGTCAGTCCTCACCCTCACATCTGTCCGTGGTCCCTCACCCTCCACAATGGGGGCGCTGGGGTCAGTCCTACCCTCACATCTGTCCGGGCGTGGGTCAGTCCTCTAACCCTCAGGTCTGCCGGGCGTGCAGTCCTCACCCCACAATGTGTGTGAGCGTTGGCTTCAGCCACCCCAGTAGACACCAGTCGGGCGTGGGGTGTTCATTGTGCGGGGTGGGTAAGTCTCCGATCACCCCATATGTGGGTTTATTGTGTGTGTTATTGTGTGTGTTTATTGTGTGTGTTATTGTGTGTTATTGTGTGTGTTTATTGTGTGTGTTATTGTGTGTGTTTATTGTGTGTGTTTATTGTGTGTGTTATTGTGTGTGTTTATTGTGTGTGTTTATTGTGTGTGTTATTGTGTGTGTTTATTGTGTGTGTTATTGTGTGTGTTTATTGTGTGTGTTTATTGTGTGTGTTTTGTGTGTGTTTATTGTGTGTGTTATTGTGTGTGTTATTGTGTGTGTTATTGTGTGTGTTTATTGTGTGTGTTATTGTGTGTGTTTATTGTGTGTGTTTATTGTGTGTGTTATTGTGTGTGTTCCTGCAGGGGGAGTCTGATGTCCTGAGTCAGCAGAATGGAGAGTTATTTATTCATTCTTTATTCATTTATTCATGACGGCGGCGGGCGGGCGGGCGGGCGGGCGGGCGGCGCTCAGCGTGCAGATGCTGCCTCGTCCCCGCAGCCGCAGCCGCGCAGCCGCGCCTCTCTGCCTCTGTTTTTATTTCATCGTGCTGCGCCGCAGACGCCACGCTTCCCCCGAAACGCAGGGGTTTGAGTGCAGCGCCCCCCGCAGAGCGCTGCCATTTATTCAGCTCGTTACGCGTCTTCAGACTCATCAGTCAGAACCCCAACACCGCCACCCACAGGACAGCAGGGGTCACGCTCGGCCCGGGGCCGGATCCGAGGTCACCGAGGTCATCGAGGTCACAGAAACACACCCTCTTAATGAAGATTGTGTCATTTCAGCTCAAACATGAAGGAGGCGCTCATTTAATGCTGCAGCCTCGTTAACACCTCCACCTGCACCTCCACCTCCACACCACATCCACCTCAACCTGCACCTCAACCCACATCCACCTCAACCTGCACCTCCACCTGCACCTCAACCCACATCCACCTCAACCTGCACCTCCACCTGCACCTGCACCTCCACCTCCACCTTCACACCACATCCACCTCAACCTGCACCTCCACCTGCACCTTCACACCACATCCACCTCCACCTCAACCCACATCCACCTCAACCTGCACCTCCACCTGCACCTTCACACCACATCCACCTCCACCTGCACCTCAACCCACATCCACCTCAACCTGCACCTCCACCTGCACCTGCACCTCCACCTCCACCTTCACACCACATCCACCTCAACCTGCACCTCCACCTTCACCTGCACCTCCACCCCACATCCACCTCAACCTGCACCTCCACCCCACATCCACCTCAACCTGCACCTCCACCTTCACACCACATCCACCTCAACCTGCACCTCCACCTTCACCTGCACCTTCACACCACATCCACCTCAACCTGCACCTCCACCTTCACCTGCACCTCCACCCCACATCCACCTCAACCTGCACCTCCACCTTCACACCACATCCACCTCAACCTGCACCTCCACCTTCACACCACATCCACCTCAACCTGCACCTCCACCTTCACCTGCACCTCAACCCACATCCACCTCAACCTGCACCTCAACCCACATCCACCTCAACCTGCACCTCCTCACCACATCCACCACTCTGCACTCCCATAACCACACACACAACCTCACAGCTACATGGAGCAGTGTGTGTGTGTGTGTGTGTGTGTGTTGTGTGTGTGTGTGTCTCACAGCTCGGTTCTGCGGTTGCTGTTGGAAGCAGATGTTCTTGTTAGCATTAGCGTTAGCTGCGAGAGTAAAAATAACTCTTGTTGCATTTACATTGCACTCACAGTGTAACAGTGTTCCACACTTCATTATCCACACACACACACACACACACACACACACACACACACACACACACACACACACACACACACAGCAGCTCGTTACCACCCACACATACACTTACCACACCGGAGAACATCCACTCACAGTTCCTGATCAATGATCGATCAGTGACCTTCAGACGCCATCAGGATCAATCACTGTCCAGCACCCCCCCCCCCCCCCGACCCCATCATCATCACTTCATTCACACTCCGGTTCCAGAACCATCACGGTTCCACTCAGGGTTCCACTTTAACTGAACGGGACTTCAAAATCTCACACACACACAAACACACACAAGCACACACACAGACACACACAGACACACACAGACACACACAGACACACACAGACACACACACACAACATTGTTATAATTCTATTCTGTATTAAATTATTTAAAAGTTTTAAAACTTGTGATTTGAGGCTCAAAGAGTTACAAATGAAATACAGTTCAACACATCAGTGTGTGTGTGAGAGTGTGTGTGTGAGAGTGTGTGTGTGTGAGTGTGTGTGTGTGAGAGTGTGTGTGTGTGAGTGTGTGTGTGTGAGAGTGTGTGTGTGAGAGAGTGTGTGTTGATCTCTTTATACAAACTGATTCAGAGTTGATTGAACACTTTAGAAATCAATGATAGTGTGCTGAATAAACATTTACACAGAATACACACACACACACACACACCATCACACACACACACACACACACACAACACACACACACACACACACACTCACACTCACACTCTCATAATGAGCTATTAGCAGCTGCATTTTTGTG
>JAFMOC010001968.1:0-12529 GCA_019802505.1 Corydoras sp. C115 | reverse complement strand
TTCTGTGATGCAGTTCCACCATGTTCCCCTTCGTGTGTACGTGGATGGATGTGTTGCTACTCCAGTTCCTGATCTAAATGCAGTTCCCAGATATTCCTTCATTGAGAACTATGGGTGAGTGGGATTCCTGTGAGCTTTATGTTGCTGCTCATATGAACCCTAACCTGCATAACCTGTTGTAGGTGCTTGGTGGATGCTAAGCTCACAGGGTCCAGGTCACGGTTCATGCCACAAACCCAGGGAACTAAACTGGACTTTCAGCTGGAGGCCTTCAGGTTCCAGCAGGTTAAAAATAATATGGTAAGTACTGCTGGATCCATTAGTCTGAGTGGAACTTGTTCAGTTGCTTGTACATAATTTCTCCTCTTGTTTCAGATCTACATTGCATGTTTATTGAGGGCAACAGCAGCTTCTTTCAGTCCTGGTCCAGAGCACAAGGCCTGTTCCTTCTCTGGCAATAGGTATGTTTAAGGAAAACAGTAGAACCTCAGCAGCACCAGATACTAAAACCAGAATCTCTGTAGGTGGATTGCTGCATATGGTGACAGTGGAGTCTGTAGCTGTTGTGATGGAAACTGCAGCTCTAGAAAAGGAAGAGCTTCAGAAGGTATGTTACTTGATTAACTAAATCAATGCTGTCATGTGACTGCTTCAGTCATTGTTGTGCTTTTCAGCATATTTTGAGTGAAATGGTAATTCTTCTCCTTTGATTCTAGATCTGCAGCTGAAGGGAGAAGTGATGCTTGGGCCGATTGTGGTTCAACATAAGGGATAATTTAAAATAAAATTCTTAAAGTGATCTGTTCCTTGTAGCTTATTTCAAAGCTTATGTCTGTTTCAGACTGGATTTCTGGTTTGTTTTCAAACTGTGTGCCAACTTTTATGAAACTACTCATTACATGAGTTCTTATTGACTTGCATTACCACTGATTTCCCTGGAACCACAAAAAAAGGCACTTGTGGCACGGTATAAGGAAAAAGAAGGCACGGTATAAGAAAGATGCGGCACAGTTTGAAATGCATATTTACCTTTTGCTGTCTGTTGCAAGCTGCACTTTGTTAATTCTGATGTGCACATCGAATTGGTAAGCAGAAACCTGTTACAGCCGAATCCTATATAGAGTTTTGCCAAATTTAATCTTAACGTGTGTACAGCGCCACAACAGACGCTCAGGGCACAAATGAGTTTTACTGAATAATTAAGTAATTTTATTATGAATATCATTGTTTAATTAGGATTTAGCGTTTTGTTGCTGGTACTTATCTGGTAAAGTTATTAGACTCACTGAGTGGGGGAGAACAGAGGCCCCCCCCCCCCCTTGTGCTGTTCACTGATGCACAGAAGGGCCTGTCATACATTTACATTTAGTATTTTATCCAAAGTGACTTACAAATGAGAACATAATGAGTCAGAAGCCATGGAGAAAACCAACTATACTGTAAATTCATCAAACCTGTTTGTTATTCGATGCTGTGCCCCCCCCCCCTTCTCTACAACAGGTATTTGTTAAAGAGATGCGTCTTAAGTAGTTTCTTAAAACTGTTTAGTGATTGTGCCTTCCGGACAGGGTTGGGAAGAACGTTCCACCATTTTGAAGTGGTGAAAGCCACGGAGTGAGAAATAGCTCCTCGGTAAGATGGAATCGCCAGGCGGCAATTATCACTGGAGCGAAGCGAACGAGTCGGAGTGTGTTGTGAAAAGAGAGTGAAGGTAGGAGGGGGAAGATCCAGAAATGGTTCTGTATGCCAGAGTCAGTGACTTGTACTGAATGCGAGCAGCTACAGGAAGCCAATGGAGGGAAGTGAGTAATGGAGTGACATGAGTTCGCTTGGGCTGGTTAAACACGAGTCGGGCTGCAGAGTTTTGAATTAGTTGAAGAGGTCTGATTGTGGAAGCTGGGATACCAGCAAGTAGCGCATTACAATAATCAAGCCGGGATAAGACTTATAAGAAGCTCTGTTTTTTCTAAGTTTAATTTGAGATTCCTGTCACTTCCTTTACACAGGTTTACACCGACAGCTGACTTCCTATTTCCAGGACAACAACTAGAAGTACAGATAAGAACATTAATATTATTTTGGATAGATAAGAGAGGGAACATTAAGTAACTGAACTGCCTTTATCTAGTAGACTTTGTCATCCCCATTGTTAAGTCATGTGTTGGATAGAGACTGTATACTGGCAGTAATAGGCCTTAAATATCAAGGAACTGATGGGATTCGAACCCAGGATCTCTCGTTTACTAGACAGGTGCTTTAACCAACTAAGCCACAGCAGCACGTTAGAATTGCATACAGCGACTGCATACGGCTTGTCATGTCACAGATATTTAAATAACGGCAAATGAGCAGCGAGTTTAATAACTAAACCACAGAAACAGTTTAAAGTGACTGAAAACAGACTTTAGTTCTATGATAGTGCAGCAGACTTTATCATACATGACAGAGTGGTGAATATCAGAGCTATAGTGATTAGCAGTGCTGCTTTCTAAACTCTTTATCTGCCTTTGATTTCTGCATCGTACAAATCCAGAGTGGTGGACACCATGTCAAAGTTCTATAAAAGAGTGGTTTTCAGATCAGCTCACCTGATATATTTTTACACAAGTTTAATAATAATTCTTTTTACTGTTTGACTCTATCTGAACTTAACACAGAGCAAAGACACATATCACATAAACTAAAGCTCTGTGCACTCCTTACAATGGACAAGCAACCTGCCAGATTATTTTAAGTACTTTTTGGAATACAAGGATACTTTATTGTTAATTCCACCGCACATCCAGAACATAGAGAGAATCATGATATTGCTCCTTCCTCTCTAAAGACAAAGAAAGGGGAACCATCCCCATTGGCTGGGCAACCTGCCAACCTGCACTTTGGTAACTAAACATGGAGCCCCCATAACCAAATGTGGAGTGGACGGCACGCAATGCCACAATATTGTCCTCAAAATAATCATTCATTTTCGAAGAAACCCTCCATGACTTTGCCTCCAGCAAAAAAATAATATATTACTTATAATGGAGAATGCAGGTATCGATCCCACCACCTCTCGCATGCTAAGCGAGCGCTCTACCATTTGAGCTAATTCCCCAATTAACCCGTAAGTCTTAATCTTCTATTAGGTCAATAGATCTAAAAGAACGATCAGCGGCTGGCTGGCTTGACCATCATTTTTTAGTGCATTCAGCTATTTTAGAGTTTTAAACTATAGTAGAATCCTCTCTTGAAACAAGATTACAGGTTAGATTTCAGGTGGGGTTCTCTTTGTGTCTGTCAGCTTTTTTCTTTGGGTCTCTGGTGTCCTCCCACATCTAACGACATTCTGACACTAAATAGTTCTATTCAGTTGTGGATCTTCACAAAAGCTTCACTCTTCCCTGACCGGGAATCGAACCCAGGCCGTGGCGGTGAGAGCGCCAAATACTAACCACTAGACCACCAGAGAGATATGTATATGTGGATGTGTTTTTGATTTATATTCATGTACAGACTAAGTGTTAGTTATATACTAAGTACATACTAAGAATGTCCTCATACAGCAGTCAGCATATTTATGTTTTTCTACTTGAACAAAGACATATATGGCTGATTAGTTAAAACATGGATGTAGCAGAAACATTTATTAAATATTAAAAATACTGTACTACATCATTGATACTAACAAAGTAAAGAGGAGAAAGAACTGGCTTGAACACAAGACTCTGAGGCAAAGAGGATCAGGCACTACAGACTGAGCTAGCCAAGTTTCACAGAGAGTGCACCACTGACCTCACGTGTTAGTCAATGGTGCAGCAGCGTGTGAGATTTCAGGCACAAACTGTAAAAGAGAAATCTCCCCATCAGGGAATTGAACCCCGGTCTTCCGCGTGACAGGCAGAGATACTGTCCATTATACTAACGAGGAGTGAGAGACTGATTGTTCAAACTTTAAGTTCAGTAGATTTGCATGTGATTATTGTGTGGTTTAATATTATGTGTATAAGGAGAGTTTACTACGGGTGGCACGGTTTGAATTCTCCAAATTGCCCCATAGAGAGTGTAGTAGACCCTAGTAGAGGATAAAGCGGAAGATAATGGATGAATGGATGGATGGAAGCTTCAGAAGCAAACGTGTTGTCAAACCACATGCTATACATGCTGAACACAGATGTGTACTTATATTTACATTTTGGTGATACTGAAATGTGTCAATGTCCTCATACTACAGTCAGCATGTTTATGTTTTTCTACTTGAACAACCACAAAAACACAGATTAGCTGATTATTTAAAACATGGATGTCGGGGGAAGCGTTCATTAAATATTAAAAACACTCTTGTACAACAATGATACAAACAAAAGAAAGGCGAAACAAAGGTCTTGAACCCATAACTCTGAAATAAAAAGGGTCATGTTTCACAGACTGAGGTTAAAAGATAGCGCTCCACTGAGCTAATGCGTTAGTTAGTGTTTGAAGCATCAGCATGTTTTGCCATGTCAGCATACAGGGATGGGGCCAGTGATTGGGTTAAGGAAATTTACAGAAAAGTGGAAGCTTAAGGGTGTGGCACGGTGGCTTAGTGGTTAGCATGTTCACCTCCCACAGTCCAAAAACATGGATCAAGATCAATTGAATTCTCCAAATTGCCCTATAGAGAGTGTAGTAGACCCTAGTAGAGGATAAAGCGGAAGATAATGGATGAATGGATGGATGGAAGCTTCAGAAGCAAACGTGTTGTCAGAAATGTGACAGATAAAGTGTCATTAAACCCTGTTTAGTTGAGTTGTTATTGAGAATACTCAGTAGTGTAAAGTAGTGTAAAATTTTCCAAGAAACCCTCCATGACTTTGCCTCCAGCAAAAAAATAATATATTACTTACAATGGAGAATGCAGGTATCGATCCCACTACCTCTTGCATGCTAAGCGAGCGCTCTACCATTTGAGCTAATTCCCCATTTAACCCTTATATTAATAACCACATGCTATACATGCTGAACACAGATGTGTACTTATATTTACATTTTGGTGATACTGAAATGTGTCAGTGTCCTCGTACTACAGTCAGCATGTTTATGTTTTTCTACTTGAACAACCACAAAAACACAGATTAGCTGATTATTTAAAACATGGATGTCGGGGGAAGCGTTCATTAAATATTAAAAACACTCTTGTACAACAATGATACAAACAAAAGAAAGTCTTAATCTTCTATTAGGTCAATAGATCTAAAAGAACGATCAGCGGATGGCTGGCTTGACCATCGTTTTTTAGTGCATTACCTTGCTATTTTAAAGGTTTAAACTTTTTTTTTTTAGTGCATTAAGGTCTTGAAATTGTCCAAAAAATTACAGGTTAGATTTCAGGTGGGGTTCGTTGGAAAGCTTTTTTCTTTGGGTCTCTGGTGTCCTCCCACATCTAACGACATTCTGACACTAAATAGTTCTATTCAGTTGTGGATCTTCACAAAAACTTCACTCTTTCCTGACCGGGAATCGAACCCGGGCCGTGGCGGTGAGAGCGTCAAATCCTAACCACTAGACCACCAGGGAAATGTGTATATGTGGATGTGTTATTGATTTATATTCATGTACAGACTAAGTGTTAGTTATAAACTAAGTACATACTAAGAATGTCCTCATATAGCAGTCAGCATATTTATGTTTTTCTACTTGAACAAAGACATAGATGGCTGATTAGTTAAAACATGGATGTAGCGGAAACATTTATTAAATATTTATTGTAATTGAATTATGGACTGCAGAGACAAAAATACTGTACTACATCATTGATACTAACAAAGCAAAGAGGAGAAAGAACTGGCTTGAACACAAGACTCTGAGGAAAAGAGGATTAGGCACTACAGTTTGACTGAGCTAGCCAAGTTTTACAGAGAGTGCACCACTGACCTCATGTGTTAGTCAATGGTGCAGCAGCGTGTGAGATTTCAGTCACAAACTGTAAAAGAGAATTCTCCCCATCGGGGAATCGAACCCCGGTCTTCTGCGTGACAGGCGGAGTGAGGAGTGAGAGAGTGATTGTTCAAACTTTAAGTTCAGTAGATTTGCATGTGATTTATTGTGTGGTTTAATATTATGTGTATAAGGAGAGTTTACTACGGGTGGCACGGTGCACGTTCGACTTTCAGCGCTAGGTTCCCGGTTCGCTAAAATCCCCATCTGGGTGGAGATGTTCACTCCTGTGTCTGACCACTCTACTGATGAGGAAGGTTGCTAAAAATTGAATTCTGTTGGTTATATTCCTGTGTTCAACTCCTGGTATGATGATTTTTGAGATCATGGATTACCTTGCTGGTTGTCTGTTGAATTTTTTAGGCCCCCGAGACTTGTCCAGGGTGGCATAAGGAATTTAGCGAGCGTTGGATAGCACTGCTTTTTCATCAAAGTCCATTCAATGAAAGACATTTGAAAGGGTGCTGCGTATGGCGTCCTGAGTTCTGTAGCAAATGAACTGTATCTGTATTCTGCATCGTGACTTCAGCAAGCCTGGGTGGAATTTGGGTTTGTGCAAGCGCACAAGAAAACAAAATTAGAATTAAAAAAAAAAAAAAAAATAAAAATAATAATATATATATATATATATATATATATATATAAAATATATATATATATATATATATATATATATATATATATATATATATATATATTGCTGCTGTTTCATATAAATAGTGGTTAGTAGACAAATAGTGGTTAGAACTCTGTGTTGTGGAACTCCAGTTCGAAATGGGGTCATGGAAAGCTCTTTTAAAAAAAAAATAACTTTATTTTCAATCAATCAACTGATCCTGTGTTCTTTAGATTTTTTTTGTCTAAAGTAAGTATTTATTGTAATTGAATTATGGACTGCAGAGACAAAAGATGTGAAGTTATGCCAAATAATTACAATTAAGAAAAAAACATGTTAAAAGACCTTTTATTTTTGATACAGCAGAGTTATTTCATCAGTAAAGTATCAGTTTGTTTTAAGTTCAATCAAGTGATATATATTATACTCCATGATGCACAGAAACTAAACTAAGTTGGAACCCTTACCCTATTTCTTTCACTGAGCGTAGCGTTTTAGAATTCAAACAAAAATCATAACAAATCTTCTCTGTATTGTGTCTATATAAACATTTTTCAACAGGCTTCAGACAAACATGTAAATTGCGCTCTGGTGCCACTTTAGGGTGGAGAAGGGCAGCAGCATTATCGGTCACATGATCAAATGCGGGTGACACGGTGGCTTAGTGGTTAGCACGTTCGACTCTCAGCGCTAGGGATTCCCGGTTCGAATCCCCATCTGGGTGGAGTTTCCATGTTCTCCCCGTGTCTGTGTGGGTTTCCACCGGATTCTCCGGTTTCCTCCCACAGTCCAAAAACATGGATCAAGTTAATTGAATTCTCAAAATTGCCCCATATAGAGTGTGTCTGTGTGAGTGAGTGTGTGCCCAGCGATGGATTGGCGCCCTGTCCTGGGTCTATCTGCCCAGCGCCCGAGACGTTCTCCCCTGGATAGGCATGGGGAACCCTCCCGCGAGCCTAATAGAGGATAAAAGTGGGAGATAATGAATGAATGAATGATCAAATGCACCTGTCAATTCAGTGACTCAGGTCTGAAGCACAGGGCATGGTGTTGGACTGCTGCGTTGTGTACTAACTTAAAGGCATGTGAGTTGTGTGCATCCTTGATGAACTGTAAGTAATCACAGATGCTCCAGACTAGAATCGTTTATTCAGCCCATAATGATAATGCTATCGTTACTGTATTATAAATATATTTTTGCATTTCTGAATATACTAAATTGTTATAATTATTGTATAGAAATTTACGTTTTTTTTATTTATGTAAAATAAGTTTACATTCAATTTTGAACTTTATGCAAAAAATATATTAAAGGGAAAACAGTTTGCACAACAAAAAGTGGCTTACAAAAGCTCATCAAATAACAAGGTACTGCTGGGATTCGAACCCAGGATCTCCTGTTTACTAGACAGGCACTTTAACCAACTAACCCACAGCACCACATTAGATTTGACTACAGTCACTGCACATGCCTTGTCATGTTACAGACATTTAAATAACAGCAAATAAGCAGCAAGTTTACTAACTAAACCACAGAGACAGTTTAAAGTGATAGAAAAAAGATTCAGTCTGAAAACTTTAGTTCTATGATTGTGTAGCAGACTTTATCATACATGAGAGTGTTGGACATTAGAGTTATAGTGATTAGCAGTGCTGCTTTCTAAGCTCTTTATCTGCTTTGATTTCTGCTCATTAAAAATCCAGAGTGGTGGACACCATGTCAAATTTACTGCTCTAGTTTGGAATGGCCCTTATGCATCTTATTTATTTTCTCCATATTCATGTCTTGATGGTATTTACCTGATTAAAAAAGTCTTCACAATAGCTGCTAGTGTGGCTGAGCGATTATAAAGCCCTAGATTTAGGCTCCACACCCTTTGGATGTCTCCTCCTTGGATCACCACCTTACCGTGGTGGAGGAGTTTGCGTGCTTGAATGATCCTAGGAGCTATGTTGTCTGGGGCAAAAAAAGCCCCTGGCAGGGTCTCCCAAGGCAAATTGGTCCTAGGTGACAGGCCAGACAAAGAGTGGTCCAATAAAAACCCCTATGAAAAGAAACAACAGGAACACGTGTACCCTGCCCGATATAGGGTTATCGGGGCCCCACCCTGGAGCCAGGCCCGGGGATGGGGTTCGTCAGCGAGCGCTTTCCCGTGGTGCCCGGCCGGGCCCAGCCCGAAAGAGTTACATGAGTTCCCCCTCAAATGGGCTCACCACCTGTGGGGGGGTTAGTAATAGGGGTTCGGTGCAGTGTGGATCGGGCGGTGGCCGGAGGCGTGGGCCTGGGCGTCGCGATCCTCGGTTGCTGAAATTGGCTTTCGGAACTTGGAACGTCACTTCACTGGCAGGGAAGGAGCCTGAGCTGGTGCGGGAGGTTGAGAGATACCGGCTAGATATAGTCGGGCTCACCTCAACGCACAGCTTGGGTTCTGGGTCCAATCTCCTTGAGAGGGGCTGGACTCTGTTCTTTTCTGGAGTTGCCCCATGGTGAGAGGCGTCGGGCAGGTGTGGGCTTTCTCGTGGCCCCCCGGCTTGACGCGTGCATGTTGGAGTTTTCTCCGGTGGACGAGAGGGTAGCTTCCCTACGCCTTCGGGTTGGGGAACGGGTACTGACTGTTGTCTGCGCTTATGCGCCGAACGGCAGTTCAGAGTACCCAGCCTTCTTGGAGTGCGTGGGGGGGGTACTGGAAAATGCTCCCCCTGGAGACTCTGTAGTCTTACTGGGGGACTTCAACGCTCACGTGGGCAATGACAGTGAGACCTGGAAAGGTGTGATTGGGAGGAACGGCCTCTCTGATCTGAACCCGAGTGGTGTTCAGTTGTTGGACTTCTGTGCAAATCATGGTTTGTCCATCACGAACACCATGTTCGAGCACAAGGGTGTCCATAAGTGCACATGGCGCCAGGATGCCCTAGGCCGCAGTTCAATGATCGACTTTGTAGTGGTGTCATTGGACTTGCGGCCATGTGTCTTGGACACTCGGGTGAAGAAAGGAGCTGAGCTGTCAACTGATCACCACCTGGTGGTGAGTTGGATCAGATTGCGGGGGAAGATGCCGGTCAGACCAGGCAGACCTAAACGTATAGTGAGGGTTTGCTGGGAACGTCTGGCAGAAGAACCCATCAGACAGATGTTCAACTCTCACCTCCGTCAGAGCTTCAACCACATTCCGGGGGAGGTGGGGGACATTGAGCCTGAATGGGCCATGTTCCGTTCCTCCATTGTTGAGGCGGAGGACAGGAGCTGTGGTCGAAAGGTAGTCGGTGCCTGTCGTGGCGGTAACCCTCGAACACGGTGGTGGTCACCCCATGTAAGGGATGCCGTCAAGCTGAAGAAGGAGTCCTATCAGGCATGGTTGGCTTGTGGGACTCAGCTGACCGGTACCGACAGGCCAAGCGATTTGCGGCTTCGTGCATCGTGGAGGCAAAAACCCGGGTGTGGGAGGAGTTCGGTGAGACTTTGGAAAGTGACTTTCGGTCGGCTCCTAGAAGATTCTGGCAAACTGTCAGGCGACTCAGGAGGGGAAAGCAGTGTGCCACCAACACAGTATATAGTGGAGGGGGTGCACTGTTGACTTCGACTGGGGATGTCATTAGGCGGTGGAAGGAATACTTCAAGGACCTTCTCAATCCCACCAATATGCCCTCCGGAGAGGAGGCAGAGTCAGAGGACCCGGGAGGAGGCTTGTCCATCACTGTGGCTGAAGTCGCTAAGGTAGTCAGAGGGCTCCTTGGTGGCAGGGCTTCTGGGGTGGATGAGATCCGCCCGGAGTTCCTCAAAGCTCTGGATGTTGTGGGGCAGTCTTGGCTGACGCGCCTTTTCAACATTGCATGGTCATCGGGGGCAGTGCCTCTGGACTGGCAGACGGGGGTGGTGGTGCCTCTTTTTAAAAAGGGGGACCGGAGGGTGTGTTCCAATTACAGGGGAATTACACTCCTCAGCCTCCCCGGCAAAGTCTATGCAGGGGTACTGGAGAAGAGAGTCCGACTGATAGTCGAACCTCGGATCCAGGAAGAGCAGTGTGGTTTTCGTCCTGGTCGTGGAACACTGGACCAGCTCTTCACTCTCTCCAGGATCCTCGAGGGTTCATGGGAGTTTGCCCAACCAGTCTACATGTGCTTTGTAGATATGGAGAAGGCTTTCGACTGTGTCCCTCGGAGTATTCTGTGGGAGGTGCTTCGTGAGTATGGGGTACATGGCTCCTTACTACGGGCCATTCAGTCCCTGTATTTGCGAAGCAGGAGCTTGGTTCGCATGGCCGGCAGTAAGTCGGACTGGTTTCCAGTGAGGGTTGGACTCCGTCAGGGCTGTCCTTTGTCACCGGTTCTGTTCATAATTTACATGGACAGAATTTCTAGGCGCAGCCAGGGGATGGAGGGTGTCCGGTTTGGTGATCTGAGGATCACGTCGCTGCTGTTTTCAGACGATGTGGTCCTGTTAGCATCATCAGGCTGTGAACTTCAGCTCTTACTGGATCGGTTTGCAGCTGAGTGTGAAGCGGCCGGGATGAGAATCAGCACCTCCAAATCTGAGGCCATGGTTCTCAGCCGGAAAAGGGTAGAGAGTCCTCTCTGGGTCAGGGATCAGATCTTGCCTCAAGTGGAGGAGTTTAAGTATCTCGGGGTCTTGTTCACGAGTGATGGGAAGATGGAGCGTGAGATTGACAGACGGATCAGCGCGGGGTCAGCAGTGATGCAGACCCTATACTGGTCTGTTGTGGTAAAGAAGGAGCTGAGCCACAAGGCAAGGCTCTCGATTTACCAGTCGATCTACGTTCCAACCCTCACCTATGGTCATGAGCTTTGGGTAATGACCGAAAGAACAAGATCGCGAATACAAGCGGCCGAAATGGGTTTTCTCCGCAGGGTGGCAGGGCTCTCCCTTAGAGATAGGGTGAGAAGCTCGGTCATCCGGGAGAGACTCGGAGTGGAGCCGCTACTCCTCCGCATCAAAAGGAGCCAGTTGAGGTGGTTCGGGCATATGGTAAGGATGCCTCCTGGGCGCCTTCCTAGGGAGGTGTTTCAGGCAAGTCCGGCTGGAAGGAGACCCCGGGGAAGACCCAGGACACGCTGGAGGGATTATATCTCTCAGCTGGTCTGGGAATGCCTCGGGGTTCCCCCAGTTGAGCTGGTGGAGGTGGCTGGGGCGAGGGAGGTCTGGGTCTCCCTATTTCGGTTGCTGCCTCCGCGACCCGAACCCCGGATAAGCGGAAGATAATGGATGGATGGATGGACTCTTTGGAGGTGTGGATTCAAATTGCCAACAGATCATTTTTAATGTCACTTAAAACATTAAATGAACATTTATTCCATGTGAATGATACTATTTTGAACAAGACAGTAGGTGATGTATAGAGCCCCAGGGATGAAATGGTGAGAATTTATTTTTCTTTTACATTTACATTTAGTCATTTAGTCTTACAAATGAGAACAGCCCTGAAGCCCTGAAAATATTAGTCTTTCACACTCTCACACCGACCTCACTACTTCAGAACACTATTTGTTTCCTATCTGTCTTAGAAACAGGTAGCGTGGCCGAGCGGTCTAAGGCGCTGGATTAAGGCTCCAGTCTCTTCGGAGGCGTGGGTTCAAATCCCACCGCTGCCAATTTCTTTATCCCCTTTAAAATAAATGAAGTTAAGGTTAAAACACCCAGCCAAAGAAAGCACAATTCTTATGTAACTAATGCTAATGTAAGGAAAGTTGTAAGAAAAACATGTTAATCTGACAAAAAAAAGAATGATCTACCATCTGGTCTTCAGCAGAATGAAATATTTTTAACAATTGTATCCTGGATTAGCTCACACTGACCACAGTTTGTAAGAGTACTGTTTGTCTCCTGTGTTGATTCTGATTAGTTAGAGGGGTAGAAGTTTAAGGTGGAAACACTGAGTCAGATATTCTTCTAACAGTCTCCTTTTTAACTTTATTTATTTATTTAAAATTAATTTATTTGAT
>JAFMOC010000215.1:502500-762875 GCA_019802505.1 Corydoras sp. C115 | reverse complement strand
GTGAGGCGACCGCGGCGGTGAGTCCCATTTTAAGCCGCGAAAGCGAGCGAGGGAGCTCCGTTAGCTGCGCACACACTGACCGCCTACAGGGTTCCGACACAGCCGCGGCGCTAACGACGGGGTGTGTGTGTGTGTGTGTGTGTGTGTGTGTGAGTGTGGTGACGTGTTGCCACGGTGTGAGGTCGGTTGTGTTACGCTGTTGAAGTGTGTGTGTGTGTGTGTGTGTGTTGTGTGTGTGTGTGTGTTGCTACAGCTAACTGAGCTAGGTGCGGGTTAGCTGGTGGAGTGACATTGCGGAAGGAAGGGATGAGAGAGAGAGAGAGACCCACGGCTCTTATTTCCACGTGTTTACTGCGTGACTGTCTGTAGAACCCACGGGGGCAGAACCCACGGGGGGTATAAACACCACTGCATTGTCCGTACAGATGTTCACGAACTGCGCCAATCCATTCATCACTGCGTGTCTCTCTGATGTCCACATTTCTAAACACGTGTCTCTCTGATGTCCTCACTGCAAAGACGTTCCTGCTCCATCACTAATGAACCTGCACTTAATTAACAGACCCTCATTAAAGTCCTGGTTCCTGGAACCACTCAGGTTCTATGACTCTGGTCCGTGGGGTTGTTCGAACCTGGAACTCCTGTAGTGCACCTGTAGTGGAGAACTTCTGAAGGTGCCAATCTAAATGTTAAGACGCTTTGGTTTTAGGTAGGTGGCTTAGTGGTTTAGCATGTTCTCCTCTCAGCGCTAGGGATTCCCGGTTCGAATCCCCATCTGGGTGGAGTTTCCATGTTCTCCCCGTGTCCGCGTGGGTTTCCTCCGCGTTCTCCGGTTTCCTCCCACAGTCCAAAAAACATGGATCATGTCAATTGAGTTCTCCAAATTGCCCCATATAGAGTGTGAGTGAGTGTGTGCCCGGCGATGGATTGGCGCCTTGTCCTGGATGTATCTGCCCAGCGCCCGAGACGTTCTCCCCTGGATGGGCATGGGGAACCCCCCCCCGCGACCCTCCCATCCATCCATTATCTCCCGCTTTTATCCTCTAATAGGGTTGCGGGGGGTTCCCCATGCCCATCTAGGAGCGTCTCGGGCGCTGGGCAGATACACCCAGGACCCAATCTATCACTGGGCACACACTCACTCACACAGACACACTCTTTATGGGGCAATTTGGAGAACTCAATTGACTTGATCCATGTTTTTGGACTGTGGGAGGAAACCGGAGAACCTGGAGGAAACCCATGCGGACACAGGGAGAACATGGAAACTCCACCCAGATGGGGATTTCGAACCGGGAATCCCCAGTGCTGAACACTAAGCCTCCGTGCCGCCCATGTTTTATAATTGTGGAGTTATTTACAATAGTGCATTGTCTCAGAGCATCCCTATAGTGTTTGAAAGCTGACCCCCTGAAGAGACATCGTCACAGTGGGAAGTACTGAACTTCTGGTGTTTGTTGGTTTAAAGGGAAGAAGCCTCATAAGGATCAAAGCTCAGTGTGGGACTCGTCCTTCTTGAACGACCCAGCGATGTTAAGAGTGCAGAGAGGGCGTGGTAGCTGAGTGGTCAGGGCGTTGGGTTGTTAATCTGAAGGTTGGTGGTTCAAATCCCAGGTCCACTGAAGTTACCAGTGTGGGTCCTTGAGCAAGACCCTTAACCCTCATTGCTCCAGGGATGTTGTGATGAACCCTGTGTTCACCTTGTAAGTCGCTTTGGATAAAAGCGTCCAATAAATGACCCAATGTAAAATGTTATTTTGAAGAGTGACTGAATTATTATTATTATATATATATATTTTTAAATCTGAACCTTAAAGCTGCAGCTAAAACTGCTCCGCTTTGGATAAAAGCGTCCAATAAATGACCAAAATGTTAATGTAGATACAGATCGTACAATCATTGGTCCAGTTTACGAAAAGTAACATTCATTCGTTCATCCATCCATTATCTCCCGCTTTATCCACTATTGGGGGGGGGGGGGGGGCATGCCCATCCAGGGGAGAACGTTTCGGGCGCTGGGCAGATACACCCAGGACAGGACGCCAATCCATCGCTGGACACACCCTCACTCATACACACTCTATATGGGGCAATTTGGAGAACTCAATTGACTTGATCCATGTTTTTGGACTGTGGGAGGAAACCGGAGAACCCGGAGGAAACCCACGCAGACACGGGGGGGGGAACATGGAAACTCCACCCAGATGGGAATTCGAACCGGGAATCCCTAGTGCTGAGAGGAGAACATGCTAAAACACTAAGCCAACGTGCCGCCCGAAAAATAACGAACTGATTAATTTTAGTAAAAAATCTTTTTTACTTTTTTTTATTTTTTATTTATTTATTTATTTTTTTATTTTTAATTTTTGTCATTAAATTTCTCTTTGAGACATACCTGGTGACGTCCTTTACGTCATCATGTCAGTCCTGTGACGGCCTTTCAGGCAGCATGTGGACGCAGACCGAGTCTGCTCGCTGTGGCCTGAAGGGTTTGAATGTCGTGAATGTAAATGGTCACTCAGCCTCCGGTCACTTTGGGTGGCGCTCTGTATTGACCGATCACACGGCAGAAGCCTCCTGTTTCACTGTGTTGACTCCACCTCGGCTCTGTTGTGGATCAGGACGTAAACGGTCATGTGACACCGGCTTACGGTTCTAACTTTGGCTTCAGTTAAAGCCAGTGTCTCTGTCTGTTTATGTTCGGACGTTGATGAGACGTTTGGCCAGCGTCTCTGTCTGTTTATGTTCGGACGTTGATGAGACACTCGGTCAAACGCGGGCTTCGTTTACTCCCCTCTGCACCGGAGCGGACCTGTCTTAAAAATGTGGGTGCTAATTCTATACATACTTGTCTTTGACGTTCCGTCATGTTCTGTGTTTATGATCACGGAGCTTTGTTGGTAACAGCTAGGTGGTTACAGCTGTTACCTTTTGGTAAGATTTAATAAAAATGTGGAGGATAGTGGCACGGTGGCTTAGTGGTCAGCACGTTTGCCTCTCAGCGCTAGGGATTCCCGGTTCGAATCCCCATCTGGGTGGAGTTTCCATGTTCTCCCCGTGTCCGCGTGGGTTTCCTCCGGGTTCTCCGGTTTCCTCCCACAGTCCAAAAACATGGATCAAGTCAATTGAATTCTCAAAATTGCCCCATATAGAGTGTGTCTGTGTGAGTGAGTGTGTGCCCAGCGATGGATTGGCACCCTGTCCTGGGTGTATCTGCCCAGCGCCCGAGACGTTCTTCCCTGGATGGGCATGGGGAACCCCACCGCGACCCTAATAGAGGATAAAGCGGGAGATAATGAATGAATGAATGAATGTCTGTGGGATTCGTGTAGTCCACCTTTTCGGCATTAAATTCGGAAGCTTCATTTGGTCCCATTGCCTGCCGTCCAATCACGGCCGTGATGCCGTTAGCTAGAACACACTCCATCTCTGTTCTGTTTTATCGTTAGATCAAACTCTGGAACAGCGCTGATGTAGATGTTGTTAGTTGGTGTGGCCGCATCATTTTGCTGATGTTTGGTGTTTTTTTTTTGTTTTTTTTTCACAGTGTCGTTACTGAAGCATCACCACTTTACTCCTCGGCTTCCTTTTTTTTTTTTTGTTTTTTTTGTTGCCTTTTACGGTCCTTGGTCTTGCTGCGTGTAAAATGATGTGCCGCAAGTTATAGTCCCGAGTCAGTGTTCTGTTGTGAAGCAGAGACAGCTGACGAGGAACACACCGAGGAACCATGAGCTCGGCTAAACCCAGCGGGCTCAAAGCTCCCAGCAAGATCGGCAAGGCCGCCGGACCTGGTTCCACCAAGACGTCCGCCTCATGTGAGTGTTTGTTTTTAAGCGTTTTCATTTGTAGTGCATTTAGAGGGTGCGGTAGCTCAGTGGTCAGGGCGTTGGGTTATCAATCTGAAGGTTGGGGGTTCAAATCCCAGGTCCACTGAAGTTACCAGTGTGGGTTCTTGAGCAAGACCCTTAACCCTCATTGCTCCAGGGATGTTGTGATGAACCCTGTGCTCACCTTGTAAGTCGCTTTGGATAAAAGCGTCCAATAAATGACCAAATGTGATGTAAATGTTATTTTAAAGAGCGACTCTGAATTATTATTATTATTATTTTTTAATCTGAACCTTAAAGCTGCAGCCAAAACTGCTCCGGGGGACAAAGCCTCAGCCGAAAACCAGGATGCCACAGAAAGCTTTACGGTCGGAGACAGAGTTTGGGTGAACGGGAACAAGCCGGGCTACATTCAGTTCCTGGGAGAAACCCAGTTTGCCCCGGGGCAGTGGGCCGGCATCGTGCTGGACGAGCCCATAGGGAAGAACGACGGCTCGGTGGCGGGCGTGCGCTATTTCCAATCGGAGCCTTTGAGAGGGATTTTCACGCGGCCTTCCAAACTCTCTCGCACAGAGGGGGAGGAGGCCAATGGCACCACGACAGCGCCTTCATCGCCCACCCCCTCCGCCACGGCGATGCCCCCAACGCAGTCGGCTCCGGCGACCGCCAAAAAGACCGTTCCGACCAGCAAACCTGCCACCAGCCTGACCCGCTCCAATTCGGAGTCGGTAACCAACCTGTCGGAGGCGGGCTCGTTGAAGAAAGGAGAACGAGAGCTGAAGATGGGGGACAGGGTTCTGGTAAGATTGTGTCTTCGTGTGTGTGTCCTTCTAGATCTGCGTGTTTTTACTTTTGTTATTATTTCCTCTTAAGGTGGCTGGTTCCAAAGCTGGTGTAGTACGTTTTTTAGGGGATACAGATTTTGCCAAAGGGGAGTGGTGTGGAGTAGAGCTGGATGAGCCTTTGGGCAAGAACGATGGTGCGGTGGCTGGAACCAGGTATGTGTTCTGCTCACTCACTGAGTTCTAGATGAGGCGCTTCATCAGGCGGTTATTAAGTCAACCAATCATGTACCGTATTTTCCGGACTATGAAAATTTTTTCCCAGAAATCGGACGTGCGCCTTATAATCCGGTGCGCCTTATACGTGTACTGAGTTCCAAAATCTATAAACGTATTGTTGTGCGACCGGGTGGTTTTGTCCACACATCGCCGCCCTGCTGATCTGCGACTCCATGCGCGCTCATCTCACAGAAAAGCCGAGTGAAGAAAATTAATTGGGAGCTCGCCGTCATTCCGGGAGGATTAAATAAAGAACTCGGACCGCTGGACATTGGTGTAAACGGGGCGTTTAATGTAAAGTTGCGGGCGGTGTGAGAGCGATGGATGATAGACGGCGAACACACGTTTACTAAAACTCGGGAGGCGGCGGCGGGGCGAGTTACGCCACCGTCTGTGAATGGATTGAGGAGCCTGGGCCGAGGTTTCTGATGTGACCGTCGTCCGAGCTTTCACGAAAGCCGGCGTCGTCGCCGAACGGCCGCCCGGAGACGAGACGGACTCGGACATCGATGAGAGGGAACACCGGAGTGCTCGATAGAGAACCAGCTTTTTAATTCAGACACAGAAGACGAGGACTTTGATGGATTTGTGGGAGAAGAGAGATTAAAAATGTGTGTTTTATCAAATAGTGGAATAAACTTCAATTATAAATCAGCGTTCTGCATCCTTTACTTTTCTTGTAGATCGTATGTTTTAGTGCCTTATAATACGCTGCCGTACAGAATAAGTACCGTACAGAAATAGAGTCCCTAATTCAGACTGCGCCTTATAGTACGGTGCGCCTTATGGTCCGGAAAATACGGTAATTAGTTTACACCAACTACTGGAACGTGGTACGAGTCTGACTGTATCATGTTTGTTGGTGCCAGATGAAAGCTGAAGTTTCATTCATTCATTATCTCCCGCTTTATCTTCTATTAGGGTCGCGGTGGGGTTCCCCATGCCCATTCATGGGAGAACGTCTCGGGCGCTGGGCAGATACACCCAGGACAGGGCGCCAATCCATCGCTGGGCACACACTCACACACTCAAACACACACTATATGGGGCAATTTGGAGAATTCAATTGACTTGATCCATGTTTTTGGACTTTGGGAGGAAACCGGAGAACCCGGAGGAAACCCACGCGGACACGGGGAGAACATGGAAACTCCACCCAGATGGGGATTCGAACCGGGAATCCCTAGCGCTGAGAGGAGAACATGCTAAACCACTAAGCCACCCCAAGCTGAAGTTTGAATGTATTATTTATTAATAACTCCTCTTCTTCAGGTACTTCCAGTGTCAACCAAAGTACGGCCTTTTTGCCCCAGTGCACAAGGTGACGCGCATCGGCTTCCCCTCCACCACTCCAGCCAAGGCCAAAACCACCGCGCGCAAGGTCCCAACACCAGGGGGCCTAAAACGCAGCCCGAGCTCCTCGTCCGTCAGCTCCATGAGTTCTGTGGCCTCGTCCGTAAGCGGCAAGCCCAGCCGGACCGGCCTGGTGCGTCCCACTCACCCGCATCTGCGAGAACCCGAGATGTTTAGAGCGATGTCTGATCTCTAAGGCTTTAACCGTCGTCACTGTTTTCTGCAGCTGACGGAGACGTCGTCGCGCTACACCCGTAAGATCTCGGGGACCACGGCGCTGCAGGAGGCTCTGAAGGAGAAGCAGCAGCACATCGAGCAGCTGCTCGCCGAGCGCGATCTCGAGCGGGCCGAGGTCGCCAAAGCCACCAGCCAGGTGGGGGAGGTGGAGCAGGAGCTGACGATTCTCCGGGAGGGTCAAGAGCAGGTCGGGATTTTTAAGGTGAAGCCGATTTGTTTGATGTTGAAGGCGAGGTCTGAGTTGGCGGTTCGTGTTTGCAGTACGTGACCGAGATGGAAGCCAAAATGGATCATCTGCGCGGTCTGGTCGAAGCTGCCGACCGGGACAAGGTGGAGCTGCTGAATCAGCTCGAGGAAGAAAGGAGGTGAGGGGTGTGGGGGAGTCACTGACATGCACATCATTACTGTTCAAATGTAGATACCGTTTTTTTGGACTTTGGATGACCCATGCAGACACATGGAGAACATGTGAACTTCACCTAGATCGGGATTTGAACCTGAATCCAGAGCGCTGAGTGATGAACGTGCTCATCATTCCAACATAGTTTCTCTATTTCAAGTGCGAGTTCCTGTCTCGGGTGTTTCAAAACTGTCAACAGAAAGTGTGACTCCCAGAGGAAACAAGCACAAATGTGGGGAGAACATGCAAAATCTAATAAAATAATCTGGGCCAAACTCCCTGAACATAACACCTGAAGGCCTTCGACTTGTGTGGTAGTAGCACTACCCATCCATCCATCCATTTCCGCTTTATCCTCTATTAGGGTTGGGGTTCCCCATGCCCATCCACGGGAGAACGTTTCGGGCGCTGGGCAGATACACCCAGGACAGGGTGCCAATCTATCGCTGGGCACACACTCACTAACACACGCACTCTATATGGGGCAATTTGGAGAATTCAATTGACTTGATCCATGTTTTTGGACTGTGGGTGGAAACCGGAGAACCCGGAGGAAACCCACGCAGGCACGGGAGAACATGGAAACTCCACCCAGATGGGGATTCGAACCGGGAATCCCTAGTGCTGAGAGGCGGAAATGCTAAACACTAAGCCACTTAATCCAAATTATTTGAGAAAGTTGTCCTTTAAAAATGATTATTAGAGGTGAGTTTAGGATTCTTCAGGTTGGAAACTGGTCATCACGTCTTAAGTTTAATTAAGGCTTGTTTGGTTCTGCTAACAGAAAAGTGGAGGACCTGCAGTTCAGTGTGGAAGAGGCCTGTATTACCAAAGGAGACCTGGAGGTAACGGGCGTCTTCATCTTCATCATCATCACATGTTCTTTCCTCAGAATACAATCATTATCCTCCTCATGATCATTTCATGTTCTTCCCAAAATGATTTTTTTATTTTATGGTAAAGGATCACACATTTTATAAACCTGAGGACTGTTTTTAATTTTATTAGATTGCTTCTTTAAAACCTAAAACCAGTTCAGTGTCCTTCTGCATCACCGTAGTTCATGTTCAGGTGATTTATTTAGGATTTATGCTCTACACATTCATTCATTCATTCATTATACCGCTTCATCCTCTATTAGGTTCGCGGTGGAGAGAACAGGAGAGAACGTCTCGGGCGCTGGGCAGATACACCCAGGACAGGGCGCCAATCCATCGCTGGGCACACACTCACTCACACACACACACTCTATATGGGGCAATTTTGAGAATTCAATTGACTTGATCCATGTTTTTGGACTGTGGGAGGAAACCGGAGAACCCGGAGGAAACCCACGCGGACACGGGGAGAACATGGAAACTCCACCCAGATGGGGATTCGAACCGGGAATCCCTAGCACTGAGAGGCGAACGTGCTAAACACTAAGCCATCGTGCCGCCGCTCTACATATTATCTAAACATTATTATTATTATTATTATTATTCTCTAAATGCTGGTTTGATGCCCGCGGTGTTAGATGATGCACTTAAACTAAAGTGCTCTTTGTGATTTAGTTGGGGAGTGACCGGAATCTTCAACCAAAGGTGATCACTATGCCGTTAATTAAAGGTTAATGAGCCAAGGTTGAATCTTAAGGAACCTTATTAACGTATTTATTAATATCTAACTGTGAACACGACGCTGCTCTTCTGTCTGCAGTGCTGACTCCAGTATGGCTTCTTCTAAATTAACACCATTAATGTAAAATGAAACGAGAGCTTTTGCGGTTGTGTGATGCATGACATTAAAATGTCCAGGTGTGAGAGGGGCTTGATTAGATTAGTGCTGTCCGTCTGCGGTGTGGCTGGGTATGTCCAGCCTGAGGTCCAGTAAAGTCTTAAACGTGTGGTGTAGCAAGTTCCACACAGTCCAGAACATCAGATGAGCAGGTGGAGGGTCTAATATAATCTGGAACGTCTGTCGGTGGAGGGGCCCATATAGTCTGAAATGTTAGTTGAGAAAGTTGGAGGGTCCAAAATAGTCTGGAACGTTTGACATGCAGGTGGAGGGTCTAATCTAATGTGTAACGTCTGATGCTGCAGGTGGAGGGTTCAGTGTAGTCTGATGTTAGATGAGCAGTTGGAGGGTCCAAGTCTGGGAGGTCTGATTTGCAGGTGGAGGGTCCCACATAGTCTCAAATGTCTTGTACTGGTGGAGGGTATAGTCCAAACTGACTGACGTGCAGGTGGAGGGTTCCACATAGTCTCGAATGTCTTGTACTGGTGGAGGGTATAGTCTGAACTGTCTGACGTGCAGGTGGAGGGTTCCACATAGTCTTGAATGTCTTGTACTGGTGGAGGGTATAGTCTAATCTGACTGATGTAGAGGTGGAGGGTCCCACATAGTCTTGAATGTCTTGTACTGGTGGAGGGTCTCTGTATAGTCTGAACTGTCTGACGTGCAGGTGGAGGGTTCCACATAGTCTCGAATGTCTTGTACTGGTGGAGGGTATAGTCTAAACTGACTGACGTGCAGGTGGAGGGTTCCACATAGTCTTGAATGTCTTGTGCTGGTGGAGGGTCTCTGTATAGTCCAATCTGACTGACGTGCAGGTGGAGGGTCCCACATAGTCTTGAATGTCTTGTACTGGTGGAAGGTCTCTGTATAGTCTAAACTGTCTGACGTGCAGGTGGAGGGTCCCACATAGTCTTGAATGTCTTGTACTGGTGGAGGGTCTCTGTATAGTCTAAACTGTCTGACGTGCAGGTGGAGGGTCCCACATAGTCTTGAATGTCTTGTACTGGTGGAGGGTCTCTGTATAGTCCAATCTGACTGACGTGCAGGTGGAGGGTCCCACATAGTCTTGAATGTCTTGTGCTGGTGGAGGGTCTCTGTATAGTCTGAACTGTCTGACGTGCAGGTGGAGGGTTCCACATAGTCTTGAATGTCTTGTACTGGTGGAGGGTATAGTCTAATCTGACTGACGTGCAGGTGGAGGGTCCCACATAGTCTCGAATGTCTTGTACTGGTGGAGGGTCTCTGTAAAGTCTAAACTGACTGACGTACCGGTGGAGGGTCCCACATAGTCTCGAATGTCTTGTACTGGTGGAGGGTCTCTGTAAAGTCTAAACTGACTGCACTTGGTGGAGGGTCCCACATACGTCTTGAATGTCTTGTACTTGTGGAGGGTATAGTCCATAAACTGTTACTGACGTGCAGGTGGAACCTTCCTCATGGGTTGCTTGAATGTCCACCTTCCCCTGCTCTGTGGAACCGGTCTCTGTATAGTCCGCATCTGACTGACGTAGAGGTGGAGGGTCCCACATAGTCTCAGAAAGTCTCAAATCTTTAAACGCTTGGAAATTCATTTAATTAGTGTTTTGTAATTTGGGACGTGTTTGTGTGTGAACAAGCATATATATATATATATATATATATATATATATATATATATAAAAAAACGTATGTATGTATGTATGTGTGTGTGTGTGTGTGTGTGTATATATGTATATGCTTGTTCACACAAACACGTCCCAAACACGTGTGTGAACAGGTTTCAGTCCTCATATATATATACATATATATATATAATATATGAGGACTGAAACCTGTTCACACACGTGTCTGTATGGACTTATATCCATCCATTATCTTCCACTTTATCCTCTATTAGGGTTCCCCAAGCCCATCCAGGGGAGAACATTTCGGGCGCTGGGCAGATACACCCAGGACAAGGCGCCAATCCATCGCTAGGCACACAGTCACTCACGCATACACACTCTATATGGGGCAATTTGGAGAACTCAATTGACCGTGATCCATGTTTTTGGACTGTGGGAGGAAACCGGAGAACCCGGAGGAAACCCACGCGGACACGGGGAGAACATGGAAACTCCACCCAGTTCGGGAATCAAACCTGGATCCCCATAAATAAAAAATGAGTTGTTGATTCTAGAACACTGATTTATTAAAATTATATTTATACATCAGTATTAGCTCATTAGAATAGACTCCGCTATCCCGGTCCTCAGCCATGACGAGTTTCAGAACGTTTACCCCCCCCCCCCCCACCCCCGTGGTGCAACATTGGCTTTGTATCTGTTGTTTGAAGTGGAATGTTTGCTCTCCGTGTTTTAAGGTCGCTACGGTATCTGAAAAGTCACGAATTCTCGAATTGGAGCGGGAACTTGCTTTGAGAGACAAAGAAGTGGCTGCTCTCAGGCAACATCTCGAGGCTTCCCCTGGAAGCCAAACTTCTGCTGGTGACCCCACAGCTCCCATCCTTCAGGAGGAACTCCGTGTACTTCGCGCCCAGCTGTCCTCCGAAGTGGAGAGTCATCAGACGGAACTAGCTGCTATTCGCTCGAAGCTGGCGGCAGACGAAAAGGCACACCGCGACGCGGCGTCTCAGCTGCAGGCGTCTTCGGCTCAATTAACGAAAGACAACGAACAGCTCCGCACCCGACTCACGGAGGCTGAACAGGAGAACGCCGACGTCATCGAGTTGTGGCGCTCCAAACTGGAGGCGGCTATAACGTCCCATCAGCAGGCCATGGAGGAGCTGAAGGCCTCCTCAGGTAAGGGGGTGGGAGGATCGGAGGCGGCTGAGCTCCTCGAGTTAAGAGAAGCTCTGGAGAGAATAAACATGGAGCACAAACTCCGTCTGGAGGAGAACCAGGTCCGACACAACTCTGAGGCCTTAAAGTGGACGAAAGATATGGAGGAGCTCCAGAAACAGCTGGTGTCCGTGAGCGAGGAGAAGGAGCGACTGGTGGAGTCTCTCAGGACAAATCTGGAGAGTACAGAGGAGCAACATCTGGTCGAGCTGGAGGAGGCTTTAGGGAAACTGCACAACGCTGAAATAAGAGTCAAAGAGCTCGAGGACGAGAACGTTCAACTAGGACAGCGTGTCGAGCAGAAGGAGCAGGAGGTCCAGGAGCGAACGGCAGCCCTCCAGACCCTACAATCTCAACAGAGTCAAGGAGACCAGGAGGCGCAAAGTCTCTTAACCCGGACGGAGGAGGCGGAGAGAAAGTTCAGGACTCAGGAAGAAAAGGTGGGTTCAGAGATGATGATGATGGACAGTCAGTCCAGAGAACATTAATAATACATTACGGTTTCCACACATAAACATTCATTGGAGACGAGCTTTAAATTCCTCCTCCGGTCTTCTCGGTGTTGTCTCTCCATCTGTGTGTTCTGATAGGTCTCTGAGTTGACCTCGGTGCTGGAGGGCAAGCAGACGGAGCTGACGGGACTGCAGCAGACGCTGTCCTCATTGCAGCAAAGTAACGGCTCTCTAGAGCGAGAGCTGTCTGAACTGGTACGAGATCGGCTGTTGGATTAACACCATGTGGACACATTCGGTCTGTTAGATTAACACCAAGTGGACACATTTGGTCTGTTAGATTAACACCATGTGGACACATTCGGTCTGTTAGGTTAACACCATGTGGACACATTCGGTCTGTTAGGTTAACACCATGTGGACACATTCGGTCTGTTAGATTAACACCAAGTGGACACATTCGGTCTGTTAGATTAACACCAAGTGGACACATTCGGTCTGTTAGATTAACACCATGTGGACACATTCGGTCTGTTAGATTAACACCATGTGGACACATTCGGTCTTTTAGATTAACACCATGTGAACACATTCGGTCTGTTAGATTAACACCATGTGGATACATTCGGTCTGTTAGGTTAACACCATGTGGACACATTCGGTCTTTTAGGTTAACACCATGTGGACACATTCGGTCTTTTAGGTTAACACCATGTGGACACATTCGGTCTTTAAATTCAGGTGTTTCATTCAGAATCTTTACATTCAGCACTCAGCTGGACGCTTTGGAAACATTTATGGGAGCCGTTTGGGGAGTTTATTTATTTATGTAGAGAATTTTACAAAAGTACATTATTTTAAAGCAGCTTTATAGAGTTTTAAGACTGAACCTCCAAAAAATCCAAAGGAACAGCGACGAGGAAAACAAGCCGGTGGGAAAAAAACTTTGTGAGGACCGAGGCTCAGTGGGGTCCTCTTTATTTGGGTAGACCGGCGGGTAAACAGTGTAGGACACTAAGATACACATTGTGTATATAATTACATTTTTTAATATTTTTTTTAAGGAAATAAATATTCATTCATCCATTATCTTCAGCTTTATCCTCTATTAGGGTCGCGGGGGCGTTCCCCATGCCCATCCAGGGGAGAACGTTTCGGGCGCTGGGCAGATACACCCAGGACAGGGCGCCAATCCATCGCTGGGTACACACTCACTTACACAGACACACTCTATATGGGGCAATTTGGAGAATTCCATTAACTTGAAAAACCATGTTTTTGGACTGTGGGAGGAAACCGGAGAACCCGGAGGAAACCCACGCGGACACGGGGAGAACATGGAAACTCCACCCAGATGGGGATTCGAACAGGGAATCCCTAGTGCTGAGAGGAGAACATGCTAAACCACTGTGACGCCCAGATTGTTAATTAAAAAAACGATAAACTGATTCAGTTCAGTCACCTCTTCAGAACGGGAGGTCTCAAAGCGCCGGCCGCTGTAATGAAAACGATGGGTGTCTTAATACTTTTGTTCATTTGATTTTATTTATGCCCAACGATAGATTGGCGCCCGAGACGTTCTCCCCTGGATGGGCATGGGAAACGCCCCCGCGACCCTAATAGAGGATAAAGCGGGAGATAATGAATGAATGATTGAATGAATGATTTTGTTTATGACCTGGTTAAATCTGATATGATTTTAATCTGATCTCATCTGGATCTGAAGCTTTCCTTTCTTTTGTAGAAACAGTCCCTCGAATCGTCCTCGGCGGCTCAGACGGCGTCCTCGCAGGCGCTTCAGAGTGAGTGCTGGATTTGTTCCTGCTCTGTTCTAATGTTCCAACCTCATATTATTATATGTACGTTCCCTGAGCCCTTTATTAAGAACGCTGCGTCACATTGCTTTAAAAACAGTCCTGAGGTCTGATGTTTTCATTCTGAGATATTTAGTGAAGCGGTGATCACACACACAACGTGGGGACCCACATTATTCTTATTCCAACCTGCCTGACCTCTGCCAGTTTGTTCTCTTTTAATGTAATGTACACATCTACACATCATATACATACATATGGTCTTTTTTATATAATATAATATTTTGGTCAGATTTATATAATATTATATATAAATGGATAATAATATATATTAATGACAGAAAACATTTTATTTATTTATTTATTTATTTATTTATATATATATATTCTATATATATATATATATATTATAATATATGTAATTTATTGTATATACATTTATAGGTAAAATGTCCATTCTATATTTATAGTTGTAGTTTCTGTATATGTTATATATTATATGTTATATATGGTTGTATATTCATAGTTGTATATTCAATTATATTTCACATATCTATATACTATTTTTACCTCATTTTCTTATTTAAATTATAACTTTAATAGAGGGCAGCACGGTGGCTTAGTGGTTAGCATGTTCTCTCAGCGCTAGGGATTCCCGGTTCGAATCCCCATCTGGGTGGAGTTTCCATGTTCTCCCCGTGTCCGCATGGGTTTCCTCCAGGTTCTCGTTTCCTCCCACAGTCCAAAAACATGGATCAAGTCAATTGAATTTTCCAAATTGCCCCATATAGAGTGTGTGTGTGTGAGTGAGTGTGTGCCCAGCGATGGATTGGCGCCCTGTCCTGGGTCTCTCTGCCCAGCGCCCGAAACGTTCTCCCCTGGATGGGCATGGGGAACCCCACCGCGACCCTAATAGAGGATAAAGCGGGAGATAATGAATGAATGAATATAACATTTATATATATATATAATATATTATATATATATATATATATATATAAATATATAAAGTATATATATAAAACAAAGTATACAAATACTGAGTTATTCTGTCGGCTGTGAAAATAAGTAAATATTTCAAAGCGTGATGATGACGAGTAAATAAAGGCATTAAAAATACATTTTAATTCTGTCCTTGTTTTATTCCAATCTTAGAATGCAGGAGGTGCTGAACAAAAAAGAGGCTCGGTGCTCCTCTCTGTCCACTGAATCAGAGCAGCTCAAGGTCCAGCTCTCAGGTGAGAGGAAACCAGACCGCAGAGTGGGTGGGCTTTTAAAGTGTCCTCATTTAACTCCTCAAATGCTTCCTGCTCAGGAATGGAGGCCAAACTAAAGGTCAATGAGGAGAAGCTGGAGCAGCTAACCAAAGATAAACTCAAGCTTGAGGAGGACTTCAGCGAGCTCATCAAGTCTTCTGGAGACAGTTCTGTTCAGCTCACCAAGATGAACGACAGTCTCCACCAAAAAGAAAGGCGAGACCCTCACCAACCCGTTTTAATTTAACATTAAAGACTTCACTGATTAAGGACGACATGGTGGCTTAGTGGTTGGCATGTTCTCCTCTCAGCGCTAGGGATTCCCGGTTCGAATCCCCATCTGGGTGGAGTTTCCAAGTCCTCCCTGTGTCCACGTGGGTTTCCTCCGGGTTCTCCGGTTTCCTCCCACAGTCCAAAAACATGGATCAAGGTCAATTGAGTTCTTCAAATTGCCCCATATAGAGTAAGTGTGTGCCCAGTGATAGATTGGCGTCCTGTCCGAGACGTCCTCCCCTGGATGGGCATGGGGAACCCTAGTAGAGCATAAAGCTGAAGGTAATGGATAGATGGACTTTTTGGTGCTGAAATGTCTCTCACCTTCATCTTGCAGAAGACTCGAGGAGCTTCAGAGTCAGCTTCTGGAACAGAGGGAGATGGTCGCTCGTTTGGAGGAGAGCAGGAGTCAGGAGCAGGGCCGAGCCAAGCAGGAGATGAAGGAGCAGGAGGAGAAACAGCAGCAGGAGGTTTCCAACCTGCAGGAGAAGATGAACCTGCTGGTATGAGTGGATGAGTGGAGCTGCTGTTTGTTGGTGTTTTCATTATCTTCCACTTTACCCTCTATTAGGGTCGCGGTGGGGTTCCCCATGCCCATCCATGGAGAACATTTCGGGCGCTGGGCAGATAGACCCAGGACAGGACGTCAATCTACCACTGGGCACACACTCACTCACACAGACACACTCTATATGGGGCAAATTGGAGAACTCAATTGACTTGATCCATGTTTGTGGACTGTGGAAGGAAACCGGAGAACCCGGAGGAAACCGACGCAGACACAGGGAGAACATGGAAACTCCACCCAGATGGGGATTCGAACCGGGAATTCCCGTGCTAAACCACTAATCCACCGTGCCGCTGTTGGTGTTTTGATTTTTCAAAACCCGATTTGATTCTTGTGTTGCTCTGTAGGAGAAGAACCTCGAGGAAACTCGAGCTAAAGCACAAGAAGCTCAGGAATCTGGAGACAGAGCACTTACCGGTGCCTTAGAGAACCACGCCAAGGAAACTCAAGAGCTTCGAAGTCAGATTGAGTCGCTTCAGCAGAGGCTGAGCGTCTCAGAGGAGGAATCCCAAAAACGTCAAGAGGAGCTGCAGGAGATGGTGACATTTAAGGAAAAGGCAGAGGTAAGGCCACGTCGAAGGAGAATAAATAATAATCATGTTTATCTGCATCGGCTGCTGCACATTTTTATTATAAATACTTATAATAAAAATATTATTATTATATCATAAACACTTTAATAATAAATACAGTGCAGTGGGATCATCTTAAAATGGGTGCTGCTTACACTGCAGTCTAATGCATTTTCACCGTTTAAACACAAGAGGGCGCCAAATCGCGGTGGGGTTCCCCATGCCCATCCAAGGGAGAACATTTCGGGCGCTGGCCAGATAGACCCAGGACAGGGTGCCAATCCATCGCTGGACACACACTCACTCACACAGACACACTCTATATGGGGCAATTTTTGAGAATTCAATTGACTTCATCCATGTTTTTGGACTGTGGGAGGAAACCGGAGAACCCGGAGGAAACCCACGTGGACACAGGGAGGACTTGGAAACTCCACCCAGATGGGGATTCGAACCGGGAATCCCTAGCGCTGAGAGGAGAACATGCTAACCACTATGCCACTGTGCCGCCCATCTACATAAAGTTGTACTGTAGAATTAAACGGCCTCCATTATCAGGTGTTTCTGTGAACAATACAGCAGCTGTTGATTACTGAGATCTCAGAACGACATTAAAACATGACCACCAGGGAGGTATGATCATTATTTAAATATTCTATGTGTGGATTTATACACAAATAAAAACTTAATTATAAATATAAAAATGTATGCTTATGTCTGTACAGTTTACACAACTGGGATCTTTGGCTGCGGGGGGTGGGGGTTCAATTCATCATGATATAGCTCCATTCATTTGCACAACATTAAACTTCAACTCACTTAATATACCTGCATTAATTTTTTATTTAAACACTTAAATCTATTACGGCATTTAATTTAGTTTGAAGCAGGAGTCCATCATGTTCCAGTTTAACGTTCTGGATTGTAAGTGTTTTATGAATTCAGTGCTGGAATCTACAACACCAACATAATCTGGATAATATTTTCTCTCTAATGGCATCATTTCGCTGCAGAGTGATTTTTGATTTTTAATACAACCTTCAGAGAATATCATGCTTTGTGTTTGTCCATCATTAGTATAAACTTTAGAACGTCTGTGTTTCAGGTTCTCTACTTTGGGCTTTTGCTTTAATTGTTCCTCACTGTTTGTTCTCAGAGGCCGACATGATGATCCCTTCGTAACTAATCATAATAAACACGAGCCAGATTCTTAAGAGCTGCTGCTTGGCGGTGTTTCGCAGTGTTTCTCAGTGCTTTTTGGTGCTGCAGTGTTCAGCAGGTTCATGCATTAATGGGTCTGACTTTGTTTTTGCCTCACTGTCCAAAAAAAACAGGTACAGTTTAATTAATATTGGTTCCATAAAAGAAAAAACTGTAGAACATCAGGCTGAAAATATTCTTCATTATTTCAAAATACATTTGTTTGTCTTCTAAATGAAGACATGATATTTTCTGTGAGGATAAACCCTCAGTTCCTTTAAACCCAGTTTCGTACCTGGTTTTTGGACAGCGTTGCTGCAGAACAGAGGCTTTTCTTACCATTTTGTTTTCATACATGTTTGTGGTCTTTGGTTCTCATTTCCCTTTATTCCTCATCCCTGCATTGGTCAGTGTCTTTTGTTTTTATTTTAACTTTTTTTTTTTCTTTCTTCACTCAACATGACCTCCCATTTTTCCCGCCCTCGCTCAGTCGCTCGTTGCCGAATTGGCTTCCTCTGTGCAACTGTCTGAGAAGCTTGGTTCTGAGGTCGGAGACTTGCGCTGCTTAACTGAAAAGCTTTTAAAGGAAAGAGAAGACCTTCAGCTTCAAAAAGACACCGTGGAGAAGCAGCTGTCCGAATGTCTTGCGAACGTCTCGAGCTTGGAGGCCGGTCAGAGGGAGACCTCATCCAAAAACGATGAGCTTGGCGCCGTCGCTGAAGAGTTACGCAATGAGATCAAGGACCTGCTCGCCTCAAAGGAGGACCTGCTTAAGGAAAAGTCCTCCCTGAGTTCTGAGAAGGACCGACTAACCAAAGAGGTCGAGACGCTGCAAAAGGACTTGGATGGAGTTAAAGTTGAGAATGTTAAGCTGAAGCAGGCTGAAGCAGACCACCTCGTTCAGATAGAAGCTCATTTAAGAGATGGAGCTGAGCGACAGGACGACATTGTCAAATGTCACGAGGAGATCCAGAATCAGAAGAACAGGAATTCAGAACTAACACTCAGCTACGCCAAGGCCTGTGAGGAGAGAGCTGCAGTGCAGGAGAAGCTTAAAGTCTGCGAGGAGGAACTGCAGCGAGTGAAGTTACAGAGTCAAAAGCATGAAGAGCTTCAGTCCGTGATGCTCACCGAGAACCAGGGTCTTTCTTCTAAGAACTCTCAGTTGCTGATGGAAACCGAACGACTCCGCAACGAGAACGCCAAAGCGTGGTCCGATCTGAAAACCACCATTTTGGAAAAAGAGACTCTGACGGCTGAGAGGGCAGAACTCCAGAAGCAGCTTCACCTCACAAACACAGCGCTGGAGCAGTCCGGGAAGGAGAACGCAGAACTTCAGGCTTCCAGAGACAGCTTTGCCAGGATGCTCGAGGAAATTAAGACTAGCCGGGAGGTCACCGACTCCGAAAGGGTTCTACTGCTGGAGGAGAAGGAGAGCCTCATGGAAGCCCAGAGGAAACTGTGTTCTGAAAAGCAGGACCTCACAAAGCAGGTGGAGGAGCTGGTCGAGAAGCTGCGTCTCAGTGCTGAAGAGGTCCAAATGGCCAACGAGAAGATCGGACGTGATTCGAAGACGTTCGCTCAGGAGAAAGAGAAGCTTGATTCGAAATTCTTGGAATCCGAGAAAATCCTAAAGGCTCTCGAAGAAGAGAACAAGAACCTGAAGTCTGCACTCGAGAAGCAAACCGACGTTTGTAGGAACTTGGAGGAAAAGATCAGTGACCTGGTGAGGACACACGAACAGGAAAAAGAGGAACATGCTTCCATTTCAGCCGACCAAACTCGATCTGCAGCCAGGTTACTGAGTGAGAAGACACATCTGGAGTCAGAGGTGGAGGACATGAAGAAGAAACATCAGCAGCTGGACTCCGAGAGAGCGGAACTGACGCGTGAAAGATCAGAACTTGAGGATCTTGTGCAGAAGAAGACCTCTGAGGCCGAGTCGTTGGTGAAGGACACGATCAGCATGACTGAAGAAATGCAGGAGCTTCGGTCCAGCTTAGATTCTTTAAAGCAGGAGTTCACAGAGCATTCAGAAGCTTCTGAGAAGGAGAAACGCTCGCTGGACAAGACGATCGAAGACCTCAGAAAGACCAATGGAGACTTGAGTCAGCGGCTCGAAGACCTGTCCGAGCAGAACGTCTCTCTCTCTGAGGTCAAGAGCAGCTTGGAAGCTCATCAGCAACAACTCCAAATGGAGAGGACCGATTTGTCTGGAATCAAGAAGGAACTCTCTGACAGGGTGGAAGAACTTGGACGAAGTCTTGACGATTCAGAGAAACAGAGAAGCTGTCTTTTGGAACTGCAGACCAACCTGAATGAAGAACTGACCTCCATTAGAACCCAAAAAGAAACGACTGAGCAGGAACAGCGCTCACTGGTGACCAACATTGAGCAGTTATGGATGACTCTTAATGAACTGGGTTTAATTAAACAAACGGTGAGTTCTGCTTCCTGCTGCGAGAAGGTTGATGAAATCTCCAGAATGCTTCAGCAGGTCCACAGAGAAAAAAACACGCTCGATGAAGAAATGCAGGTCATCAGATCCCAACAAAAGAAGATGGATGATGACCGATCGGTTATGAGTGACCAGAAGGAGGCTCTATCATCAAACATCAAAGCTCTGGAGGAGAACGCCGTGGTCCTCGGGAAAGAGAAGGCCGAGCTCCAGACCACGTGTGCCTCTCTGGAGCGAGAGGTCCGGTCTCTCAAAGCAAACCTGGAGACGGGTGAGAGAAACCTCACTGAGAAGCTGCTGATGGTCGAGAACCTGAAGGAATCACAACTCGTGTTGGAAGCAAAGTTTCAAGACCTTCAAAAAGAAAAGATTAAGGTGGAGGAGCAGCAGCGTGTTGCGGAAATGCAGGCCAGTGCTTTGTCTAAGACGCAGGAGGAGCTGGCAACCGAGCTGGCGACGGTGCGAGCCGAGAGGGACGCGTTACAGACGGAAAAGGACAAAGCGGGGCTCATGTTGGAACGACTCGAGGTCCAAAGCCAAAGCGCTATCGCAAAGCAGCTTGAGGTATCTGCAACTAAACTCTCCTTCTAACCTTCACAACGGCTGCAGACTGACCGATTCGTTCACTTTACCTTAATCATCTGTAATTCTTTAATTCACCTGCTTACAAATTACTAACATTCGTTTCCTTTTAACGATAATTGGCTCCCTCACGTCATTTGGGTGTAATGGTGGGTGGAGGAGGTGATGAGTGTGGACTGAAGCACCTGTTTCAAAAAAAAAAAAAATTTCTCATTTCATTATCCATCCATCCATTATCTTCCACTTTATCCTATATTAGGGTTGCAGGGGGTTCCTCATGCCCATCCTGGGGAGAACGTTTCGGGCGCTGGGCAGATAGACCCAGGACAGGGCGCCAATCTATCACTGGGCACACACTCACTCACACAGACACACTCTATATGGGGCAATTTGGAGAACTCAATTGACTTGATCCATGTTTTTGGACTTTGGGAAGAAACCGAAGAACCCGGAGAAAACCCACGCGGACACGGGTAGAACATGGAAACTCCACCCAGATTGGGATTCGAACCGGGAACCCCTAGCGCTGAGAGGAGAACATGCCAACCACTAAGGCACCATGCCGCCCCCATCTCATTATATTCCACTTAATTCTATACTTGGAACCAGGGTAGTGGGGGCGGTTCCACATGCAGAGGAGGGGGATAATTTCGGGTGCTGGGTAAAAACACACACACACATCTACATGGGGCAATTTAGATAGTGGCATGTTTCTAAATTGTGGGTGGAAACCAGAGAACCTGGAGGAGGCCCACGTAGACACGGGGAGAACGTGGAAACAACAAAATTACATAATTTTTTTTACTACAGGCCGAACACAGAAATATATTTACAAGCTGGGAATTAAACGAAAGCTCAGATTTGGGTTGTTGGGCTGTCAGACTAAAGTTTGGGGGTTCGATCCCTGAGTCCACAGAGTTACCACTGTGGGGCCCATGAGCAGGACCCACAAGGTCCTGTGTCATACCAGACCCCGGCCCCAAAACATCAGGTTGAGATGCCGGAGAGTCACTTTGGGTTAAATCATCTGCTAATGACTTAATGTAATAATAAATAATAAAGCACTAACTAATCCCAACTAGTATAAATATAATTTATATATTTATATATGAGTCATTTGCAGTGTGAACAGTCTTTGCATGATCGATCACCTAATTAAACACGGCACGACTGAAGAGGTCATTATAATGGCATTCAGTAGTCACGACTGCATGCACTTTATAATCACAACTAACATTTAGAAACAGACGTCGAAACGATCGAAGCATCGCTGCTGCTGTTTAAATGGTTTCATGTCCGTTTATTTGAACGCTACGTTCTGAAAAGCTCTCCTCCTCCAGGCTGCAGAAAGTGCAGGACAGACAGCACAAGCTCTGGAAAAACTAAACCAGGAGGCGGCGCTATTGCAGAAAGAAAAAAGCGAGGCTGAGGCGCTGGTCCAGGAGTTCAGAGATACCAAAGAAAAAATGCAGTCTGAGGTGAGGGGCAGACTGAGGTCACTTTTATTTGATGCTGTGGGTTCTGAGGTTCTGCTTCAGTGTTTGAACCTCCATCACTCGCATTGACCTCTAAAACACAAGAACACATAACAGAAAAAAAGATTTCTATTAAACACCAATTATATGTTAAATAAATGATCCAAATGTTCCTTTATGCAGCTTTATATCAGAACATCTACATCCTCGTTGGGTTCTATGTGTAAACCTGCCCTTAATGATCCATTAATGAATCCCTTCTTGTCTTGATCTGCAGCTTAACAGTCTATCAGAACGGAACACTCAGTATCTAGAAGAGCTGAAAGAGTCCAAAGAACAGCTGAGCTCAGAGAACCAGAAGATCAGCGGCCTTCATAAAGAAATGTGAGTCCCAGCAAACATGTTTCAGTTCCATTTTATTAATAAAATAAAATAAAATGGGCAATCTACAAAAAGAAAGAAGGTTCTTGTTATTGGTTACTTGTGTTCCCAAGAGGAACCGCTCTGAAGAAAAGGTTCCACAAATCTGAGACAACGAGAATAAATCAGTTTGTAGATCTGTTCTCCAGAGGAGAACGTTTCGGGCGCTGGGCAGATACACCCAGAACAGGGCACCAATCTATCACTGGGTACACACTCACTCACACAGACACACTCTATATGGGGCAATTTGGAGAACTCAATTGACCTTGATCCATATTTTTGGACTTTGGGAGGAAACCAGAGAACCCGGAGGAAACCCATGCAGACATGGCAAGAACATGGAAACTCCACCCAGATTGGGATTCGAACCGGGATTCTGAAGATAAGGTTCCACAAATCTGAGACAACGTGAATAAATCAGTTGGTAGATCTGCAGGTGGAACCCAAGAGACTCTGTGGGAAATGATTGAGGGCTGTTGCTTTCTTCAGAACCGATCTATCGAGAACCAATCGATTGCTGGATGTTTATATAAAATGATGCTCTGGATGTTGAGTACAAACCGGATTCGGCAGCTGGACGTTTATTTTAGTGACCTGATGACACGTGGAGGATTTAAAAGGTTTCTTAACCAGGAGCACGTCTCACGGTTCTCGTCTCTGATACGATGTGAACGATGTGTTCGGTTCTAACAGGTTTCCATTCACATCGAGCGACCCGTAACGTTCTGAGTCAGGTCGTGGTTGTTCTGTAACTGCTGCGTCTGTGTTTTTAGTGAGGATCTGAAACGATCCGTGTCTGAGAACGTGCTGACCGTCGAAGCTGTGCAAACGGAAAATGCTGAACTGCTTGAGAAGCTGAGCAGCAGCCAGAAACAGAACGACAGTCAACAGAAGGTGGGTTTATATCTGGAGCTTTACACGCAAACAGGTTCGGTTCCGTTTTCTGTTCGGAGTTTAAACGGTTTAAAGATCTGCTTCAAAACTTGATTTGCACGTTTACTTTATGAATACTTTTTATTTGGAGTCCTGGTACTAATAATGCGGGGAGCAGACGCACCAACAGAAAGACAGGAACCTCAATAAACACAATAAACCACACTGCTGCATCACAGCGCCTCAGCAGCGAGACGTCTGATTTAACAGACAGTCTGTCACATGACCCGGCGTGAAACTCTCACTCAGCAACACTGCGTTTACATCGAACCATCACCCAGACCTGCAGAACAGACAGACAGAGAGACTGACAGACAGAGAGACTGACAGACAGAGAGACTGACAGACAGAGAGACTGACAGACAGAGAGACTGACAGACAGAGAGACTGACAGACAGAGAGACACACAGACAGACAGAAACAGACACAGACAGACAGAAACAGACACAGACAGACAGAAACAGACACAGACAGACAGAAACAGACAGACAGACAGAAAAAAAGAGACTGGTTAGACAGCCGAATTCACTGAAGTATCTGAATCATCCATCTATTATCTTCCGCTTTATCCTCTATTAGGGTCGCGGTGGGGTTCCCCATGCCCATCCAGGGAAGAACGTCTCTGGCGCTGGGCAGATAGAACCAGGACAGGGCGCCAATCCATCGCTGGGCACACACTCACTCACACAGACACACTCTATATGGGGCAATTTGGAGAACTCAATTGACTTGATCCATGTTTTTGGACTGTGGGAGGAAACCGGAGAACCCGGAGGAAACCCATGCGGACACGGGGAGAGCATGAAAACTCCACCCAGATGGGGATTCGAACCGGGAATCCCTAGTGCTGAGAGGAGAACATGCTAAGCCACCGTGCCGCCATTTCTGAATCAGATCAGGTTTATTTTGTTCTCAGTGTCGTTAGTGAAGTGCCATCAAACTCAACAGGAACTTCAAACAAACGAAACAATAAAAATGTCGTGTCTTCCTTTTTTTTTTAGCTCAAGGAGGAGCTACAGAACCTCAGCCGTCAGTTACAGGACATGAAGCAGAGGTGAGCACAGCCCTGTCTGTGTGTCTGTGTCTGTGTCTGTGTGTGTGTAAATGTCACTAAATGTCTTACATGCCGGGATTTTAATTTGTTTCAGGGAACATGCCTTAAAGAAAGAATCCGAACAGGAGAAATCAGCGCATCAGCAATCGATTCACAAAAACAGTGCCTTGATTTTAGAGAAGGACAGCGAGCTAGAAAAACTGAAACAAGAGGTAAAGTTTATATATAACACTGTGAAACAAAACCTGTTTACACAGACACACACACACACTATGGGTGCATCGAGAGGGGTATGGAAGCTGACCCCCCCCCCCCCCTGTTTAAAAATGACGTCATGTTGTATGTTATAGTTATGATGGTTTATGGTTATGGGTAATGTTCGGGAGGTAGGATTTATGGGTAAGGTCTCTGCAAAATGAATGTGTAAGGCCTATGTAAGGTCCCCACGATGCACTGAAACAATTGTGTGTGTGTGTGTGTGTGTGTGTGATCAAACCTTAATTGGTGCTCAGGTGTCGGTTCTTCGTTGTGAGAGTGCAGCGTCTAAGAAGTTACAGATCACTGTGAAGTCTCTGGAGACGGACAAGGTGCAGCTGCAGGAGCAACTTCTCACTCTGGAGAAAAGTGCAGCTGTGAAGCAGATGTTCAGTCCTCCAGATGTTCCCACAGGTGCTGCTGCTGTTATTTAAATAAGAAGTTTAGTTTTAAAATGGAAGCCTCAAGTCTGTAAGCACTAAATGAACTGCTGTCTCATCAGGAGATTCTGCTCTGGACCAGATGAGGGAGGCCAAGGAGACAGTGGAGTGCCAGGTATCTGTATAATTCATTCATTCATTATCTCCCACTTTATCCTCTATTAGGGTCGCGGTGGGGTTCCCCATGCCCATCCAGGGGAGAACGTCTCGGGCGCTGGGCAGATTCAGCCAGGACAGGACACAGGACATAATCTATTGCTGGGCACACACTCACTCACACAAACACACTCTACATGGGGCAAATTGGAGAATTCAATTGACTTGATCCATGTTTTTGGACTGTGGGAGGAAACCGGAGAACCCGGAGGAAACCCACGCGGACACGGGGAGAACATGGAAACTCCACCCAGATGGGGATTCGAACCGGGAATCCCTAGCGCTGAGAGGAGAACATGCCAACCACTAAGCCCATCTATATAATTATCTTTATAATGTATTTAAATACGGGAAATTTAAAAAATGTACCTGCAGACGGCTCTTCTGTACGGCGCTGCGTTTAGAACACTGATTTTATTGCAGGTCGAGTTCCTGAACTCGGTCATCGTGGATCTTCAGCGCAAAAACCAGGAGCTGAAGGCCAACCTGGAGAAAATGGCCGAGGCAGCACTCAACGGAAACGCCACCAGCGAGCTGGACAACCACGAGAGGTGGGCTTTCATCGTCCTCGCCGGCGATGCGTGCGCCGAGTCTGTGAAGCGTGTGAGAATGCTGCACCTCCGAGTTAAACGGACCGAGTGTTGAATTCTGTCTTCGTCTCTGTTCTCAGTCTGAACGAGAATAAAGTGAAGAAGCAGCTCCCGCCGCGCCTCTTCTGCGACATCTGCGACTGTTTCGACCTCCACGATACGGAGGACTGCCCCACGCAGGAGCAGCAGCCCGACTCGCCTCCTCACACCACCTACCACGGCAGTGCCAGCGACGAGAGGCCTTACTGCGACATCTGCGAGATGTTCGGCCACTCCACCGAGTCCTGCAATGATGACCAGACCTTTTAACCCCCCCCCTCACTACCGCCACCACCAGGCTGCAATACCACACACGCCTTCAACAACACACTGCACAAGTCTGCTGATGTCCACCTGCTGTGTCTGCGCAAGTGTTGAGTGCATGTGTGTGTGTGTGCTCGTGTTTTTTAAGTGTGTGTGTGTGTGTGTGAGAATGCATGCATGCAGGTGTGTTTATATGTTTGTGTAGAGGAGTGTGTGGACACATGATGTGAATGTCTGTCTGGTTCTCTGTCTCTTCGCTCACGTCGTTCGGTTTCTGACGCTCGTCGTCTTTACGGTTTGGTTGCTTCACGCCGGTGTGAGGGGGGGGGGTGAGGGGGTGTCCACCGTCCAGCTCGTCGGTCAGTCCGTCGTTCAGGGTTTCGCCTCCGACAGTTTAAAGGATGTTTTGGGTCCTGAATACTGTAATCAGTCGGGAGTGAAAGGCCCCCGCAGCCGAACGGTGGTTGTGTCGTGTGAAAGATTAAGAAGCTGAATCTCTGATGCACTTTATTGCAGGTCGTGGTTCTCTGAAGATCAACGCCGTTTCAGAATCAGAATGTAACTCCAGGTGATTTTCATTCGGTTGCTTTTTAGCTACATTTTTGAACAGTTCTATATAATATGTACAAAAAGAAAGAAATAAATATCGTTTGAATCCTGAGATCGTGTTGCTTCATACAGAAACGGAATGGGATCTTTAAAGGTGATCAGTTTAGTGACGTGGCTTCTGAAGTGCCAACACATCAGCTCTCTCTCTCTGTCTGTGTCTCTCTGTCTCTTATTCTTTGTCTCTGTCTCTCTCTCTCTCTGTGTGTCTCTTACTCTGTCTTGGTCTCTCTGTCTCTCTTACTCTTTCTTGATCTCTCTCTCTCTCTCTCTCTGTGTCTCTTACTCTTCGTCTCGGTCTCTCTCTCTGTGTCTCTTACTCTTTGTCTCGGTCTCTCTCTCTGTGTCTCTTACTCTTTGTCTCGGTCTCTCTCTCTGTGTCTCTTACTCTTCGTCTCGGTCTCTCTCTCTGTGTCTCTTACTCTTTGTCTCTGTCTCTCTCTCTGTGTCTCTTACTCTTTGTCTCTCTTTCTGTGTGTCTCTCGCTCTTTGTCTCTCTCTCTCTTTTCCTGCTTCTATCTACAGAAAATCCTGAATTGGGATTAATAAAGTATTATTTATCTCGTGTTTAGAATCTAATTTACTGTAAACAGTTTGTAAGTTTGTAATCAACAGAAGAATTCAGAAATGTTTTAAAGGTTTGAACCTCAGGGCTGCATACATTTTTATTTAAAGTAAATAATCTGTATTTACATTTCTCATCTGTGAGATTAAGGATTGCAAATGTCATTAAATTTACACCATTCACCGATTTACACTCGATTTTTAAATATAAAAATAATCTACTGATTTAATGATTTTGCAGACTCATTTTTATTTTATTTGATTGTTTCAGGATCATGGCGGCACGGTGGCTTAGTGGTTTAGCATGTTCTCCTCTCAGCGCTAGGGATTCCCAGTTCGAATCCCCATCTGGGTGGAGTTTCCATGTTCTCCCTGTGTCCGTGTGGGTTTCCTCCGGGTTCTCCGGTTTCCTCCCACAGTCCAAAAACATGGATCAAGTCAACTGAGTTCTCCAAATTGCCCCATATAGAGTGTGTGTGTGTGAGTGAGTGTGTGCCCAGTGATGGATTGGCGCCCTGTCCTGGGTCTATCTGCCCAGCGCCCGAGACGTTCTCCCCTGGATGGGCATGGGGAACCCCACCGCGACCCTAATAGAGGATAAAGCGGGAGATAATGAATGAATGAATTTCAGGATCAGATGTGTTTTTGCGTTGATTCTTAAAACTGGTCAACGTTTTGATCTAAACATTAGATGTGCGTTAAAGACACAGCTGGCTGAAGGTTCGAGGCTTTAATGAATGAATTAATGATTTAATTAATGATTTAATTAATTTTATGAATTAAACGCTTTAATGAGACCGGTGTGCGGCAGCAGGAATGACTCGGTTCATGATGACTCCTGACGCAGACGGAATCGGTTCGCCGCGTTCACTCTCGTGTCACCGGAAATACGTCGACATGGCGCCAAATGTAAGAATGTTTTGAGAGGCGCGCGGCGTCCGCTTTTCCTTTATTAACCTGATGAAGATTCCGCTCCTCACTTTCATTTAAACTCACAATCTGAAGCTTTCAGCGTTACAGCGTTCAGCTCACCGAACCTTCAGAGTCAGAGATAAGCTAATGTAGCGTTAGCGCGCCGCCAGCCGTGTGATGACGTTTACGACCTGAAGAAGATCCACCACACCCAGAAGATCCACCACATCCAGCAGATCCACCACATCCAGAAGATCCAGCAGATCCACCACATCCAGAAGATCCACCACATCCAGAAGATCCAGCAGATCCACCACATCCAGAAGATCCACCACACCCAGAAGATCCACCACATCCAGAAGATCCACCACATCCAGAAGATCCAGCAGCTCCATCTGTTTCATCAGATCCAGCAGATCCACCACACCCAGCAGATCCATCAGCTCCACCACATCCAGAAGATCCAGCAGATCCATCAGCTGCACCACATCCAGAAGATCCTGTAGCTCCAGAAGATCCAGTAGCTCCAGAAGATCCAGCAGATCCACCACATCCAGAAGATCCTGTAGCTCCAGAAGATCCAGCAGATCCACCACATCCAGAAGATCCAGTAGCTCCAGAAGATCCAGCAGATCCATCAGCTGCACCACATCCAGAAGATCCTGTAGCTCCAGAAGATCCAGCAGATCCACCACATCCAGAAGATCCTGTAGCTCCAGAAGATCCAGCAGCTACAGAAGATCTATCTGTTTCATCAAATCCATCAGCTCCCTCAGTTCCAGCAGATCACTCGGTTCCACCAGATCACTCGGTTCCACCTGATCCCTCGGTTCCAGCAGATCCCTCAGATCTTCGGATCATGTGGAACAGTGTGGATCTGTTGGTTAATGAGGACACTAACACGGTGCGGCTGTGCAGTGATTATGATCAGGTTTATCAGGCGGACTCTCTGCTCAGGATGTCCTCCTCGGAGCAGGTGAGTGTGTGTGTGTGTGTGTGTGTGTGTGTGTGTGTGTGTGTGTGTGTGTGTGTGTGTGTGTGTGTGTGTGTTCTTTATTAATGTTGTTCTAACTTCTGTCCAGCGGTCAGTGTCAGGTGACCTGGTCATTTAGATCAGATTGAATCAGATTGAGCTGTGTCGTCATCGTGCAGAGAGCAGGTCTAATGAAACGTAATGAGCTGAGACTGTAAACAGAAACCTTTATAATATACACATTTATAAAATACACATTTATAAAATACACATTTATAAACTACACATTTATAAAATACACATTTATAAAATACACATTTATAAAATACACATTTATAAACTACACATTTATAAAATACACATTTATAAACTACACATTTATAATATACACATTTATAATATACACATTTATAATATACACATTTATAATATACACATTTATAATATACACATTTATAAACTACACATTTATAAACTACACATTTATAATATACACATTTATAAACTACACATTTATAAACTACACATTTATAAACTACACATTTATAAACTACACATTTATAAACTACACATTTATAATATACACATTTATAAACTACACATTTATAATATACACATTTATAAACTACACATTTATAAACTACACATTTATAATATACACATTTATAAACTACACATTTATAAAATACACATTTATAAAATACACATTTATAATATACACATTTATAATATACACATTTATAAACTACACATTTATAAACTACACATTTATAAAATACACATTTATAAACTACACATTTATAAACTACACATTTATAAAATACACATTTATAAACTACACATTTATAAACTACACATTTATAAACTACACATTTATAATATACACATTTATAAACTACACATTTATAAACTACACATTTATAATATACACATTTATAAACTACACATTTATAAACTACACATTTATAATATACACATTTATAAACTACACATTTATAAAATACACATTTATAATATACACATTTATAAACTACACATTTATAAAATACACATTTATAAACTACACATTTATAAAATACACATTTATAAACTACACATTTATAATATACACATTTATAAACTACACATTTATAATATACACATTTATAAACTACACATTTATAAACTACACATTTATAAACTACACTTATAATATACACATTTATAATATACACATTTATAAACTACACATTTATAAACTACACATTTATAATATACACATTTATAATATACACATTTATAATATACACATTTATAAAATAGCGGGTAGTTCCGCTCCTTAAATCTGATTGGCTGAGCCGTTTGTCCAGCCGTCACGTCATTAACAATAACACACTTCTGAGCGACTCACAGTCCAATCAATGCGTGATATACAATACATGGTTTTTTATATACTGCGTTCTGTAATATGACCACTAGGTGGCAGCATTTGACTGTTAGAGAACCCTTAATCCTGTTACTACATTACATTACATTACATTATATTATATTGTATTACATTACATTACATCCCAGCGATGGATTGGCGTCCTGTCCTGGGTCTATCTGCCCAGCACCTGAAACGTTCTCCCCTGGATGGGCATGGGGACACCCCCCCCCCCCCCCAAAAAAAAAAAATAAAAGCAGAAGATAATGGATGAATTAATATTACATTACATTAAATTTGGTCATTTAGCAGAAACTTTTATCCAAATCGACTCAGACGGCGAGCACAGGGTTGAGCACAGCATCTCTGGAGCAATAAATAAAACGTAAAACTTTAAATATATAACGGTGACGATGCTGCACTATCATAATTCTGTAGGTTTGTGATTATACTGTTTCTGAAGTTATTGTGACATCACAAAGGTCTTGTGTTCACTGCATGTGAGTTTAATGAAAATCTGAGAATGTAGTTTGCATCATAAAGGCCTCACACCAGAGTCTGACCTCTTCATTTCTCACTCAGTTGCCTTCCAACTCGAAAATCTACGCCTCCACTTGTCCGAACTGCTGCATCGTCGTGGCCGATACCACCGTGGTCGTCTTCGACTCCTCGTTCCAAACCATCCTGCTTCACCTTTACTTTGGTGATTAATTCATTACATTTTTACTTAGTGGTTTAGCACGTTCGCCTCTCAGCGCTAGGGATTCCCGGTTCGAATCCCCATCTGGGTGGAGTTTCCATGTTCTCCCCGTGTCTGCGTGGGTTTCCTCCGGGTTCTCCGGTTTCCTCCCACAGTCCAAAAACATGGATCAAGTCAATTGAGTTCTCCAAATTGCCCCATATAGAGTGTGTCTGTGTGAGTGAGTGTGTGCCCAGTGATGGATTGGCGCCCTGTCCTGGGTGTATCTGCCCAGCGCCCAAAACGTTCTCTCCTGGATGGGCATGGGGAACCCCACCGCGACCCTAATAGAGGATAAAGCGGGAGATAATGAATGAATGAAAATAATTAAATTAAATTACAGAAAAGGCCACATTCTATTAGACAAGCTCCTGTAGATTTGTGAGAATTGAAATGAATGGACGGCTTTAAATCTGAGATAACAGGATGTTAGAACGCTGGATCGGTGAATTGTGACTCTGCTCTGTGTGCTGTGTGCAGAGACGGTGGTGGATGCTGTGAGCGTTTGCCCTCGGGGGCAGTTCTTGTTTGTTTGCGAGCGGAATGGAAATTTGCACATCATTTATGTTCCTCTGAAGAAAACCATCCTGAGTAAAGTGAGTATGTTTCATATCATTAGTGTGGATGCTCGTATGATGTGTTCTGGAGCTGCAGGGATGCTGGTTTGTGGTATAATGGTTTGTGTGGTATAATGGTTTGTGTGGTATAATGGTTTGTGTGGTACAATGGTTTGTGTGGTACAATGGTTTGTGTGGTACAATGGTTTGTGTGGTACAATGGTTTGTGTGGTATAATGGTTTGTGTGGTATAATTGGTTTGTGTGGTATAATGGTTTGTGTGGTATAATGGTTTGTGTGGTATAATGGTTTGTGTGGTATAATGGTTTGTGTTATAATGGTTTGTGGTATAATGGTTTTTGTAGTATAATTGGTTTGTGGTATAATGGTTTGTGTGTTAAAATGGTTTATGTTATAATGGTTTGTGTGGTATATAGGTTTGTGTGGTATAATGGTTTGTGTGGTATAATGGTTTGGGTGGTATAATGGTTTGTGTTATAATTGGTTTACGTTATAATGCTTTGTGTGTTAAAATGGTTTATGTTATAATGGTTTGTGGTATAATGGTTTGTGTGGTATATTGGTTTGTGTGGTATATTGGTTTTTGTGGTATAATGGTTTGTGTGGTACAATGGTTTGTGTGGTATAATTGGTTTGTGTGGTATAATGGTTTGTGTGGTATAATTGGTTTGTGTGGTATAATGGTTTGTGTTATAATGGTTTGTGGTATAATGGTTTTTGTAGTATAATTGGTTTGTGGTATAATGGTTTGTGTGTTAAAATGGTTTATGTTATAATGGTTTGTGTGGTATATAGGTTTGTGTGGTATAATGGTTTGTGTGGTATAATGGTTTGGGTGGTATAATGGTTTGGGTGGTATAATGGTTTGGGTGGTATAATGGTTTGGGTGGTATAATGGTTTGTGTTATAATTGGTTTACGTTATAATGCTTTGTGTGTTAAAATGGTTTATGTTATAATGGTTTGTGGTATAATGGTTTGTGTGGTATATTGGTTTGTGTGGTATATTGGTTTTTGTGGTATAATGGTTTGTGTGGTACAATGGTTTGTGTGGTATAATTGGTTTGTGTGGTATAATGGTTTGTGTGGTATAATTGGTTTGTGTGGTATAATGGTTTGTGTTATAATGGTTTGTGGTATAATGGTTTGTGTGGTATATTGGTTTGTGTGGTATAATGGTTTGTGTGGTATAATGGTTTGTGTGGTATAATTGGTTTGTGTGGTATAATGGTTTGTGTTATAATGGTTTGTGGTATAATGGTTTTTGTAGTATAATTGGTTTGTGGTATAATGGTTTGTGGTATAATGGTTTGTGTGTTAAAATGGTTTATGTTATAATGGTTTGTGTGGTATATAGGTTTGTGTGGTATAATGGTTTGTGTGGTATAATGGTTTGGGTGGTATAATGGTTTGTGTGTTAAAATGGTTTATGTTATAATGGTTTGTGTGGTATATAGGTTTGTGTGGTATAATGGTTTGTGTGGTATAATGGTTTGGGTGGTATAATGGTTTGTGTTATAATTGGTTTACGTTATAATGCTTTGTGTGTTAAAATGGTTTATGTTATAATGGTTTGTGGTATATTGGTTTGTGTGGTATATTGGTTTGTGTGGTATAATGGTTTGTGTGGTATAATGGTTTGTGTGGTATAATGGTTTGTGTGGTATAATGGTTTGTGTGGTATAATGGTTCGTGTCTTATAATGGTTTGTGTGTTACGTTTGTTCTTCTTTCTGACAGACTCTAAAGCAACATTGTTCAGATGTTCATGAAACCACCTATAAGAGCATCATACTGCAGGAATCTCCGACCTGCCCCGGTACGTTTACTCTCCGCGCCGCTCTGTTCGTTCTGTAGATTTCATAAACACTTATAAGTTCACTTAGCTGTTTGTAAAGTGAGTACGAGTGCTATGATTAAAAGTTCTACTTTTGAAAATCTGCTTTCATTTGATGAACCCACCTTTAATTTCCAGATCATCTGTTAAAGTCTGTTTGTACAGAGTGATGATGATGATGATGATGATCACATGTCGTCTACTGATTTTTAGGAATCTTCCACCTGTTCGTCATCGTGCGTGATGGTTTCTTACACATATCTAATCTCTCGCTGGAGCGGACTCAGAAAGGTTCGTCTACGTCGCATTCCGTATCTTCTGTTCTTATTCCAGATTCGTCGTTTACAGACGGTATGTTCTCTTTCTCGTTAGCGATCGAAAGCATGGACCTCGCCGCTTTAAACGAGGTGAGGAACTTCTGTTCAGCAGCCGCTTTGACTTTCGTCACCGGACTGCGTGTTTAAATGAAGGTTTGATGTTGTGCAGATCCAGACGCAGATTCACATGGACTTCTTCTCCACTGCAGACATCAGCGGCGAGGGCTGTGTCTCAGCCGCACTGACGCGCTTCGGCAACGAGCTCCACCTCATCATTGGGGTGAGGGTTTGGTTTTACTCTAGTTTACCAATTTTGTTAATGATGTAGTTAACGTAATGGACCGTTGACCAAACCGTTGAAGGTTTAGACCCCGGTCCTGTTCCTGGGGTCCTGTGTAAGAATGGTTTACTGTAGCTCGGATATACAACATATGAAGCCTATCCCATCATTTAGGGCAATGACCTTATTTGCCCTATCTAGGAATCGTACCGGAACGTTTGTGTGGTGAGGCGACAGAGAGCTAACCACCATGTCCCTGAGCTCCTCCTGTTTAAGCTTGATAAATGTCAACGCACAACACATTTACAACCTTGAGGGAGACGTTCCCGAGTGGTTACTGTAGTGTTTGTAATAAACTAAGTGTAAAACGACGTAAATATTTCTTCTTCTTAAAAAGGCAAACGGGGAAAACATTATCTCCCATTGGAACATGGGGATGGATCAGAGGTCCATGTCGCTTAGCAACGCTCTGGACTCGTCGTTGATGGCAGGTAATCCTAAACGCCTTTAAAAAACTTTATGAATTAATCATTAGGATTTATGTTTTTGATGCTTCATTTTTCTCGATCTGGATTCTTCTCTTAGGTGTGAGGAAGATTCAGGTCGTGGACAATTTGATGTATGTGCTGAATGACGAGGTGAGGGAGAAAAAAAATAAAGCATCCCGTTTTTTATTTCGACACGAGCAGGGGTCAGGAACCCGGACTGTCCGAGGGGCTGTTTTTGGCTCAGAAAGAAAACAGACTTCAAGAGTTACCTGCAAATACGAGTCCTTCAAATGCTGGTTTAAATTAGTTTAAACTGTATTCTCATTATATATGTAAGCACAAGGCAACGTGCACAGAGGCGAATGCACAATGTACCAAAAAAAGAGTATATATATATATATATATATATATATATATATATATCATAGTAGGTGAGGCAGAGCAGTGTAATTTGCATGCACCTAAAAAAATATATATATATATATATATATATATATATATATATTTTTTTTTTTTTTTTTTTTACTCTACTCCCTGCACTGTACATTTTAATTTTAACATGTGGTGTTCATTACTGTTTTCTGTTCACTGTTCTGTTCAGGACATGCTGAGTTTGTGGGACCCTCATTCACTCGTCATGCAGTGCTGCTGGCCTGACTTTCACATCCTCGATTTCCTTCTCATCACGGACAGAGACTCTGCGTCGTTAGGGATGTAAGTGTCGTTAAAAGTTGTGTAATATACAGTTAAATACTTGACTGATCCTAAAACCTCAAACCATCTGCATTGACTATGATCTTTAATGTGACTTTTCATAATGCCGGTCTTAGAAAAACTGTATCAGACGTTCCTTTTAATCAAAGAGTTCTTGGGTCACATGCTACGTCACGGATTATTTAATAAACATGTAATAAACAGCCGAACATGTCGTTTCTTTTTTTTTTTTTTTTTTTTTTTTTTTTTTTTTTTTTAATATCTTTTTTTTTTATAATGATTTTCAGGCAGGATGGCATAAGCATGAAAATCATGACGTTGACTGCAGTTCAGAATGAGGTATGTCAGTTGTGTGAGTTTTTTTTCTTTTTTCGTGTAATAGTTGGTAAACAAAATATAATTTTTTTTGTATGTTTTATATATTTTTCATTATTTTATTAAATGAAATGGAGTCAGTGCAGGACTGATTTCTCTCTCTGTTTTTTTATTTTATTTTATTTTTTTGCAGCCTCATGTCAGGAAGCTGTTGGTTCAGTCTCTTCCCCTGATGGAGGTGCTGTACTCTCTTGAGGTTTCTGCAGTTTCAGCATTAGTGCAGAAGACCATCAGTATGGTAACTCTAAGGATATTTTTAAATATCAAATAGTCTTGTGTTATCTATCTGCAGGTAACCTAATGACATCATCGTTCTTATTTATGTAAATTTAGGACGTCATCTATTTGCTGGAGAGGGTTTTTGACAACACGGGGAGGTGAGCGACTCAAACCTTTAATCTTTAAAATGTAAAAGTCTGCAGTTCAGCGGTCAGCTGATGGAACACATTGTTCTGTAGTCCTCATCAGGTCCATGTTTGGTACTCCAGGTCTGAACTAAAGCCAATGGCAAAATTAAGAGTTTTTCCCCAAATATAATCTCTCATCGGCTCAGAGCACATCTGATTCATTTGTTTCTCCTCACTGACTATAAAATTCACCGCTCTATCGTCCGTCTGATGAACACGATGCTGATGTTTATAACTCTGAGGTCCATGTGATCCGGATCTGTACTCAGCGGCTGTGAATCACGTTCCGTTTCCTTCTGTCTGTTTGAAGCAGTTCTGAGGGACAGAAGCCGAGTTTAGTTCTCAGATGTTTCACGGAGGCTCTGCCTGAAAACAGGTGGGTTATGGGTTCGAGTTCTGACGTCACAGTTGCAGTAATAATATTTTTTATTAGTGAACACTCGGCATGGTGACGGTGTTTTATGTATTAATGCATGTTCTTTACTGCCCTTCTGATCTGCAGATTAAACCGGTTACTGTACAAGCACAAGTTTGAAGAAGCTGAAAAGTTTGCGTTAGCTTTTGAGCTTGATGTGGAGGTACGAAAATAAAATAATCATTCTCATTATCTCATTACAAACTCACTGAGCACCTCAGTGAGTTTCTGTATCCTGTATTCTTTCTCTAACCTGTATCCTTAATCAAGGCCATTTCCTCTTGTGAAAATTGTCGTTTTTTTAATAGCTGATTTTAATAGCCGCTCTGCTGCCACATGATTGGCTGATTAGACAAATATAGGAATGTGTGAGTGTGAGGGAAATCATTTATTCAGAATGTACTGTATAAACACTGCGCACAAGCAGGTGCTGGTGTCCTGTGAATGCGACTCGGTGACTGACGACCTTAATCATCGCTGGATGTTCCTTGTATTTAAACTGTATTCTTTAACCCTTAGCTTTTTTACATGCATTCTAAAAATTTTAATAATGAGGATGAATGATAAAATAAGAGTATAAAGATAAAATAAATAGGCTGAAATATAAAATCACAAACTCTTAAAGTATTGAAGACGCATCTTTTTAACAAATACCTGTTGTATAAAAAAAGGGGGGGGGGGCGCAGCATCAAATAACAATCAGGTTTAATGAATTTACAGCGTAGCTTAAATCCTCCTTAAATTCATTAAACTTCTGACTTATAATGTTCTCATTTGTAAGTCGCTTTGGATAAAAGCATCTGCTAAATTCATTTATTATCTCCCGCTTTATCCTCTATTAGGGTTGCGGTGGGGTTCGCCATGCCCATCCAGGGGAGAACGTTTCGGGCGCTGGGCAGATAGACCCAGGACAGGGCGCCAATCCATCACTGAACACACACTCACTCACACAGACTCACTCTATATGGGGCAATTTGGAGAATTCAATTGATTGATCCATGTTTTTGGACTGTGGGAGGAAACTGGAGAACCCAGAGGAAACTCACGCGGACACGGGGGGAACATGGAAACTCCACCCAGATGGGTATTCGAACCGGGAATCTTTAGCGCTGAGAGGAGAACATGCTAAATGTAACTAAATGTAAAACAAATTAATAAAATGCATTGATTTCGCACATAAAAAAAAAGCTGTGTTTGGTGTAAAACGCAGTGTTGTTGTGTTGGTCTGCGGTTCATGGCGGTTTTTCTTGCTCGTTGCAGCTGGTTTATAAGGTGAAGTTGGACTTTGTGATGGAGAAGCTGGCGTCCGTGTCCCTCAGTGAGCAGGGTCCTGCTGTGGGCGTTGAGCTGGTTGAGGAAGCCAAGACCAACCTGATGAAGATCATGGTGAGAATTCCGTTCTGCAGTGTGCGTTCATGTGACTGTGGAGGTGACGTTGGTGCTGCGTGTGTGTCGTCCCTGTCCTCTCAGGATGAGCAGTATGTGGTTCAGTACTGTCTCAATGCCTTCTGGCCGACGCTCAGCACAGCGGAGGAGATGTTAAACTACACAGCCAATCGCTTTCCCTCGTCCCAGATCCAGTCTGCGCTGGCCAAGCTCGCCACCTTCTGCAGCCTCTACGGTTCAGACAACTTCAAGTAGGTTCCTGCGAGATATCGCTCGAGAGATGACCGGTCAGTCGCCGTCGTTAATCCCTGACGATCTTTCAGCGGGGTCTCCTGGATCGAGTTCCTGAACTGCAGAGATTACTTTAAGAAAATCCTCGCGCTCATAAAGGAGGGACACCTGCACATGGCGCAGTACCTGTGGCTTCGGCACGAGGCACGATTAAACTCCGATCTCACGGCTTTGGTTCTGACTTACAGACTGTTTTAATGATGTGATGTTTCGATGTGATGTTTTACTCTTTAGGCCGAGTTTTCAGGAGAATTCACTGAGCGCACCATGCATGTTCTTCTGAACTCCATCCCATCAGACATCCCGTCTCAGGAGCTCAGTGTCTGGTTGAAAGGCGTGGTGGTGCCCTTCATGTGGAGAGCGCTGCCTAATGGGCAGGTAGGACGTGTGTTTATGTACTTTATATATACTACTTTATATATATATATATATATATATATATATATATATATATATAGTGTGTGTATATGTATATGTGTGTGTGTATATATATCTCATATATCCATCGCTGGGCATATATATATATATATATATATATATATTTTGGACTGTATATATATATATATGTGCTTATATATATATATATATATATATATATATATATATATATGTATAACATTTATTTTATATACATTTATAGTTAAAATATTCTATATTTATAGTTGTAGTTGAATATATTTGTATATATATTTTTACCTCATTTTCTTATTTAAATTTTATATTTAAATTATAACTTTAATAGTGGGCGGCACGGTGGCTTAGTGGTTTAGCATGTTCTCCTCTCAGCACTAGGGATTCCCGGTTCGAATCCCCATATGGGTGGAGTTTCCATGTTCTCCCCATGTCCAGGTGGGTTTCCTCCGGGTTCTCCGGTTTCCTCCCACAGTCCAAAAACATGGATCAAGTCATTTGAATTCTCCAAATTGCCCCATATAGAGTGTGTCTGTGTGAGTGAGTGTGTGCCCAGCGATGGGTTGGCGTCCTGTCCTGGGTGTATCTGCCCAGCGCCCGAAACGTTCTCCCCTGGATGGGCATGGGGAACCCCCCCCCCCCCCCCCCGCGACCCTAATAGAGGATAAAGCGGGAGATAATAAATTACTGAATGAACCTTAATAGAACGGGGTAATCGGGGTCTGTGACCCTTTATTTCATTCTTGTCTCATCTACCATGTGATATTAATGATAATAAAATTATCTTGAATCTTCAGTACGAGCAGTGGTTTAGACGTGCGGTAGCTCAGTGGTTCGGGTGTTGGCCGTTCAATCAAAAGGTTGTGGGTTCAAATCCCAGGTCCACTAGTTACCAATGTGAGTCCTCGAGCGTGAACCTTAACCCTCACGGCGGCTGGGTGCTGTATGGACCCTGTGTTCATGTTGGGATACATGTGTGTCGCTTTGGATAAAAAAAAAAAAAAAGCAGATTTTTAAAGATGTATTTGCTTTTAATTGCTCGGCCGTTTAAAAGGTTTTAAAAATTGATTGAGACATGATCTTTGGTGCTGATCTCTAACATAAATCACAGAGTAACACGTTCTGCGTGTAAACAGATTTAAACTGTGTATGGTGTTCATTCTGTGTGTTCACAGAAAATCCTGGCTAAATGGTTGGAAACGAGAGCCAGAGATCTGGAGTTAACAGAGAAGGTGATTTGATTGACCGTTAACTGGCCCGTGCGTTAATGTCGTTAATGGTTCTTGTCGTTATCAGTGTAAGCATCCTTTTCATTTCCGTCTCTGCAGAACGACTGGCCTCATAACGGCCTGAGGCTGGCCGAGCTCGGCCTGCCGTCCGTCTGGATGTCCAGCAGTCTGGTAATGGCCTTCTGCTCGCAGGACGCCCAGGTCACATGATCCTTTGTGCACGCTGCTTATGAAGCTGTGTGTATTTAATGTCCTGCAGGTCGAGGACTGCAGCACGGAGGAGGTGGAACATCTTCAGACTCTGGTGGTCAGTTTACGGCAGCTGTGCGACCTCTACACCAAGTACAACTGCCGCCTGTCTCTGTCTGACTTCGAGAGGGTATGAGTCTACTTCTTAGGGCACCTACCAGTGTCTCTCAGGTGCGAGACACGTTTTGCAGTTTAAACTTCTGATGTGATGTCATCTCCGCCTCGTTTGATCTTTTTTAGGGCAGCACCCGCAGCATGGCCTTCCTGATGCTGGACAAAGTTCTCGCTCCCGAGCTGATTGCAGGTGTAGTTGACAGCAGTGTGAGACCCTATGCCCTCGAGCACAGACTGGACCTTGATCAAACCTTGTTGGCCTACATTAAGGTCACTTTTTTTTTTTTTTTTTTTTCCCCTTAAACACTGGAATCAGGATGTAAAAAAAAAAAAAGTGCATAATTAATTTAGTTGGGTTGTGTCTTAGGACCTGCTGGATTGCTGCAGTTCTCAGGTCACGTCTCTTTTTATGGAGTGGGAGGCCAAAGCGGTGGCTGTGCTCCGGTGCATGACCGACACTAATGTAAGTATAGATATACAGAGCACATCCGGTGTCAGCAGTCACGCCACAGTCAGTCACGATGATTTCATTTATTTATATTTTGATGTTTGAGGTTGTTCCTTCCAGCTGCATGTTTTTATTCATTCAGCTGAGCAGCTGCTCGGGTGGCTTTCATCCTTGGTGTGTCAATCGAAACCACATGCATCAGTATCAAGTGCATTTACATAAAAAAAAATTTAATTAGCAGATACGATTCAAGTGAATATTACATCCTGCTGCCCCAGCTACCTGGTATGTTTTCTGTTAGCTAACACAACCATCCGTCCATCCATTATCTTCCGCTTTTATCCTCTACTAGGGTCGCGGGGTGGGGGGGGGGGTTCCCCATGTCCATGCCCATCCAGAAGACAACGTCTCGGGCGCTGGGCAGATACACCCAGGACAGGATGCCAATCTATCCCTGGACACAAACACACACAAACACTCTATATGGGGCAATTTGGAGAATTCATTTGACTTGATCCATGTTTTTGGACTGTGGGAATAAACCGGAGAACCCGGAGGAAACCCACACGGACACGGGTAGAACATGGAAACTCCACCCAGATTGGGATTCGAACCGGGAATCCCTAGTGCTGAGAGGAGAACATGCTAAACCACTAAGCCACCGTGGCGCCCGCTACCACAACCGATAGGAGAGTAATACTGACATTCTAATGCGTCATTGTGGCTGAAATGTGATGATCGGTTTTAAAATGTAGGGGTGTCTTCAACTAAGGATTTTCGTAGTCGAATCTGATTCGTCAGATTTTCCCTATAGTCGACTGATAGTCGAATCAGTTAAAATTTCACCACAAGATGGCGCTATAAGCGTGTTTTTTAAAAAAGATTTTTTCTTTTTATATTTTACTTGTTTTTCTAGAGCACCGTAAATGGGATCCCCATTCTGGACTTTTTTCCACTTCAAAGGAAAAACCTAAAACACTCAGATCAATGAGTTTTAGGATGATTTTTATTTTTATTTGACAAAAGGCTATATATATAACGAAAACAAAGACATTTTATTTAAAAACTAATGCTTAGCAGCAGCCATGGGCGCCCCCATGTGGTCAAAATGGTACATTTGACTATGAGGTTCATAGTCGACTACGGTTCTCCGAATCGAATCGTCGAATCAGCGAATATTGCAGCTCACCCCTATTAAAATGATTATCATATTTAATTAATTTATGTTAATGACTGTTGAAGTGCGTTGATGTGATTTGCACCTCTGCGGGTTTCAGCTGGTGATGGACGCCGTGCTGGAGATCATGTACAAGGCCGTCGTTCCCTGCAGTGACATCATCGAGAAACTGGTTCAGCAGTACATGGAAAAGGAGCATCCAAAGTACGAGATGTTAAAAAAAACAAAGACACACTGACGCTGCAGACACGGGTCTCTCACGCTGACGGGACAGACATGACTCTGTTTACTGTCCATCAGTTTCTCCTTTCAAAGCCGCTGTTTTATTTCTATTTCTGTTCTTCGGCACATTAACTCCTCCCCCTCTGTGTCTGCAGGCAGGAGCTTTTGAAGGAAAATTACCGTTTAATGGAGATGAAGAAACTTTTGCGATGCTACGGAATTCGGAACTTGACCCTCTCAAACTCCAGAGAGACCATGGTGAGGGTTCTAGATTTGATTTTGATTTTGATTTTGTTTAACAATTAGAATGGAAATGCTCGGTTTCTGAATGCGCCGTGTGCGCAGATGCTCGTGAGGCACATCCTCAAACAGGACATGAGCACCTCGCTGGAGGATTCCCTAAAGCTCGCTGAAGCCTATAAGCTTAACTCCTCCGACATCCACTACATCTACTGCATTCAGCTGCTGCAGCACTGTGAGGTACACACACACACACACACACACACTACATACACACACTAATGCCCCTCAATGTAGTTATATGAAATCATATAAACACAGATTGTTTTTTTTTTTTTTTTTTTATTTCTGCGCTTAGATTATAATGCACTACGTCCTTTTAAATAACAAATCTGTAAGGGAACTATTTCTGTCATTACCACAAGTTTGCTTTGTGTTTTTAAAACCCACTAAATATCTAGTAATATTTTGTCTATTCAAGATTTAAGAACATTTTATTATCATTAATGTCACATGTGGTACATGAGATAAGAACGAAGTTATGGGTCACGGACCCCAATTTTATATTTTAAAGTTATTTTAAAGTTATAATTAAAATTTTAAAGAAGAAAATGAGAATTTTTTTTTAAATACAGTATATAGATATGTGAAATATAATAGAATATACAACTATGAATATAATATAGAATATTTTAACTAGGCGGTACGGTGGCTTAGTGGTTAGCACGTTCTCCTCTCAGCGCTAGGGATTCCCGGTTCGAATCCCCATCTGGGTGGAGTTTCCATGTTCTCTCCGTGTCTGCGTGGGTTTCCTTTGGGTTCTCCGGTTTCCTCCCACAGTCCAAAAACATGGAACAAGTCAATTGAGTTCTCCAAATTGCCCCATATAGAGTGTGTCTGTGTGAGTGAGCGTGTGCCCTGTCCTGGGTCTATCTGCCCAGCACCCGAAACGTTCTCCCCTGGATGGGCATGGGGAACCCCACTGCGACCCTAATAGAAGATAAAGCGGGAGATAATGAATGAATGAATAATAGAATATACAACTATGAATATATATATAATATACAACTATAAATATAATAGAATATTTTAACTATAAATATAATATATATGTATATACAGTATATAAAATATATTTAAGAATATATATATATATATATATATATATATATATATATATATATATATATATATATATATATATATATAAAAAGTAGTATAAAATAGATATAAATATAGAATATAAATATAGCAGCATATAAAATGTATATAAACGGTACATGTGAGATGAGGAGATGATGAGGTATTTTGGTGGAGTGATGATAACATGTGTGAATACTTCTTGTTAGATGAAGTGTTTATGGGGTGTTTTTAATTAAAGTGTTGATTCATCAGTTATTGCATTTATAGAACAGAAGAGGGAAAACTGTCTGTAAATTCAGGATATCCTGCGGCATCAACTTTGTTTCGTTCGCAGAGAGAAAAGTGCATCTCGCACATGAAACGCCTGCCGCCTGCCGAGGCTGAGCTGGTCATCGAGCGACTGGCTGGCTGGGCGAGGCTTCAGCTGCAAAACAAAGAGCAGACGCCGGAGGTGGAGCCTGGATCTTTTTGTCTTTCGGTTTTCGGTGTATTTTCCACTGAGAGGATGCGCAGTAATGACCGCGTCTTTCTTTTCTGCAGCTTAAAAAGCTCCGGTTGCAGGTCGCTCAGCTGATCACAGAGGCGCTGAAGTTCCTGCAGAGCATCCAGAAAGGTTTCTCACATGATAAGCACAGCATTTACAGATAATGCTCCAGATCACAACTGTGATGCCTGATCTTTAGTTTTGTGATTTTAAAATATTCCATCCATCCATTATCTCCCACTTTATCCTCTATTAGGGTTCGGGGGGGCGGGGGTCCCTATGCCCAGCCAGGGGAGAACGTCTCGGGCGCTGGGCAGATACACCCAGGACAGGGGGGCAATCTATCACTGGGCACACACTCACTCACACAGACACTCTATATGGGGCAATTTGGAGCATTCAATTGACTCGCTCCATGTTTTTGGACTGTGGGAGAAAACCGGAGAACCCAGAGGAAACCCACGTGGACACAAACACACTCTATATGGGGCAATTTTGGAGAATTCAATTGACCTTGATCCATGTTTTTGGACTGTGGGTGGAAACCAGAGAACCCGGAGGAAACCCACGTGGTCACAAACACACTCTATATGGGGCAATTTTGAGAATTCAATTGACCTTGATCCATGTTTTTTGGACTGTGGGAGGAAACCAGAGAACCTGGAGGAAACCCACGCAGACACGGGGAGAACATGGAAACTCCACCCAGATGGGGATTCGAACCGGGAATCCCTAGTGCTGAGAGGAGAACATGCTAAACCACTAAGCCACCGTGCCGCCTAAATGACTAAATGTAAAACTCACACAGACACACTCTATATGGGGCAATTTGGAGCATTCAATTGACTCGATCCATGTTTTTGGACTGTGAGAGGAAACCGGAGAACCCGGAGGAAACCCACGTGGACACGGGGAGAACATGGAAACTCCACCCAGATTGGGATTCGAACCGGAAATCCCTAGCGCTGAGAGGAGAACGTGCTAAGCCACCATGCCGCTCTATTTTAAAATTTTGTGATGTTTTAATTTATTTATTTTTTTGAACAGATGATGCCTTGAAGAGAAAACGGAGCGAGAACAATTTGAAAATGTTCACGGCTATTGCACACCTACAGGTACCGCGTTTGCTCCGTTATTATTATTTTCATATTTTTAATTTCAAGCTTTTAAAATAGTATTTTGCAAAGCCGCTGTTGGATTAAACCACCTGATATTTTCACGGAATTAAATGAAATGAAATATTAATGTGAATTCTGTTCTTGCCGGTCGACCTCAGGAGGACTTCGACATCTTCCTCTCTCCGGAGGAGTACGAGGATCCGGCGGTGCGGCGGCAGTTCAATCAGCAGCTCATCACGGCGTACGAGAACACGCGATCGTGGCGCCACTTGGGGAAGAAGCACCCGGACAAGAGCGGCGCCAAAGAGACCGACGACGTCAGCAGAGCCCCCGTGGCCAACGACCCTGACGGGAAAACCAAAACGCTCTCCACCGAGGCGGGCCTGCACCGACTGGCCAGGCATCTCCAGAGGACCGAGCAGGAGCTGTGGGCGGACCTGGCCGATAGAGCGTTGCAAGCGGGAAACGTGGAGAAAGCGCTGACAATTCTCAGGTTGGATGGGTTGCCAGTTCTGATATAAACAAGCCGACTCCGTTGCCATGGCGACGCTACAACGTTGCCTTTTGTTCTCATCAGTGAGCTGTACGAGCATCATCCCAACTCCAGCACGGGGCGGGTGCTTTTCAGCACGGCCCAGCGTCTCTGCCAGATGCTGGAGGACAACGTGCCGATGGTGCTGCCTGAAAGAGTTAATTTGCCGTCGCTCATTCATAACCTGGCCTGTCAGGCCATCACCATCTGCCATGCAGGTATCGTACCAGCTTCCGGGTCCAAAGGTCCGGCATTTTGTAATTAATTCGTGGCTGGACGAAGCCTTCTGTCCCGATCCTGTCCCCCAGTAATACCTGCGGACGGAATTCTGTTTGTCTGGTGTTTTTGCGTGTAGATTTGCTGCTGGACGGTGTGGAGCTGTGTAAGAGCACCAGAGGAGCAGCAGACGTCTACCGTCAGTGTCAGATCGATGACTATGGCTTTGTCGTGAAGGTGCGTCCGTTTTGTCTTTCTGTGAATGTGGTTTGCGTTCATATTCCTGAGCTTTAAACCTCAGCTGTGTGGTGTTTTTACAGGACAGTGTGCTGAACGGAGAGGAGGACGGTTACGCTGAGACGAGTGTTCAGGATGTCTTTAATGAGGACGGTATCGTGCTGGACCCCGTCTCTGTGCTGCCAGTGCAGTATAAAATAACCACCAGTCTGCTGCCGCTCTCAGGTACGGCTCCTGTACTGCCTGATTGGTTGGGGGGGGGGGAGTGTTTGACGCCAACAATCATGACAAGGTCACCAAGAATTATTTTTGTCTTTATTGATATTTGATGTAAAAATGGCCTGAATCTGTGTACATTTTTTTAATGTATTGCATAGGGGTGAGCTGCAATATTCGCTGATTCGACGATTCGATTCGGAGAACCGTAGTCGACTATGAACCTCATAGTCGAATGTACCATTTTGACCACATGGGGGCGTCCATGGCTGCTGCTAAGCATTAGTTTTTACATGAAATGTCTTTGTTTTCGTTATATATATAACCTTTTGTCAAATAAAATCATCCTAATTTCTAGAAGAAAAAAAATAAAAATAAAAAAAAGGATTTCTTTTGTTAGAAAAACAAGTAAAATATAAAAATATATATATTTTTTAAAAACTACGCCCTTAGCGCCATCTTGTGGTGAAATTTTAACTGATTCGACTATCAGTCGACTATAGGGAAAATCTGACGAATCAGATTCGACTATGAAAATCTTTAGTTGAATACAGCCCTAGTTTTGCATTTCTGTCACATGATTGATGGGTTAGATAAAAACAAAATATTTTTTCAACTTTATTATTATTAGTACGTCCATTCCATCCATTATCTCCCGCTTTATCTTCTATTAGAGTCGCGGTGGGGTTCCCCATGCCCATCCAGGGAAGAACGTTTCGGGCGCTGGGCAGATACACCCAGGACAGGACGGCAATCCATCGCTGGGCACACACTCACTCACACAAACAAACACACTCTTTATGGGGCAATTTGGAGAACTCAATTGACCTTGATACATGTTTTTCGGAGAACCCGGAGGAAACCCACGCGGACACGGGGAGAACATGGAAACTCCACCCAGATTGGGATTCGAACCGGGAATACCTAGCGCTGAGAGGAGAACATGCTAAACCACTAAGCCGCCGTGCCACCCTGCTATTATTACACATTTTTTTAATGTTATGTTTATGTTCCCTGACAGGTTCCACATTTTATCCTCTGGGATGTTCCTGCTTGTCATTCTGTGCCCTCAAGGAAGGTAAATAAATGAAATGTATTAGCTTTTTAAAAAAATTCTTTAGACTTTAGCTTTAAAGATGCTGGTTAACGTTACCTTTACATCAATGCACCTGTTTTTAATTCTATAAAGTACTATAACTGTTTATCATTGAAGGTTTTCCTATTTGTATCTCCAAACACTAATCATCAACATTTTTCTGTCCTCTGTTTAAAGGAACAGACTTTGTCCTTCCTTTGCTCGGACCCATGGCCACCATGCTGCAGAGTCTGCAGGAGTGCAGTCAGCTGGAGCTGGCCTTTAGGCTTCTGCAAGAGTCCTATGGCAGCATTTTGCAGCATTTCGTCTCCAACAACATGGACATCAGCTTAAGCACAAAGGTGCAAACATTCAGGAATAGATACAGATTTGCTTTATAACTGAACGGCATTGATTTTTTTGCTTTTACAGCGTTAAGCTTTTTATTATTAAAGACATTTACGGTCATTAAAACATTTTAATTGATTAACATTTGGATTTTTTCTTAGCTGCATACAAACGCTCGGCTGGTACGAGTCAAGCAGACTCTCGAAGCCATCGAGAAGACGGCGCTCTCCTCCATTACCATGGTTGTTGTGTCCTTATTACATAAGGCGAGTCATGATGGACTTTCTTAGTGCCAAATTAATTAAAGACTGTTAAAAAAAAGATATATTTTATTGATTAGACTGTGATTGGGTGACTTTACTCTGTCCTAGGTTCTGAACTGGAGGGTGGTGGATTGTGACCTGGCCATCGGCCTCTGCACCATTCTGGGCAAATCGGAGGTGCTGGACATTCTGTGGAAGATTATAACCAACGCCTGGCAGAACTATGACAAAGTCATGGTGAGAGAGTTTCCTCAGAGTTCATTGGGTGGTTGTGCCTCCATTGAGGATAAGGATTCAGATCTCATACTGTTACCTGCTTGAATGTTTGTCGTGTTTCTGACCGTGCGCTCTCTTTTTCAGGCGGTTGCCATGGTCGGTGCTCATTTCTGCTCGTTGCATAACGATGAGCAAGAAAGGAAGAAGTTTTTGTCAGTCATCACGGATGCAGAATGGGGCATTAAGCTCGGAAAATTCGGGGTTTGTTGCAGTAAATCGATTCGTTCACAGCATTCAGCAGGAGCCTGTATTCAGAGTCATATGTACGAGTTATTACATCATACGGTCTGAGCATTTCAGGGTTTAGAACCCAGAACGGGCGAGTGGATGGTTTATAGTTCACAAAATCAACAATGTTCTTTTAGTTGCCTGAAAAGAAAATATCTATATATATATTATATTATCATTCATTCATTATCACCCGCTTTATCCTCTATTAGGGTCGCGGTGGGGTTCCCCATGCCCATCTAGGGGAGAACGTTTCAGACGCTGGGCAGATACACCCAGGACCATCGCTGGGCACACTCACTCACACAAACGCACTCTATATGGGGCAATTTGGAGAACTCAATTGGCTTGTTCCATGTTTTTGGACTGTGGGAGGAAACCGGAGAACCTGGAGGAAACCCACGCGGACACGGGGAGAACATGGAAACTCCACCCAGATGGGGATTCGAACCGGGAACCCCTAATGCTGAGAGGAGAAACGTGCTAACACTAAGCCACCGTGCTGCCCTGTGTGTGTGTGTATATATATATATATATATATATATATATATATATATATATATATATATATATATATATATATATATATATATATATATATATATAAAATAAACTTAACAAATAACAAAAACTTAACAAACTGCAACAAATAACAATATAATGTGTATGATACTGCAGGTTTAATTTAAAATAATAATCTAAGTGTAATCTAAGTTGTATAATATGACATTCATGTTGCGAGCATCAAAGAGGGGGACAGTGTGAGGTGGTTTACCTCAACTGTTTAATTCATGCTGCTCCTGTCACAGTGTTGGGGGGGGGGGGGTGCAGTAGAACACTAGTTGTCTATTTAAAATCTAAGTCCACGTTCCGTTTCCTCTTCAGGTCTCTATTCAGTCTGTGTTCCGGCAGTGCTCCGAAACCAAGAGGAGTCTGATTCCTGTACTCGTAAAGAACCGAAACATCACGGCTGAGATCCTAAAGGATTACTGCAGGTGAGTTCACCTCCGTCACTCAGAGGGGTTCATTTCATCTGAAAATAAATAGTGAATATTTTAAACTGAGGTTGGAATCTGATTCTGAGTTTAGTTAATGTTCTGACAGATTAATGGTATATACAGACGTTTTAAGATTTATTTTAAGAGTGTTTGGTGTTTGCTGGATGATATAAGCTGCGTTGGTAAACCCACAGTGTGTTGGTCTTAGCCACGGCGTGAGAAGGTCCTGGGTTCGATTCTGTGGGGAGTCTGTATGTCGTTTCTGTGTCTGTGTGAGTTTGAATGGAGTGCAGTGTGTTTGAATTGGGGCTGGAGTCATGATGGATCAGTCACTGTTCCTCACTGTTCCGTTAGTGACACGATGTCTTAACGTTGCAGAACATACGAGTTGGACAGCGACTCTGCGGTGAGTCTCTACATCACCACGCTGCTGCTGCAGGACAAAGGAGCTCACCATCAGCACTGCGTGGTGGGAGGCGATGATTCCGGACTCGGCCAAAAGGATGAGTCTGCAGAATCGGTGCATGAAGATGTGCTGGAACGCGCACTGCAGATCGTTCCTCAGCTGAGCTCCAGCAGGGACCTGGTCATCAGTCTGCACACGGCACTCACTAAGGTTTCCATCATTAACACTGTGTGTGTTCGTACATGTGTGTATATGTCTGATAACTGAGTTACTGCAGCTATTTATCTGGATTGTGGTCTAATTATGGCCTGCAGGGGGCGTGTTTGGTCATAAGGTTATAAGTATTTTAATATATTCATTCATTCATCCATTATCTTCCGCTTTATCCTCTATTAGGGTCGCGGTGGGGTTCCCCATGCCCATCCAGGGGAGAACGTCTCGGGCGCTGGGCAGATACACCCAGGACAGGGCGCCAATCCATCGCTGGGCACACACTCACTCACACACACACACTCTATATGGGGCAATTTGGAGAACTCAATTGACTTGATCCATGTTTTTGGACTGTGGGAGGAAACCGGAGAACCCGGAGGAAACCCACGCGGACACGGGGAGAACATGGAAACTCCACCCAGATGGGGATTCGAACCGGGAATCCCTAGCGCTGAGAGGAGAACGTGCTAACCGCTAAGCCACCGTGCCTTATGTTAATATAAATATATATTATTTAACATTAACATTGAATAAAGTTAGTGGGGGTGTGGTAGCTCAGTGGTCAGGGCGTTGCACTGTCAATCTGAAGGTTGGGGGTTCAAATCCCAGGTCCCCTGAAGTTACCAGTGTGGGTCCTTGAGCAAGACCCTTAACCCTCATTGCTCCAGGGATGTTGTGATTAACCCTGTGCTCACTTTGTAAGTCGCTTTGGATAAAAGCGTCCAATAAATGACCAAATGCAAATGACCAAATGAATAATATTTGTGTTTTTTTTTCTCTCCTCAGCTGAATCCGTATAACTATGAGCAGATTGAGCGAGTCCTCAGAACCATTCAGACTGCAGATGAAAACACCACAGTGTTGCCCCTCAGTCAGGTCAGACCTGCTCCTCAGAATTCATCCTGTGCTCATTTTAAAAAAAAAAGCTTCTACTGATTTCAAATTTTTTTGTGAGCAATTATCTTATTTATGGTAAAGTGGAACAATATTGCAACAGCCCACTCTTTTTTTTTCCCTGCATTTTTTTACACTGCATCATCAGGTTCTGTTGATGTTTTAATAATAACGTTTGATTATTCTTCATAAGTCTTATTTTAATTGTCCACATCTCTTTATTTCTGTGTATGTACAGATGCTCGGCCTGCTGCAGCACCTGAAGTCTCACAAGCGCATTTCACCCCCCACCGATCTGGAGAACACGTACATTCTGGAGAACGCATTAGAATCAACGCCTCTCGCCGGCACTCGTCTTCCCTTCCACCTTCTCCTGCAAACTAACCTCTACTTCTGGAAGATTGTTTGTAAGTTCACGTTTGGGGTTCTGGGAAAATACAACCCCCCCCCCCCACCCACACACACACACACACACACACACACACACACACACACACACACACACACATGTATGTGTGTCTTATAATAACACGTTGGTTGTTGATTTGTTTTTTCTTTTGCGCAGCTCCAGAACTGAATGAAGAGACGTTACCGACACTGCTTCTAATTTCCAAACTTATGAAGGTACATCACGTTCATCCCTAATTAGATGTAAGGCAGCATTTATTAATGAACTGTATCGAATGTTCAGTCGTACTGAATTATAAAATGATTTGCATTGACAAGACAATTTTGGTTTAATGTTGTCTGTTCATTAAATATTTCCATATAAAACACCTACTCATTCATTCATCCATTATCTCCCGCTTTATCCTCTATTGGGGTCGCGGTGGGGTTCCCCATGCCCATCCAGGGGAGAACGTCTCGGGCGCTGGGCAGATACACCCAGGACGGGGCGTCAATCCATCGCTGGACACACACTCACTCACACAGACACACTCTATATGGGGCAATTTTTGAGAATTCAATTGACTTGATCCATGTTTTTGGACTGTGGGAGGAAACCGGAGAACCCGGAGGAAACCCACGCGGACACGGGGAGAACATGGAAACTCCACCCAGATGGGGATTCGAACCGGGAATCCCTAGCGCTGAGAGGAGAACATGCCAACCACTTATATATAGATAGATAGATTTCAAATTCATTCATTCCTTCATTCATTATCTCCCGCTTTATCCTCTATTAGGGTCGCGGCGGGGGGGGGAGGGGGTTCCCCATGCCCATCCAGGGGAGAACGTCTCGGGCGCTGGGCAGATACACCCAGGACGGGGCGCCAATCCATCGCTGGGCACACACTCACTCACATAATCACACTCTATATGGGGCAATTTTGAGAATTCAATTGACTTGATCCATGTTTTTGGACTGTGGGAGGAAACCGGAGAACCCGGAGGAAACCCACGGGACATGGGGAGAACATGGAGACTCCACCCAGATGGGGATTCCCTAACGCGGGAATCCCTAGCGCTGGAGGAGAACGTACTGACCACTAAGCCACCGTGCCGCCTAAGAGACACGTACTATATATACAAATTCATTTGCATAAACATTCAATAAACTTATTCACTATAACCATAAACACAATATATTAACTGTATTTAAACTCTAATATATTTGTAAACTAAATGAAACCTTTTGTCATTTGTGGAATATTTACTTGGAGCCACTAAAAACTTTCTGTTTTTTTAAGTTCAGGTAACACGACCTATTGGCTTAAATTAACCTGTCGTTACTAATTAACCTTTAATTCAAAGATGCAGTCTATTTGGCATAACGTCATGAGTCCCTGATGTACATTTTTTTTATTATTGTTTAAAAATTGCTTTAAACTTGGAACCATCAAAAAAAAACTCCTTCATTTGTTTTTCAGTTGATTGAGTAAATGTTAATTGCCGTCCCTTTCGTTTGGACCCAGGTCAGTCTGGATAAGCTTTACGTCCTGACCGTGAACCACTTGTTCAAGAACAAGCTGATGCCGTTGCTCCTGGACCAGAAGAAACGTTCACAGGCTCACAGTCCAAACCGAGAGACCAACGCCGTCATCCAGAACATGTTCAGACATGCACTGTGCATACAGAACCCTGAGCTGGCGGCGGCAACCATGCACAAAATCGCTCAGGACCTTCCTGCAGGTAGACAGTGCAAGAGTCTGAGGGCTTTCAGCATCTTCATTCAGCATTTATTTATTCATTAACTGTTTTATCCACGGGCGGCACGGTGGCTTAGTGGTTTAGCATGTTCTCCTCTCAGCACTAGGGATTCCCGGTTCGAATCCCCATCTGGGTGGAGTTTCCATGTTCTCCCCGTGTCTGCGTGGGTTTCCTCCGGGTTCTCTGGTTTCTTCCCACAGTCCAAAAACATGGATCAAGTCAATTGAGTTCTCCAAATTGCCCCATATAGAGTGTGTATGAGTGAGTGAGTGTGTGCCCAGCGATAGATTGGCGTCCTGTCCTGGGTGTATCTGCCCAGCACCTGAGACGTTCTCCCCTGGATGGGCATGGGGAAACCCACCGCGACCCTAATAGAGGATAAAGCGGAAGATAATGGATGAATGAATGTTTATCCACAAGGGCGGCAGGGTAGCTTAGTGGTTTAGCATGTTCTCCTCTCAGCACTAGGGATTCCCGGTTCAAATCCCCATCTGGGTGGAGTTTCCATGTTCTCCCCGTGTCTGCGTGGGTTTCCTCCGGGTTCTCCGGTTTCCTCCCACAGTCCCAAAAACATGGATCAAGTCAATTAAGTTCTCCAAGTTGCCCCATGTAGAGTGTGTCTGTGTGAGTGAGTGTGTGCCCAGCGATAGATGGGCGCCCTGTCCTGGGTGTATCTGCCCAGCGACCGAGACGTTCTCCCCTGGATGGGCATGGGGAACCCCCCCCCGCAACCCTAATAGAGGATAAAGCGGGAGATAATGAATGAGTGAATGTTTTATCCCCTAACATCATTATTGTTTTTCTGTCTTAATGAATAAATTTTAAGCGTAATGCAATTAAAGACTTTTTTTTTTTTTATTGTCTCTTTGATCTTTCACTTTTCATGTCCTCCTTTATCTCCCCTTTATTTCCTTTGTTGCTTTTAGGTGCCGAGAAGACCATGTTTTTGAAATTCAGCTTGGAACTTGTAAACAAATTGCTGAAGTCTGACACCCTTGAGGTTTGCAGCTTGTTTTTAATGACCATTCGTCTGTTTAGCACCTGAAATTCTAATTGTTTTGATTTCGTTCTGCAGGGTGAGCTCCAGACGAGGGGAGAAATGCTCACGTCTAAGCTCCAGCTGCAGTATCAGTGCTCAGCCACAGAGAACATGCTCATGGCTTTTCAGCTGGACTGTCCAGAGCTGCTGAAGCTCACGGGGCTGCCGGGCCGCCTCATCGTGGCTCTGTTCGAGCATGGCTCGGTGGTGGAGCGCATGAACAGTCCTGCCGGGCGGAGCTACCCTGGTGAGGGCAAAACCAGAACACTGCCGCAAATCACGACTAACTTTGAACCAAACTGCAGCTCCTGTTTAATCTTTAATGTAGTCCAGTTTTTCAAAAACCGCCACCTAGTGGCCAAATACAGAACACAATTCATAAAAATCTGTATTTTATTATTTTTATTATGAAATGTGAATTGGTCAGGTGTGGGCATTATTGTCGATAATGTCAAGGCTGGACAAACGGCTCAGCCAATCAGATTTCTGGACCGAAGCTACCCGTTTTATAATTCATTCATTATCTCCCACTTTATCCTCTATTAGGGTCGCGGGGGTTCCCCATGCCCATCCAGGGGAGAACGTCTCAGGCACTGGGCAGATACACCCAGGACAGGGTGCCAATCTATCGCTGGGCACACACTCACTCACACAGACACACTCTATATGGGGCAATTTGGAGAACTCAATTGACTTGATCCATGTTTTTGGACTGTGGGAGGAAACCGGAGAACCCGGAGGAAATCCACGCGGACACATGGAGAACATGGAAACTCCACCCAGGTGGAGATTCGAACCGGGAATCCCTAGTGCTGAGAGGAGAACATGCTAAACCACTAAGCCACCGTACCACCACCCATTTTATAATCTCTTATAATAAACACCTCAGTAAAGTAATTACAGTTTTGTTATTTGTTAAAGTTTTTTTGTGTTTCAAAACACTAATCTCTTAAACATGAAGAAATTCAGACTGAAACTGACTCCAAAATAATAATTATGATAATAATCATGGGCGGCACGGTGGCTTAGTGGTCAGCACGTTCTCCTCTCAGCACTAGGGATTCCCGGTTCGAATCCCCATCTGGGTGGAGTTTCCATGTTCTCCCCGTGTCTGCGTGGGTTTCCTCCGGGTTCTCCGGTTTCTTCCCACAGTCCAAAAACATGGATCAAATCAATTGAGTTCTCCAAATTGCCCCATATAGAGTGTGTCTGTGTGAGTGAGTGTGTGTCCAGTGATGGATTGGCGCCCTGTCCTGGGTCTATCTGCCCAGCGCCCGAGACGTTCTCCTCTGGATTGGCACGGGGAACCCCACCGCGACCCTAATAGAGGATAAAGCGGGAGATAATGGATGAATGAATGATAATAATAATAATAATGATAATTATAATAAATAATAATAATAATGATAATAATAATGATAATAATAATAATAATAATAATAATGATAATAATAATAATAATAATAATAATAATGATGCCTCGTTTCTTTTTTTAAATGAGACATCCACACATTGGCAAAGGAGATCGCTTCTATCAACGGTGTTGACCTCCTGAAGATCCGGAATATTCTTCTGGAGCGGTGGCTTTGCAAAACCGGGCAGGTCAACAGCAAGGTGAGGTTTAACCCGCTCATTACCCCTGACCAAGTGCACACACACGCACACACAAACACACACTACATAATTAACACAAACCTGTCTGTTTGTTACCCCACAGGAGGGGCAGTACCAGGACTCTGTGACTGAAATCACTGATGACCCTGATCTCATGAGGTTTATTTAAAGCTATAGAGTTTATTATGCCGCCGTGTTTTTCACATGTTTTTTTTATGTATTTTTTGTTATTGGTGCTACATCACAGGGTGGTGTATTTGCTGCAGATGCACCCCATGGATATGAGTGCACGTTTACTCAGTCCAGTCCTGACTGCGGAGACCTGGGTGAGTGTTACAGCAGTGTGTCTGCAGACCTGCAGACCTGATCTGTCTCCCGGTCTAATTCATCGTCGGTTCAGATCGTTTTAAGTTATTGCAGCGTTCAGGGAACTTCTTCATAATGCAGGAAAGAGAATCTCGTGATTGAGTTTGTTTTTTTTTTTGTTTGGATTCTACATTGTTTGTACTACAAACGTTCTAAAGTGTTCCTTGTCTGTTCAGCCTTTGGGAGGATCAGGTGTCCGACTGACCTTTGAGCACCGCAGTCGGGTTCTGCTGTGTCTCATTCACATTGCAGATTCGGCTACGCTGGAGGCGCTGTCTCACACGCCCCGGGATAAAGTCAAGTACGTGCAAAACGCTGCTTATTTATTTATTTAAGAAATAAACTTGATTCTAAAGTTGATTTTGGGTTTAAAAAATTATCTGTTTCTAAATGTGACATCTGAAGACCAGCGGCACAGTGGTTTAGTGGTTTAGCATGTTCTCCTCTCAGCACTAGGGATTCCCGGTTCGAATCCCAATCTGGGTGGAGTTTCCATGTTCTCCCCATGTCCGCGTGGGTTTCCTCTGGATTCTCCGGTCTCCTCCCACAGTCCAAAAACATGGATCAAGGTCTGATTTCTTTTTGAATTGAATTCTCCAAATTGCCCCATATAGAGTGTGTGTGTGACCAGCGATAGATTGGCGCCCTGTCCTGGGTGTATCTGCCCAACGCCTGAAACATTCTCCACTGGATGGGCATGGAGAACCCCCCCCCCCTCCCTTCCCGCGACCCTAATAGAGAACAAAGCGGGTGATAATGGATGGGAAATCTGAAGACCATCAGCATCTGATGAGCCCCCACTAAAAATGAAAGCATGTAGAAAATCTGAATAACCTGCCATCTTTAATGTATATAGCTTTATAAAGACTTTGTACATTAAATGCAAATTAATACAGCTTTTTTTATATAGAAAGTCTAATCAAAGTGGAGGTTTTGGAACACTGTAAGGTTCTACATGTTCCATGTGTTCTGTTACAGATATTATTTAAAATGTTATGTGTACCTCTCTCAACTGGAGGCTCTTAACATTCCCTTCAACCTGGAGATGTTTCTCAGCAGTCCTAAAGAGGGAATGATCAAGGGCTTGTGGAAGAACCACAGCAATGAGCCTCAGGTACAGAACCCCCCCCCCTTCCCCGCCTTTGGGGAAATGTATTCTAACAGAGTTATCCTAGATCAGTAACCTGCGGTAGCGGGTTGTATTTTGTGTTTATGGCTGTACCTGTGCAGGCTGTGCGTCTGGTAGCAGACCTGTGTTTGGAGTACGAGGTGTATGATCCACAGTTATGGAGCGGTGTTCTGCAGAAGCTTTTGGTGTTTAATATGGTACGTTTGAAGCTCCGTCGGGGGACAGACTACTTTTCTTTGCACTTATCTTCTGCCCTTAAGCCTCTGAGACGAACAACCTGACCCCTGGCCGCGGCGTAATCTGCTCACGTCTTTACGAACATATTTACGAATATTCTAAGTTCAAGTTCAAGTAATTTATTTATATAGCGCTTTTTACAACAGTACATTGTCACAAAGCAGCTTTACAGAATGAAAAGCCTTTAGACCCCCAAAGAGCAAGCCGAAGCGACAGTGGCAAGGAAAAAAAAAATAATTTAAGTGTAGTTAAAAGTGTAGTTGCATTTAAACATGTTAAATTTGGATCATGAACATTAATCAGCTGTGTTGTTTTACAGATCGACTATTTGCAGAAGATTCTGGAAACTTTGAGAGCAGTGCCAAACCTTTTAGAGGTACAAACGCATTCCACGTTTACTTTGGGTTAAAACTGTTGACGTTAAGATCTCGTCGTCTGTTTAGTGATTTTCACTAATGTCGTAAAATAGACGTTTTAATGTTTTTTCTTTCTATTAATATCCCTGTAAAATATCTTAATTAATTATCTGTTAGGAGGCACGGTGGCTTAGTGGTTAGCACGTTCTCCTCTCAGCACTAGGGATTCCTGGTTCGAATCCCCATCTGGGTGGAGTTTCCATGTTCTCCCCGTGTCCGCGTGGGTTTCCTCCGGGTTCTCCAGTTTCCTCCCACAGTCCAAAAACATGGCTCAAGGTCAATTGAATTCTCAAAATTGCCCCATATAGAGTGTGTCTGTGTGTGTGAGTGTGTGCCCAGTGATGGATTGGTGCCCTGTCCTGGGTCTATCTGCCCAGCGCCCGAGACGTTCTCCCCTGGATGGGCATGGAGAACCCCACCGCGACCCTAATAGAGGATAAAGCGGGAGATAATGAATGAATGAGTTATCTGTTAATGTTGATGTAAACTGCAGAGTTAATGACCACACTTCGCTCTGCGTGTTTAACAGTCTTTAATGTGACACCCAGGCTGATGAGACGTAAACAAATGACATTTGGAATAAGTAATCTGTTTGTGTCATCATGTAGATTTTTGTTTTTAGAAAATGTGAATGACCTTAACCTCAAAATGGTATTTGGTAGGGGTGTATTCAACTAAAGATTTTCATAGTCGAATCTGATTCGTCAGATTTTCCCTATAGTCGACTGATAGTCGAATCAGTTAAAATTTCACCACAAGATGGCGCTATAAGCATAGTTTTTAAAAAAGTTTTTTTTTTTAAATATTTTACTTGTTTTTCTAACAAAAGAAAACCTTTTTTTTATTTTTTATTTTTTTTTTTTTAAATTAGGATGATTTTATTTGACAAAAGGCTATATATAAAACGAAAACAAAGACATTTCATGTAAAAACTAATGCTTAGCAGCAGCCATGGGCACCCCCATGTGGTCAAAATGGTACATTCGACTATGAGGTTCATAGTCGACTACGGTTCTCCGAATCGAATCAGCGAATATTGCAGCTCACCCCTAGTATTTGGTGCCTCCTCTGCTGTCACAACCCATGAAGCGTCTCCGTGTGTTTTGTTCCCAGCTTCCAGTAGAGGTCACTGTAGCAGCTGCAGAGCAAATAACTACCAGAATCTGTTATTCTATAAAGAATTTAACAAATATCGGCTTGGTTTTATTTTCCTGCAGGTTCCCAGTTTCTCCAGGACCTGGCGCAGTGTCATTCTTGCCCCTTTCATGACGGGTACATTTCGTTCGTATTAACTTTTACACTAACAGAAAATCTCATTTAAAAAAAACTAACTAAATCAAGGACTTTCATCTTTTATTGCATGCGTTTTATTGTTTAAGCATAAAATAAGATTTAAAATTAAGAGATTAATTTTCTTCGCCAGCGTCTCTTCCTCTGAGTCCACATCAGCAAGCCACTTTCTACAGGACATTTGTTCTTTTACTGAAGTAGGTGTTTGTTTCGACATTTAAATATTAAAGTATTAATGGAATTAAGAAACTTTATACCTGTATGTTTGAATCAGATGCCCCTTTCTGCTGAATCTGGACCTGATCGGGATCGCTAAACGCTTTGCTCAGTTCAACCTGATGGCCTACTCACTCGGCACACTTTTACTCATCCCCTGCTGTCAGAAGAGAGAACAGCAGATCCAGGTTTGTGTGTGTTCTGATAATTATTCATTCATTCATTCATTATCTCCCGCTTTATCTTCTATTAGGGTCGTGGGGGAGGTTCCCCATGCCCATCCAGGGGAGAACGTCTCGGGCGCTGGGCAGATAGACTCAGGACAGGGCGCCAATCCATCGCTGGGCACACACTCACTCACACAGACACACTCTATATGGGGCAATTTGGAGAACTCAATTGACTTGATCCATGTTTTTGGACTGTGGGAGGAAACCGGAGAACCCGGAGGAAACCTACGCAGACACGGGGAGAACATGGAAACTTCACCCAGATGGGGATTCGAACTGGGATTCCCTAGTGCTGAGAGGAGAACATGCTAACCACTAAGCCACCGTGCCGCCCGCTGATAATTAATTCACAATGTTTTAAGGTTTCAGGCATGACGTCACAAACACTCGAACACAGTCACCACAACACTTCTTTTTAATAACACTAATAATAAACCATCAATAAGAAATGCTTAAAGGGGCGGGTTAGCTCAGTGGTCAGGGTGTTGGGTTATCAATATGAAGGTTGTGGGTTCAAATCCCAGGTCCACTGAAGTTACCAGTGTGGGTTCTTGAGCAAGACCCTTAACCCTCATTGCTCCAGGGATGTTGTGATGAACCCTGTTCTCACCTTGTAAGTCGCTTTGGATAAAAGCGTCCAATAAATGACCCAATTTAATTTAATTTTAAAGGTTTAGAGCAGATGACTTCAACAGAATAACGATCCTAAAAACCTCAGTTTAGAAAAAGCAGGCGCTGAATCATGACGTCTGAATGAATTCTGTCACTTTAATCAACACTGCTGTGCTTTCATTCAGAGCTTGCTGATGTCCTGCAGTCCTCCATTGATCCTGGATCAGCTGGCAGAGGGCATGAGTACGGGGGAGCTGGCTGGAATTCCCTCTCAGGTTTGGTTGTGTTTGTTTTGTTTTTTTTTACTCAGAATCTTATTATGCTAACTTTAAAATGAGGATTTATTCACTGACCATGAAAACCGTCCCGCAGATCAGAGACACGGTGCTGACCTTCCTGTTTCAAAACGGCCGCCATCGAGACCTGATGAAGAGCGAGCGCCTGAGGCCCCTCATGAAGCACCTGGTGCTGAAGGCTCAGAGCGAGCAGGTGGACGAGCTGGTGAACCTTCTGCTCAGCCATGACAGGTTAGACTCTGGACCGGCTCCAGGTCATCCAGATTACTGGAGTTTGATACAGAGATATTCATCTTTAGAGCTCATCATTTTGGGGAGATGGACTCAGTTTTGGATGTGTGTCAGAGGTCGCACTTAGAAGCTGCAGTGCTCCTTGGGTGGGGGGGGGGTGATAGGAACTGAAGTACAACACATGTATGTGATATAACCATCAATTTGACACTTGTCTTTAATATGCACACACACATGTATTTCATTCATTCATTATCTCCCGCTTTATCCTCTATTAGGGTCGCGGGGGGGGGGGTTCCCCATGCCCATCCAGGGGAGAACGTCTCGGGCGCTGGGCAGATAGAACCAGGACAGGTCGCCAATCCATCGCTGGGCACACACTCACTCACACACACTCTATATGGGGCAATTTAGAGAACTCAATTAACTTGATCCATGTTTTTGGACTGAGGGAGGAAACCGGAGAACCCGGAGGAAACCCACGCGGACACGGGTAGAACATGGAAACTCCACCCAGATGGGGATTCGAACCGGGAATCCCTAGTGCTGAGAGGAGAACGTGCTAACCACTAAGCCACCGTGCCGCCCCACATGTATTTTAGTGATTTTAAATTCATTCATTCATTATCATCCACTTTATCCTCTATTAGGGTCACAGTGGGGGTTCCCCATGCCCATCCAGGGGAGAACGTCTCGGGCACTGGGCAGAAACACCCAGGACAGGGCGCCAATCCATCGCTGGGCACACACTCACTCACATAGACACACTCTATATGGGGCAATTTGGAGAACTCAATTGACTTGATCCATGTTTTTGGACTGTGGGAGGAAACCGGAGAACCCGGAGGAAACCCACGTGGACACGGGTAGAACATGGAAACTCCACCCAGATGGGGATTCGAACCGGGAATCCCTAGTGCTGAGAGGAGAACGTGCTAACCACTAAGCCACCGTGCCGCCCCACATGTATTTCAGTGATTTTAAATTCATTCATTCATTATCATCCACTTTATCCTCTATTAGGGTCACAGGGGGGGTTCCCCATGCCCATCCAGGGGAGAACGTCTCGGGCGCTGGGCAGAAACACCCAGGACAGGGCGCCAATCCATCGCTGGGCACACACTCACTCACATAGACACACTCTATATGGGGCAATTTGGAGAACTCAATTGACTTGATCCATGTTTTTGGACTGTGGGAGGAAACCGGAGAACCCGGAGGAAACCCACGTGGACACGGGGAGAACATGGAAACTCCACCCAGATGGGGATTCGGACCGGGAATCCCTAACGCTGAGAGAACATGCTAAACCACTAAGCCACCGTGCCGCCCTCAGTGATTTTAAATGACACGTCGCTTCATAAACGTAGTTTAAATGCGTCACATTTAAATGTGTTATTCTTACAGCTGAACATTCTTAAGAAATTATGAATTATTCTCAAATTTCTGCGACCGTAAGTCAACTTCTCCTCCGACATCGATTCGTTATTGATCTTTATATACGATGTTTGCTTTTTTAGTTTTTTTAATCATAAAAATCCCTGAAGTTGTCATTCTGTAATCCTCGTTATTCCCATATTCTGCGCTCCGGGTTTAATCATGATGTTAAATCGATCAGGTTTTCCTAAAAACCTCTTCAGTCTCCATCTCTGCTGATTAATATTTGCTGTGAAGCCGATACATTTTTTTTTTCAGTGTACATTTCTCTGTACATCAGGAGATTGAGTCTTAATTGTGATGTTGCTACATGTGAGCTAATGATGCTGCACATGGTTTGAACGTCAGCTGGGATGCGGTGGTGGTTAACTCTGATGTTTCACTCGCACAGAAAGGAGGAGGCTGTTGCTCTTGCGCAGGAGTATGTGAGGCACAGGGAGCTGAAGGGACTGTTGAAGGATTCGCCGTTCACTCAGGGTTCTGATCCTGTAAAGGTAATGACGTCTGCAGGCCTTTACTCTGACAGTATATCTATATATAATTCTAATTCTAATAATATAATTCTAATAATAATATAATATATCTAAAAGATATAGTTATTCAAATTCATATTTTTGCTCTGATTTCAGGATTTCCTGACCCATGCAATGGAAACCCGGGGGTGACTCCACTATAATCTCCTATTACACACGTGCACTTATTCCACTTAATATATTATATTGAATAAATGTTTTGTATGTTGATCTTGTTGTTTTTTTTTTTTACTTAAATAGTAAGCACTTTACGTAGTTTAAGGACATGTAGACTGTGGGTAGTTTTAAATCGCGGTCTTCTGAAACATCATTGAGACATCTAAACAGAGGTGGGGTTCCCCATGCCCATCCAGGGGAGAACGTCCTGGGTCGCTGGGCAGATAGACCCAGGACAGGACACCAATCCATCACTGGACACACACTCACTCACACAGACACACTCTATATGGGGCAATTTTGACAATTCAATTGATTGATCCATGTTTTTGGACTGTGGGAGGAAACCGGAGAACCCGGAGGAAACCCACATGGACACGGGGAGAACATGGAAACTCCACCCAGATGGGGATTCGAACCGGGAATCCCTAGCGCTGAGAGGAGAACATGCTTAACCACTCAGCCGCCGTGCCGCCCTTGTTCATTCATTCGAAATCTAATTAGGGGAATTTTTAAGTATCGAAAATATTGGAATTGTTGGCCTGAAGAATCCGTATTGAATGGAACCGTCACGAAGGCTCCGATTTACTCCCCTAATGTTCATGAACTTCATACTGTAATGGTTATTATAAGTTCAAGTTATTTATTTATGTCGCGCTTTTTACAACGGTACATCGTCACAAAGCAGCTTTACAGAATTAAAAACCTTTAAACCCCCAAAGAAAAGAGCACGCCGAAGCGACAGCGGCAAGGAAAAACTCCGTTATGCTGTTATTTAAGGAAGAAACCTTGGGAGGACCAAGACTCAGTGGGGGACTCGTCCTCCTTGAGCTTTAGTGAGACCTGTGCACTGACACGAAACCCGTGTCATAATTTGGGAGCTTCTAGGGACGTGGTTTCTTGGTCTCGGTTTTGCAGGGGATTCTGGATCAGACCTTGCATTTTGTCCAGTTTCATCAGAACGTGCATCGAGGACAGAGTCTTCTTCATCCTCATTGCGGACTCTGCTCTCTGCTCTGACCTGGACATCGGCGTCGAACAGCGCAGAACACAAGACGATTCTAAAGGACAGAAAGAATCAAATCAAACCCGCGTCCTCAGATCAGAAGCTACAGTGAGACAGAACACGTCCGTCCATCACGCTGACGACGTATTTACTTTTTTCTCCACCAGGCTGCAGTTTAACTGTGAACGTCCCGATGACCGGGCGGTGATCAGAGGCCTTGATGACCGTGCAGGACGTGTACTGATTCACCTCGATGTCTTCGGCTCGTCTGCTTTTGAAAAGAATCCGGTCCTGCGGCACAGAGGTGAAGAATCTGTCCACGTTAAACCCAATTATTCACTTTACACCTAAAGATGGATAGGTCTTGTCTCACGGTGTATGATGGGACGCGCTGTTTGTAGGACGTGTCGTACGCATTGCTCCCGATGTCGAATTTGTAGGTGGGAGCAAAGTTAATGGGAGCTTCTGAAAATCCTTTAAAGACGTGACCTTTGAGGAGAAATGAACCATTAGACGACTCGTCAGCAGCAGACTGAATTTAAAGCTGCAGATCCAAAATGGTTTTAATCGGAAGATTTGGTTTTAATTGGCGGCACGGTGGCTTTGTGGTTTAGCATGTTCTCCTCTCAGCGCTAGGGATTCCCGGTTCGAATCCCCATCTGGGTGGAGTTTCCATGTTCTCCCCGTGTCCACGTGGGTTTCCTCAGGGTTCTCCGGTTTCCTCCCACAGTCCAAAAACATGGATCAAGTCAATTGAGTTCTCCAAATTGCCCCATATAGAGTGTGTCTGTGTGAGTGAGTGTGTGCCCAGCGATAGATTGGCGTCCTGTCCTGGGTGTATTTGCCCAGCGCCCGAGACGTTCTCCCCTGGATGGGCATGGGGAACCCCCCCGCGAACCTAATAGAGGATAAAGCGGGAGATAATGAATGAATGAATATTTACTTTTATAAAAACTGACATAGGGCGGCACGGTGGCTTAGTGGTTTAGCATGTTCTCCTCTCAGCTCTAGGGATTCCCGGTTCGAATCCCCATCTGGGTGGAGTTTCCATGTTCTCCCCGTGTTCAAGTGGGTTTCCTCCGGGTTCTCCGGTTTCCTCCCACAGTCCAAAAACATGGATAAAGTCAATTGAGTTCTCAAAAATTGCCCCATATAGAGTGTGTCTGTGTGAGTGAGTATGTGCCCAGCGATAGATTGGCGTCCTGTCCTGGGTCTATCTGCCCAGCGCCTGAAACGTTCTCCCCTGGATGGTCATGGAGAACCCCCCCCCCCACGACCCTAATAGAGGATAAAGTGGGAGATAATGAATGAATGAAATGATTCCTTTTTCTAACACGAGGTTCGGACTCACCGGCTTTCATCTCCCGCTGCAGTTGATCGTGCCGCAGGAGTAAGTTCCTGTCCCCTCCGTTCAGCAGGACGTTCTCCACCTGTCTGCGTTTTTCACTCAGGCGGTAGTTGAAGTCTCCAAACCAGAAGACCTCGTCAAATCTCTCTGTCACGTCCACTGAGAACAAGAAGACCGGGTCACTCAGCGTCCCCATGGAACTTTTAAAACAAACGAAACGAAGGAGATTTCAGAGTGAACTCACCGGCAGGAGAAGTGTGCATCTGGATTTTGGGGTGAGTCCGAGGAAGCTTCAGTTTTTTAATGATCTGGTTGTAATTCTCCTGCCGCCTCTTTATCTTGGAGGAACCAGCTGAAACAGAAAGCTTTCATCTGTTAAACAGAACTAAAGTGAAAGTTACCAAATTCAACATCCATCCATCCATTATCCTCCACTTTATCCTTTATTAGGGTCGCGGTGGGGTTCCCCATGCCCATCCAGGGGAGAACGTCTCGGGCGCTGGGCAGATACACCCAGGACAGGGCACACACTCACTCAAACAAACACTCTATATGGGGCAATTTGGAGAACTCAATTGACTTGATCCATGTTTTCGAACTGTGGGAGGAAACCCACGTGGACACGGGGAGAACATGGAAACTTCACGCAGATGGGGATTCGAACCGGGAATCCCTAGCGCTGAGAGGAGAACATGCTAAACCACTAAGCCACCGTGCCGCCCTAAAATTCAATATTCATTCATTCATTCATTATCTCCCGCTTTATCCTCTATTAGGGTCGCGGGGGGGGGGTTCCCCATGCCCATCCAGGGGAGAACGTCTCGGGTGCTGGGCAGATAGACCCAGGACAGGGCGCCAATCTATCGCTGGGCACACACTCACTCACACAGACACACTCTATATGGGGCAATTTGGAGAACTCAATTGACTTGATCCATGTTTTTGGACTGTGGGAGGAAACCGGAGAACCCGGAGGAAACCCACGTGGACAAGGGGAGAACATGGAAACTCCACCCAGATGGGGATTCGAACCGGGAATCCCTAGTGCTGAGAGGAGAACATGATAAACCACTAAGCCACCGTGCCGCCCTAAAATTCAATATTCATTCATTCATTATCTTCCGCTTTATCCTCTATTAGGGTCACGGTGGGGTTCCCCATGCCCATCCAGGGGAGAACGTTTCGGGCGCTGGGCAGATAGACCCAGAACAGGGCGCCAATCTATTGCTGGGCACACACTCACTCACACATACACATACACACTCTATATGGGGCAATTTGGAGAACTCAATTGACTTGATCCATGTTTTTGGACTGTAGGAGGAAACCGGAGAACCCAGAGGAAACCCACGCGGACAAGGGGAGAACATGGAAACTCAACCCAGATGGGGATTCGAACCGGGAATCCCTAGTGCTGAGAGGAGAACATGCTAAACCACTAAGCCACCGTGCCGCCCTAAAATTCAATATTCATTCATTCATTGTCTTTCGCTTTATCCTCTATTAGGGTCGTGGGGGGGTTCCCCATGCCCATCCAGGGGAGAACGTTTCGGGTGCTGGGCAGATAGACCCAGGACAGGGCGCCAATCTATCGCTGGGCACACACTCACTCACACAGACACACTCTATATGGGTCAACTTGATCCATGTTTTTGGACAGTGGGAGGAAACCGGAGAACCCGGAGGAAACCCACGCAGACACAGGGAAAACATGGAAACTCCACCCAGATGGGGATTCGAACCGGGAATCCCTAGTGCTGAGAGGAGAACATGCTATATTCAATATAAAGACAAGAATTAATTTTCAGGAGCGAGTGTCTGACTCACCGGCAAAATGGGACGTGATGAACAAAAAGGACGTCCCAAAGAGGGTGAAGCTCATTCCCAATGCCCCTTTGGTTTTAATCTTGTGAAACATTCTGGTGGTGACGGCGGCTTTCTCCACCTCTACAGGAACGTCCAGTGAAACAAACGCAGTGTTCAGAGGAGCAGCGTGAACGTCATTGTTCTTTATGATACGGAACGATATCTCTAAACGACGGTACGAGGTGAGCGACTCACTCGAACAGAACTGGACGAGGTCTCGTTGCATGAACACCGTGAGATGCATGACCCCATGAGCCGCTCCCCGAATCACCTGGTACCTCGGTCCGAGGGTCTGCTGCAGCTTGCGCTGCCACTTAATCCTAATGAAAGCCAGACGGCTGAATGAGATTAAACCCACAGATTGAAGCGGCAGACGGAATAACGGATACCGAACATGGACGTCGTACATGTTGGGACGGGCTTCCTGCACCCCGATGATGTAGAGGTCCTTTTCTTGTTTAGGAAGCAACAGGTCATCTACGTTTTGGGGAAACTGCAGACCAGAAGACGTATTCGTCATTCTTGTAAATTAGAATTGGAATGTCGATTGTGAGAGTCTTGGCATAGACCCTGTGTACCGCAACACTGGAGCTGTAACTCACCTGTCCGTCCATGTTCCAAGTGGAGATGTGAATTCTCAACGTCCTTGTCTGATTTGGAGTCCTGGGAATTGTGAACTTTGGAGATCTCCTGAAAACAATAGGAGGAACATGTGTCAGTTTATCCATCCATCCATTATCTTCTGCTTTATCCTCTATTAGGGTCGCGGTGGGGTTCCCCATGCCCATCCAGGGGAGAACGTCTCGGGCGCTGGGCAGATAGACCCAGGACAGGGCGCCAATCTATCGCTGGGCACACACTCACTCACACAGACACACTCTATATGGGGCAATTTGGAGAACTCAATTGACTTGATCCATGTTTTTGGACTGTAGGAGGAAACCGGAGAACCCGGAGGAAACCCACGCGGACACGGGGAGAACACCCAGATGGGGATTCGAACCGGGAATCCCTAGTGCTGAGAGGAGAACATGCTAAGCCACCGTGCCACCCTATGTCAGTTTATATAACAGTAAATGTATAATGTATATGGTTTACAGTGACAGGGTGCTGAGTTTAATCAGTTCGGTCATCGCTTCCTTTTGCTGCGTCTCCATCTTTTGCTGAGTTTCTTTGTCCTCGTGAACCTTCCTTTCCTCTTGGTCCAGCTTCAGAGACGTTGTCTCACTTGTTCCTTCGTCCCTTGTGCTTTCTGTCCACAACGTCCTGTTCTTTTCAGTCTTCTGATTTCTCTGCCTCCAGAAGGGAATCCTATTCTTTATGCGTCTCCAGATGCCTGAAGCTTTGGAGATGGATGGTGTAGCTTCATCTTTGAACTGCAAAATCCAACAAGCCACATTAGATCAGCAGCACCACCTTAAACCTAACGATCGAAACATTCTGTCCATTTAACCACAGCAGCAAAACGAGACATGGACTTCTACTGGGTAGAAAGAAGTGAGACTCGTCAGTCTTGATATGTGAAGAAGTCTTGTTTATTAAATCACCTGCTCTTCCAGTGGATCCAGAACTTTGACGCGGGTCCTCAGTATTTTCATTTTCTCCATTTTGTGAGATCAAAATGAACGAGCACTTAATTAACGACCAGCAAAGAGTTGCGGGATATCAATGTTCTCCAGCAACACTACAGGAGACCCATGTTTAAGAACCTTCAAGATGTTACAATCTGTGAAACGGTAAGAAATGACCAAGAGCTACAAGAACAGTTCAACAAAACCAAGAAACTAAACAGAATTATTGTTGAACGTAACCGATCAGAAACGTCATGATCAGTCAGTTGTTCTGTTCTTCATTTAAACACCGACACGAATGTTGAGACACGTTCAGAACCATCAGCTCGGTTACTTAAAAGAACCTTAAAATCGACTCTGAGTTGAGCAGAACTTCGACGATGGTACAATTAACCGAATCCAGCAGTGACGGGTTTTAATCGACTGATTAATTAATTGGGTTTTAATGTGATTTATTGTTTGCGTGTCTCGAACAGAACGCAGTGTGGATCCACTGTGCGCGAGCTGATCGGCTTTCTGACGGAACGCCGGCGTCTGAAACGTCATCACCGTGTGACGTCACGATCGGCCTGGCTATTAGTTGTTATGGAAACCGTTATCCTCCTTTTAAAGGACATTATTTTGATAAATCTTCATGTCATTAACTCGTGAAAACAAAAAGTAAGTGCACGTCACGACCAGAAACCACGACCGAACACTTTATTAGAGTAAGTTAGTTCAAATATTTGTACTTTTAAAAATACTGACAAAATGTACTGGTATAATTTCATCCACATTAAAAGGTAACAGAGGAAATATGTTACAGGTTACTTATGTAGGCAGTTTTTAATCACCGCCAGAGGGCACTGTCGCTTTAAGGAGGTTCTGTTCCTTTTTTTTTATTTCTAGTTCATTTTAGACAAATAGCAGCTCGTGGTAGTAATAATAATACTCATTAACTATATACAATTATGTAATTGTTTAATATTGTAATTAATTATGAATTACTAATAGAACTCAATATGCAGTAGCATTAGTTTGAGCTTTTGCCCCAAATATGGACGAGATAATCTAATCCTGTTTAAATTCTAATTAATGGGAAATAATTCTTATTTATGGGCATTGATATTAAGTTGCACCTCAACTACTCACAACCCTTCATTATCATCGATTTAATTGTTTTAACAGGGTTAAAATATCTTTATATTTGAACTAGAGTGTATAATTTCTTAAAAGGCCTGTTAAAGACCTACAGTCACACGCCTAAACCTAATTTTCAAAGTACAAATAGTCAGTACAGGTGGTGTGTGTGTGGAAGTGTCCCTGCTTGTAGGCTGCGTGTGATTGAGAATGGAAAAGCTAATCTATTTTAGAGCTGTGCTCAGTCTGAAGGGATTAAATAAAGCTGGGTGTTTTTTCATTAGGATTGAAGGACATTCCACACGGCTGCAGAAGACACAGACCCTCATTACCTGCTGCTGCAGCTTCGTGTTCCGCTCTTTACTTCCAGGAGGCCGATCTGAAAATCATACACTGGAGAGGTTCGCTCTGTAAACGTGTTGTTTGTTTGAGTTACTTAAATAAACTATAATGACATTTATTCACATGTTTCTGCTTATAAGCAACATTTAGCTCAGGGGTAGATGAATGACACAAGTGACAAACACGACACATTGAGTCTTCATGATGTCCCACTCTCAGCTTGTCCTATTTTTTGCAGCTACAACAATTTTCACTCCTCTGATGAACTTTCTGCCATATTTTAGTGCATCTTTTTGAATTTCTTCCTGTTTATCAAAAGGAGTATTTGTTTTGATTTAAAGCTTTGGGTTTATTGCTCTTTGCTCATCTAGGAACACGTCGAATGAATCTTGGTATGTTTTCCTGCTATATATATATATATATATCCATCCATCCATTCTTCCATTTATCCTCTATTAGGGTCGTGGGTGGGGTTCCCCATGGTCATCCAGGGGAGAACGTCTTGGGTGCTGGGCAGATACACCCAGGACAGGGCGCCAATCTATCACTGGACACACACTCACTCACACAGACACACTCTATATGGGGCAATTTGGAGAACTCAATTGACCTTGATCCATGTTTTTTGGACTGTGGGAGGAAACCGGAGAACCTGGAGGAAACCCACGCGGACACGGGGAGAGCATGGAAACTTCACCCATACACTAATAATGATTGTAATGGTTAATAAAAGGTTTTTTTTTTTTTTTTTTTTTTTTTTTTTTTTTTTAATTGCAGGATTTTTTCTTATAAACAAAATCAAGAAGAGGTGCCGCTTGGGTCCGGTCTGAGCATGCGCAGTCGGATCCTGCCTCCTCTACCGGACAGGCTGAGCGTGAGCTCTTGTTGCGGTTAGGCCCCGCCCTCGCCCCGCCCCTCGCCCCGCCCCCTCCCCCGCTGGCTGGCAGGCAGGCAGGGCGTCCATGGCGGTTCGCTGTCCAGCGGCTGGTGGTTCTGAAGTCGCGGCTCTCGGGATGTCAGGGTGATGACGGAGAGCAGGGCGCAGCCGCAGACATGATGATGGAGGAGGACCTGTTCCAGCTCAGACAGCTCCCGTGAGTCCGCCGCTCGCGTGTTTGATGTTGGTGACGCCGCTGTGTTCGTCTTTGTGGAGCGGTTATAAGCGCTCACAGCTGTACGGTTATAACGCTGTTACAGCGCGCTGCGCTGCGATGCGCTGCGGCTGTTCTCTGAAGCTGTGACGTGTTAAAGGCGCGTGAGGCTGTGGGCATTGTAAACAACACGCCTCGAGCCCGATGCTAACGTCACAGTGCAACAGTGTTATGAACTCATGTCCTCCAGCAGCCCTGAGACACAAACTACACCCCATCAGTCCCCCACCCTGTCCTCCACCCTGTCCTCCACCCTGTCCTCCACCCTGTCCTCCACCCTGTCCCCCACCCTGTCCTCCACCCTGTCCCCCACCCTGTCCCCCGCCCTGTCCTCCGCCCTGTCCCCCACCCTGTCCCCCACCCTGTCCTCCACCCTGTCCCCCACCCTGTCCTCCACCCTGTCCTCCACCCTGTCCCCCACCCTGTCCTCCACCCTGTCCCCCGCCCTGTCCCCCGCCCTGTCCTCCACCCTGTCCCCCGCCCTGTCCCCCACCCTGTCCCCCCCCCTGTCCCCCACCCTGTCCCCCACCCTGTCCCCCACCCTGTCCTCCACCCTGTCCTCCACCCTGTCCACCACCCTGTCCCCCACCCTGTCCTCCACCCTGTCCCCCACCCTGTCCCCCACCCTGTCCCCCACCCTGTCCTCCACCCTGTCCCCCACCCTGTCCCCCACCCTGTCCTCCACCCTGTCCTCCACCCTGTCCCCCACCCTGTCCCCCACCCTGTCCCCCACCCTGTCCTCCACCCTGTCCTCCACCCTGTCCTCCACCCTGTCCCCACCCTGTCCCCCACCCTGTCCTCCACCCTGTCCTCCACCCTGTCCCCCACCCTGTCCCCCACCCTGTCCCCCACCCTGTCCCCCACCCTGTCCTCCACCCTGTCCTCCACCCTGTCCCCCACCCTGTCCCCCACCCTGTCCCCACCCTGTCCCCACCCTGTCCCCCACCCTGTCCCCACCCTGTCCTCCACCCTGTCCCCACCCTGTCCCCCACCCTGTCCTCCACCCTGTCCTCCACCCTGTCCCCCCCCTGTCCTCCACCCTGTCCCCCACCCTGTCCTCCACCCTGTCCCCCACCCTGTCCCCCACCCTGTCCTCCACCCTGTCCTCCACCCTGTCCCCCACCCTGTCCCCACCCTGTCCCCCACCCTGTCCCCCACCCTGTCCTCCACCCTGTCCCCACCCTGTCCTCCACCCTGTCCCCCACCCTGTCCTCCACCCTGTCCCCCACCCTGTCCTCCACCCTGTCCTCCACCCTGTCCCCCACCCTGTCCTCCACCCTGTCCCCCACCCTGTCCCCCACCCTGTCCTCCACCCTGTCCCCCCCTGTCCTCCACCCTGTCCCCCACCCTGTCCCCCACCCTGTCCCCCACCCTGTCCTCCACCCTGTCCTCCACCCTGTCCTCCACCCTGTCCCCCACCCTGTCTCATCCTCAGAGTCCACTGTGATCCGTTATGCACTGTGTCCTTTATTTACAGGGATATTATGTAATACATGCCCAGTGATAGATTGCCCCCCCTGTCCTGGGTGTATCTGCCCAGCGCCCGAGACGTTCTCCCCTGGATGGGCATGGGGAACACGCCCCCCACCCCCCCCCCGCGACCCTAATAGAGGACAAAGCAGAAGATAATGAAATGATGGATTATGTAATATAGCTTAATCTAACGCGACCGTCTACCACAAAACAATTAGTTGGAATCAGTTCAAACAAAAACAGACAACAATAATGACCCGTTTAAATACATTTGGTACTTTATCTTAAATAAACACTCATGTATTTCTAAAACACATTAGTGCACATTAATATAATATATTAATGACATGATTGTCATTATATAATAGACATGATTATATATATATATATAAACTTTATAAAAGACTTATGTGTGTGTAAATGTATATGTGATTTTTGATTTATGATTATTTATACAACATATAATAACTAGTGCCAAGTGTATAAATATAACATGTGCAAGCATAATAATTAAGAAGCATGACATTTAACTACAATATTTTGTATATCATGTATAACATAGCCTAGCGATAGGTTGGCGCCCTGTCCTGGGTGTATCTGCCCGGCGCCCGAGACGTTCTCCCCTGGATGGGCATGAGGAACCCCACCGCAACCCTAATAGAGGATAAAGCGGGAGATATGAATGAATGAATGAATGTATAACATAGTGGCACAGTGGCTTAGTGGTTGGCACGTTCGCCTCTCGGCGTTAGGGATTCCCGGTTCGAATCCCCATCTGGGTGGAGTTTCCATGTTCTCCCCGTGTCTGCGTGGGTTTCCTCCGGGTTCTCCGGTTTCCTCCCACAGTCCAAAAACATGGATCAAGTCAATTGAATTCTCAAAATTGCCCCATATAGAGTGTGTCTGTGTGAGTGAGTGAGTGTGTGCCCAGCGATGGATTGGTGTCCTGTCCTGGGTCTATCTGCCCAGCGCCCGAGACGTTCTCCCCTGGATGGGCATGGGGAACCCCCCCGCGACCCTAATAGAGGATAAAGCGGGAGATAATGAATGAATGAATGTATAACATATAACATGTAAATATAATATAATATAATATAATATAATATAATATAAATATATAATATAATATAATATAAATATAACATTTATTTATTTCACACCCACAAACCTACACTATAAGGGTCAATTTAGAGCATTCAATTTACCTTAAAACCATGTTTTGGACTGTGGGAGGAAATGGAAATCCCACCCAGATTCGATTCCTATGAATATGATTATATGTAATTATCCAACGTAAGCAGCTGTACCATGCAACTGGTTTTTCTAACTCTATCTGATGCAGCTGAGGCATAAAACCTTCATATGTCCATCGTTTACTACTGAGGGTCTGAGGTGGAGACTTTGGGGATGAAACTGGGCGTGGACGCGAGCAGCGAGTTGGTATTTTGGTCCCGAACGTCATTAGGATGCAGTAATGGCCGCCTTTATTAACGGATGCAAATGTTCACATTGCTGATGCTAACGACATCATTCTCTTGCTGGCACTCACTGATGCTGGCATAAAGCCCGGATGCCACCTGACCTTGAAAAAGTTACTGCTATTTAACCAGATTGTGTAAGAAATGTCCCAGAATGCACTCATATATATCTGTTGCAGATGCACCCATCGTTAATTATGCATTTGATTTTATTGATATGAATCAAGCACAGGACCGAAAGTTAACAAAATGGTTCACCGTGAATGTTTATAACATTAGGAAAACTTTTAATCAGGACAAATCACATCATGTTCTGTAATCAATAAGTATGACGGGTGCATTTTCCTCCGGTCTGTTTCTGAATCGTCTGAATCAGAAGTCGTGATACGAAGAGAATGGGAGTAATGCAACAAAAACGCAGCCATTTGTGGCCTAACATCCAGGAGTGGAAACAACCGCCTCAGCCAATCAACCTTTCAAGCTGTGCATCTCTGTGCATCAGAATATGTGAACGGACTGAGTGTGTTCGGTCGGAGACTTCAGATTATTTTGTGAAAGATTCCATTATGTATTCTGAATCTCTTTGTGTTCGTGTTTTTCAAAGATCTGAGCCTGAAGAGTCACAGTTCAGCATTTAATTACTGTAACTGAGGCCCTTTTCTTCAGCAGAAGGAGGGAGAGACAGAGAAGGGGGGGGGGAGCACAGAGATTTGTCGGTGCTTTGTAATTGCAGTAATCAAAGTACTCAGAGTTATCACGGACAGATAAAGCGCGGGTGTAGAGACGAGCGATGTAATTAAGTAGAAGCCGTTATTTAGCGCTCTAATGGCACACTGGTCCTCGTTTGCTCGGCGGTGCTTCTTCATCAACAACGCGCTGAGTTTAACTGCGAACCTAACGAGGAATGTCCGTCAGATCAGAACTTCAGGACCATCGTGTCCATATCGATATGTTTAAGTGAGAAATGCACAACAGAGACAGTGATACAAATTCACTGTTTAAATAAATAAATAAATAAATTGGGTCATTTATTGGACGCTTTTATCCAAAGCCACTTACAAGGTGAGCACAGGGTTCATCACAACATCCCTGGAGCAATGAGGGTTAAGGGTCTTGCTCAAGGACCCACACTGGTAACTTCAGTGGACCTGGGATTTGAACCCCAACCTTCTGATTGATAGCCCAACACCCTGACCACTGAGCTAACCCGCCCCTATGTGTAAAATAGGGTGTAAAATTGCTGTTTACACTGTCAGCAATTACATCAAAACTGTTTGTACATGTAATTAACTGAACCTACCACCTAAGAGTATTTTGTAGGTCCTTAATTACAGCCTCGTTTAGTCACTGTTTGTTTAAGGTGGTGAATAATTCTTCACCCAGTTATTATGATGACAAGATGGTGGTGGTGTTAGTGTTACTCTCAATGATCCACCCCTCAAAATAAGTCCTGTACAGTGAGAGTCCTAAACACTGAAAAACTGGTAAAGAGAGGATGATAACGTACAAAGAGTGAGAGAGAGAGTACAAAGCAGATGGACTACATTCTGTATCGGTGGAACTGCACCGTGACCCTGTAAGCAGAACTGGTAATGGAAACGAGGAGGTGGTTCTAATGTCGCGGCTGATTGGTAAATATTTGTTCTTTAGTTGTCCATATAGTCTTTTCTTTCTTGTCTCTCCCCCACTTTGTCCAGACAGGAAGCTCATCTGTTGTCTTGGTAACTCCTGCAGTGTTCTGTTCTGTTACCATCTGGCTGCAAAAAGTGACTTGTGGACTTTAATAACATTACAGCTAATAAACCGAACGGCAACATTTATGTCAATATTCTTTCAAAGGATGAATGTGTCTTCGGTATTAAACGCTGATGTTCTCCGATATCTGTTCAGCAGTGTGGTGAAGTTTCGGCGCACAGGCGAGAGCACCCGTTCAGAGGATGAGAGTGGAGCCAGGGATCAGATGGTGCAGGTGGAGGGAGGAAACGCGGACATGGGTGCTGTGGCCCTCGCTGACGAAGGACCAGTACCACGAGAGTTTGCCAATCCCACCGATGGTACAGACACACAGATTATTTCCATTTCTGTCGCCGAGTCTTCAGTAAAATGTTTCATATGATATAATTTCAGCAAATGTAGAAAAAAAAAACACACACACATCCCATCATTAATCCCTCAATACGTCCAATGGACTCTCTTCGTTCAAGTCTTTACTAAAACACATTATATGGACAAAAGTATGGGGACATACCTTTTCACTGCAGTATAATAAGGCTCATTAGAAAGCTGAAAGTTGCTGAAGGTGAGAATAAAAAGAGTAAACATGTCTTGCAGGCTCCAAGGCCATGTCCTTATAAACACCTTATTAACACATGAAAAGCTTTAGGAAAAAGCGACAAAGCTGTGTATATTGGGTAACAACCAAACACGACCCAGGTGATGCAAATGCAACACAGGTGCTAATGATCTGGGGACGCAGCTGAAACAAAGCATTTATTTTTTTACATTTTTGTTTTGCAAAGTCATAAGCTGCATCTGAAATCACCTGTTAAACTGTAGGTGCTGATGTTGATCATTTTTTATTAAACACAATTGAACTGGTGATGATACTTAAAATGGGCATGTACCTCAGGGTTCCTGAACAAGACCCTTAACCCTCAATAAAAGCTATTCAACCTCACCTACATCATGTCTGTCATTTTACAAATGTCATTTGACTGAAATGAGTTTGTAATGGTTCCACGATTTTATTAAAAGTCATAACAAATTTGAACGTTGGACATAATCGTAATTTAAGTTTTTTTTTGGAGGTTGTTGCATTTCTGGGCGGCACGGTGTCTTAGTGGTTAGCACGTTCTCTCAGCACTAGGGATTCCCGGTTCGAATCCCAATCTGGGTGGAGTTTCCATGTTCTCCCCGTGTCCGCGTGGGTTTCGTCTGGGTTCTCCGGTTTCCTCCCACAGTCCAAAAACATGAATCAAGTCAATTGAGGTCTCCAAATTGCCCCATGTAGAGTGTGTCTGTGTGAGTGAGTGTGTGCCCAGCGATGGATTGGCGCCCTGTCCTGGGTCTATCTGCCCAGCGCCTGAGATGTTCTCCCCTGGATGGGCATGGGGAACCCCCGCGACCCTAATATAGGATAAAGCGGGAGATAATGAATGAATGAATGAATGAATGAATGTTGCATTTCGTAAATGTTGATTTGTTTTTGTTATTATTATTTGTACTTGCTCAGCTTAAACACCTAATTCAGCTCTGTTTAAATCATGTGATCGCACATTTTGCTTCTGATTCTAACTTCAAAATGACCTCCAATTCAGCAGATTTTTTTACCTGCAGCATGTACTGCCTGCTCCAGATGTCTTTAAAATATTATAACTGCTCATTCAATAGTAAATTAGTTTAAGTTCACACTGGAAAATGTTTTACACTTGTGTCGCATGAAAAGCTCCATGTTTCTCTTTGTTATGTTTCTGGCTGTAGATACCTTCATGGTGGAAGATGCAGTGGAGGCCATTGGTTTTGGTGCATTTCAGTGGAAGCTCTCCATCCTCACTGGTCTCTCCTGGGTAAAATCACTTTATTGTGTCTGACCTCAACAAATGTAGAGCGTTAACAGAAATCATGTTTTCATAAAGCCTAAATAAATCTCTCTAAATCTAAAGCACTACATCCTGACAGTTAAAACGCTCGGCTTCATTTACACTGAGATGTTAAAGTGCGTTGTTAAAGATGTTAAACACTGAGGTTTTGCATTTGTGTATAGATGGCTGATGCCATGGAAATGATGATCCTCAGCATCCTGGCTCCACAGCTGCACTGTGAGTGGAGGCTGCCCAGCTGGGAGGTGGCACTGCTCACTTCGGTAATCAGCATTTTTTATTTATGGAAACTTTTTTTTTATTTTTTTTTTTTTTACTTTTTTATATATATATATATATATATATATATATATATATATATATATATATATATATATATATATATATATATATGCTTACATATATGCTTACATATATGCTTACATATATGCTTTAGTAGTTTGTCTCTGTTCTCTCTCTTGGTGTAGGTGGTGTTCATTGGCATGATGCTCAGCTCTTCATTATGGGGAAACATATCTGATAAATATGGGCGTAAAACTGTGAGTATGCAAATTTGTGGGTTACATGCAACACTAACGCTAGAAATTAGGGGTGAGCTGCAATATTCGCTGATTCGACGATTCGATTCGGAGAACCGTAGTCGAATATGAACCTCATAGTCGAATGTACCATTTTGACAACATGGGGGTGCCCATGGCTGCTGCTAAGCATTAGTTTTTACATGAAATGTCTTTGTTTTCGTTATATATATATATAGCCTTTTGTCAAATAAAATCATCCTAATTTCTAGAAAAAAAAAGAAAAAAGAAAAACAAAAAAAAATGTTATCTTTTGTTAGAAAAACAAGTAAAATATAAAAAATATATATATTTTTTAAAAACTATGCCCTTAGCGCCATCTTGTGGTGAAATTTTAACTGATTCGACTATCAGTCGACTATAGGGAAAATCTGACGAATCAGATTCGACTATGAAAATCTTTAGATGAATACAGCCCTACTAGAAATGTTTTTCTTTTGAGTGAAATTTCTATTTTCATATGACATTTATTTTGTCCATCGACGTTATGTCGTTATGTTGTATCATGTTGCCTATGTACGGGTTCTTGTAGCGTTGCTGTGTGGTCGTTTTAAGTTTGTTTAAATCACTGCTCGTGTTCGTCAGGGTCTGAAGATGAGTGCTTTGTGGACTCTGTTCTACGGCATCCTCAGTGCGTTTGCTCCTGTTTATGGCTGGATCCTGTTCCTCAGAGCTCTGGTTGGTTTCGGTATTGGTGGAGCTCCTCAGTCGTAAGTCCTGGATAATGCTCATTATTTATTAACTTTTTTTTTTTTAATTTATATTGAATTATATAATCAGCACATATAATTGAAATTAAAATATTGCCTACGTAATATTTATTTATACTTTAGATAGTATATTATATTTTATTAATAATCACTATCTACACTGTTTGAAAGAATCTTAACTTGACTTTGAAATTCAGAATCTGGACACACGATTGGCTGGAATCTGGTCTGTTACTGTTACTTAATTGTTAATTACTGTTACTTAATGTTAATGCTGTTGAATATATAGTGATTACAATAACTGCAGTAGCATGGTATGCGCTCAAAGCCTTCACTAGGTTTTTTTTTTTTTTTTTTTCCCTCAGAGTAACGCTCTACGCAGAGTTTCTTCCAATGCGCTCCAGAGCTACATGCATTCTACTGATCGAGGTATAAAAGCAACTTAATCATGTAATGTCACTTTCCAAAGACATGCTGGTGGATATGTTGAAGCTACACTAAGCTATGCTTGTATTTGCAGATCTTCTGGGCATTGGGCACCGTGTTTGAGGTGCTGCTTGCCATTTTGGTGATGCCAACATTGGGATGGCGTTGGCTGCTCGCCCTCTCCACCATCCCACTATTTATTTTTGCCTTCCTCTGCTTTGTACGTTTAACTCCTACTTATCCTTAACACTATATCCTGTTTAGTGCAAGCATTTTTTTCCCTAAGGTGTGTGTGTGTGTGTGTGTGTGTGTGTGTGTGTGTGTGTGTGTGTGTGTGTGTGTGTGTGTGTGTTATGCAGTGGCTGCCTGAGAGTGCTCGCTATGATGTTCTGTCTGGAAACCAGGAGAAAGCCCTAAACACCCTCAAACGCATCGCCACCGATAACAACGTCCCCATGCCGCTGGGCAAACTCATAGTGGCCAGACAGGTAACATCATCTGTGTTCTCTCTTTTTTTTGAGGATACAAATGAAAAATATTTAAAAGGTCAAATTTGGGTAAGATGGAGCAGGTTCAAGGTTTCCTCTGTGTGTCAGACTCAGAGTTACAGAAAAACAGTTAAACAAGACAAATGGAACGAATCCATGTCTTAATTAAACAACAAACCCTGAGGTTCTATTATATCTCGGCATCATGGATATATGCTATGACCTTTTAAACAGAGTTCTTGTTTCTTGTTGTTTGATTTGCTTTGTGCTTGTCTATTAGGAGGACAGAGGAAAGATAAAAGATCTGTTCCTTCCACACTTCCGCTGGACCACAGTGCTGCTCTGGTTCATCTGGTGAGAGTCTTTATTTAAACACCAACAGGAATTCTGTTGCTCGCTATGTGAAATCCTGATTAATTCATTTGATTCGACCTTTAAATGAAAATCAAAGCTGTTATGACATAAAGTGAAGCATTAATAAATGTGTGTTTATTTTTTTACATTATTTTGGATGTGGAAGATATATTTTATTCATATTTTATACCGGGGGGGGGGTGTTGAGTTTATGTATTTTGTTTTTGTACTGGGTTAACTAGCTTAACTTTTTTTTTTTTCCTGTTTTAAAAAGAGGCGGCATGGTGGCTTAGTGGTTAGCACGTTCTCCTCTCAGTGCTAGGGATTCCCGGTTCGAATCCCCATCTGGGTGGAGTTTCCATGTTCTCCCCGTGTCTGCGTGGGTTTCCTCCGGGTTCTCCGGTTTCCTCCCACAGTCCAAAAACATGGATCAAGGTCAATTGAGTTCTCCAAATTGCCCCATATAGAGTGTGTGAGTGTGTACCCAGTGATGGATTGGCACCCTGTCCTGGGTGTATCTGCCCAGCGCCCGAGACGTTCTCCCCTGGATGGGCATGGGGAACCCCACAGCGACCCTAATAGAGGATAAAGCGGGAGATAATGAATGAATGAATGTTTTAAAAAGCAGCGTCACATGGAATTAATGATGTGTAGGAACTTTTTCACAAGAAATAATTGTGTTTTGTGGATAAATTACAGTTTAATTAATGCTCTGCAAAGTGTTATTATTGGAAATTCAGGATTTGGTTGTTCAGAGGTAAAATAAAATCACATATTAATAAATGTTATTTAAAATGTAAAAAAAAATTAAGCAGTTTTAATTTAAATAGAAGTTGTAATTTATTTCAGGGACGTTCGTTTATTTTGTCTTTCAGGTTTGCTAATGCTTTCTCTTACTACGGCCTCGTTCTGTTAACTACAGAGCTGTTCCAGGAGGGCGGAGCCTGTGGTCGTGAGTTCTGTTATTATGTTTTTAATAATAAATAAATAATAATAGAATATTTTAAGGAATTTACATCTAACTAAACCAAAATCGGCGGCACGGTGGCTTAGTGATTTAGCACGTTCGCCTCTCAGCGCTAGGGATTCCCGGTTCGAATCCCCATCTGGGTGGAGTTTCCATGTTCTCCCCATGTCTGCGTGGGTTTCCTCCGGTCCAAAAACATGGATCAAGTCAATTGAGTTCTCCAAATTGCCCCATATAGAGTGTGTCTGTGTGAGTGAGTGTGTGCCCAGCGATGGATTGGCGCCCTGTCCTGGGTGTATCTGCCCAGCGCCTGAGACGTTCTCCCCTGGATGGGCATGGGGAACCCCCCCCCCCGCCCGCGACCCTAATAGAGGATAAAGTGGAAGATAATGGATGAATAAACCAAAATCCGAGCACGAAGCCAAACCGTGGCTCTCTATCGCCCTCTAGAGACCAACGGCAGTAAGACCGAACCCAGGTGCAGTCTGGAGTGCAAATACTTGAACTCAGATGATTACAAAGATCTGCTTTGGACAACGCTGTCTGAATTTCCAGGTACCTTCAGTCTTTTTTAATAAATCTATTAGAGTACACACTTAGTGCCTGTTTTTGTGGTGCTCCTAACACTTAAAGAACAGGGGAGAAGAAACGGTCTGTTTTCATGAACTGCAGGTCTTCTGGTGACCCTGTGGGCGATCGATAGGCTCGGGAGGAGGAAGACCATGGCTCTGTGCTTCCTCGTCTTCTCGCTCTGCATTGTGCCGCTGTACGCCTGTGTGGGGAGGTACCAACACCATATTCATCTGCCTTTATTTTCATACTTATTTGGTTTTAAATAGTGCTTAGCTTTGGGTTATCTACCTAAGGTTTATTTTTAATATCTGTCAGCACTAACATAGTGTTATTAACGTGTGTGTGTGTGTGTGTGTTCCATGTCCTATAGAACCTCTTTAACGGTGCTGATCTTCATCGCAAGGGCGTTTATAGCAGGTGGATTCCAGGCAGCGTACGTGTACACACCTGAGGTGTGTAAATCTCATGTTTCTTCATTTTAAATAATGTTTCCCTTCAGTCTCAGAAATGTGCAATCATGTGAAGATGCAGATAAACAATAAGCAACCAAACATATATATATACAGTGTAATGGGTGGCTTAGTGTTTAGCACGTTCGCCTCTCAGCGCTAGGGATTCCCGGTTCGAATCCCCATCTGGGTGGAGTTTCCATGTTCTCCCCGTGTCTGCGTGGGTTTCCTCCAGGTTCTCCGGTTTCCTCCCACAGTCCAAAAACATGGATCAAGTTAATTGAGTTCTCTAAATTTCCCCATATAGAGTGTGTCTGTGTGAGTGAGTGTGTGCCCAGCGATGGATTGGCGCCCTGTCCTGGGTCTATCTGCCCAGCGCCCGAGACGTTCTCCCCTGGATGGGCATGGGGAACCCCACTGCGACCCTAATAGAGGATAAAGCGGGAGATAATGAATGAATGAATGATATACAGTATATATATATATTATAATATAAATATAATATAAATCCACATGGTTTGCAGGTCTATCCGACGGCAACCCGAGCTCTCGGTCTGGGCACGAGCAGCGGGATGGCACGTGTGGGTGCCCTCATCACACCCTTTGTGGCACAGGTATTTTAAAGGCATCTCATGAGCCACATTTTTCCACACAAAGAAGCTTTAGTTTCTTTATAAGAATGTTTTTAAATGTTTAGAAATAACACATGACTTTTGGGCACCAATGCATATTGTGTGTGTGTGTGTGTGTGTGTGTGTGTGTGTGTGTGTGTGTGTGTGTGTCTAGGTGATGCTGGAGTGGTCCGTGTATTTGACTCTGTCTGTGTACTGCTGCTGTTGTCTGCTGGCGGCCGTGGCATCGTGCGCTCTGCCCATCGAGACGACGGGCCGAGGCTTGCAGGAGTCCAGCCACAGGGAGTGGGGGCAGGAGATGATTGGCCGAGACTCCATCCCTCGCTCTAACTCATCCACCACCTCCCAGCAATGACGGAGAGGAAACGAGACATTTAAAGGAGAAAAACAAGACGTGTGGAAAAAAGAGGAGACGAGGGAGAGGTACAGAGAAAATCAGTGTCGAAGCAAAGACACAACAATGTTAACAGTGAGGTAAACAGAAAGGGGTGAATTAGGAGACATGATTCGCTTGATTTTGTAAGTCACATAAATTCACTAAAGTTGCTTTAGTTTGGGATCAATATTCAGTAACAACCCTGAAACATAAGACACATCAAGCAACCACCTACTGAGTCTTTTGCCTGAATCTTGAGTAACATTAATACTCGACTCGGACAAATGATTCTTTAATCCATTTTGACTACAGACTTAAAAATGTGATGAATATATATATATAAAAAAAAGGTCACTTGAATCAGTTGAACTGCAGTCAAAATTTCTGGTAAGATAATTAAGACACCTGCTAATTTGGTTTCTGAAAAAAAAAAATACTTAAAAATATTTTGTTGTTAAATTAGAGCAGAAATGCAATTTCATAACAACAGCCAAGTTTCAGACTGGAATCATATCGAAGCTCATGCAGATATGAGCAGGTCTCTTGACCTCTTTTTGAGTGAATACAGCTCCGTGTGTACAGTTCATTACATTCCATCAGCCGTTTGATTGAAGTGTAAAAGGGCGGCGAGGGAGAAGCACAAAGTGACTGGGTGTGAATCTTGAACAAAAGACACTGATGTACCTACATGATCGAGCTCTGTTGTGCCGGGACAGGTCTTTATGTGAATCTGTTAAACCTCACTGTGGAGCCTGAATTTCATTCACTATTCAGTATCACAGCTGTGAAGTGAACTCGTGCTGTTTTTGGAATCACTGCCTCACAGTGACTTTCTGTAAATATCATCGTTTGGCGTTTAGTGGCTCCACGCATCAGCACAATGCGCCAATCCGCAGAACGCCACTTACCATCATGTCACTGATGTATTAAACATGAATGTAAGGTTTATTAAACACTAAACACATTTAAAAAAAAAAACTCAAGTAAAGATGAGATTACAGTAATTCACACGCTCTGGTTCATTCAGGCAAGCAGCGATATTTCAATTCCCTTTTTATTTTTGTAACATAGACAAATAGCACATAACTAAAGGCTTGATCTGAAAATCCATCAATTATAAGAAGGCATCGCATTCTCATAAACTTGTCTAGTTTTGTTTCTCAGCAAACGCAGATTGTTCACTAATTTGTTTAAAACTGTGACCGAGCTTAGTGAGTGACGACACCATTTAAGCTTTAAAAGGAGTTTAATTTTAAGGAGACATTATTTTAACTTAGATTAGTGTTTTAGCAACGGTGCAAATTAGGACTGAGACCAAATTTGGATTTTAATGGTTACAATTATTGTCTAAGAAATAATCAGAATTATTACGCTGATGCAAAAATTTACTTGGTGACAAAAATCAATGGAGCAAAGGTTTCTCATGTTATGCATTCAATGTAAACAGATAAAAAGATGCTGAATATTAACACAAAATATTAAATGCTTCTCTGAAAATCAAAGTATTTCAAATCCATTTAAAAGAAAACTAGGTTTTTCCTACAAGAACAAAGAAAACCGACATGTTTTTGTTCCGTGAAAGAGACTGCCTCTCAGTCCAAAGTTCAGGCTACCGACATAATCCGTGTTTTTATTATAAATGTCGTCATGACGATGTTAAGACGCTCTTACAATTAATTGATTATAATATTTTCAATCAGGATTAATCACAAAAAATATTAGTTGTCTCATCCGTAGTACAAATCCAAGACATGTTCTACATGTGATGGTTATATATACATATATATATATATTGCTGTTCAACATTCTTCTAATGTTTTAAATCTCCTGGTTTCTCTGATGGTTCCATTTACCATGATGATGCACTTTGTAGTTCTGCAATTACAGACTGTAGTCCATCTGTTCCTCTACTTTGTTAGTCCCCTTTACTCTGTTCTCTGATGATTAGTACCTCCATTATACTAACAGTATAATGGAGGTACTAACCACCCTAATATTATACTGTTATTAAGGTGGTTGCTTCTCAGCACTGCATTAACAATGACGTTTTGGTGTGTGTTACACTTCACTAGTGGACCTTCTATAAGCACCTCTGAAATATCACAGCATGATTACGACAAACAGTGCAGCAACAAATGAGCTACTGACGTCTGTAATTCAAAGCAATGAAGTGCATCTGAACTATGTAGAATCCCTCAGTTGGGTTCTCTGATGATTTCCTTCCATTTCCACAGATTTCTGTTTTATTTCCACACTATGGATTGAAGCCCAGTTTTGTAAAATGCCTGCCTTTGCGAATTTACCGTCGAGTTTGATGTCTGTGTGTAAAACACACGGGATCCACATGTGCATCTACAATAAAATCCATTTTAAAGTAAACAGTGGTGCTGAATGAAGTTTTGTCAGGTAATCATTTAGTATCATCAGTAACGTGGTGTGGTTCCTACATACTCACTCACTCACTACTCACTCAATAAGCTTACAGAAAAATAATTCAGAAATGAAATAATAAAACAGGTTTGTTTCACGTGGAAAATGTTTTACAAACCTGTAAGAACACTGGATTTTGTGTGTTTCCATATCTGAATTTTGACCTGTAATTAGAGTCGAGATTTGGCTTTGACACTCAGGATCTCTCCCAAAAGCCGAGCAGCCTCTTCGGCGCAGCCGCGGTGAATCGTCAGCCCGTAACCTCCGTGCCCGTAGTTATGGATCACCTGATGAAAGGAATGGGCGTAATACACATCAGGTTTTTGGATTAAATCACAGGTATTTAAATGATGGCACATCCCTCGGCCACATGGGTGACAATAAAATCACAAAACTTCTTCGTAAAAAATACATTTCTTTTTTTTTTTTTTATTTTTTATTTTTTCACACTTGCTCTTTTGATCAGTCAGATGCAAACAGGAACCCGAGGCTGAAGACTTTACAACTCACCTCAGTCCTGCTGTTTCCGAAGCGCATGGATTCTCTCTCCAACCTGATTTTACTGCGCACAGGTCTCAGACCTGTCCAGTCCTCCACGATTCGAGCATTCTGAGAAACAAAGGCAGAGGTTAGTTTCTATATATTATACATGCATATATATATATATTATCTTCCACTTTTATCCTCTATTAGGGTCGCGGTGGGGTTCCCCATGCCCATCCAGGGGAGAACGTTTCGGGCGCTGGGCAGATAGACCCAGGACAGGACGCCAATCTATCACTGGGCACACACTCACTCACAGACACACTCTATATGGGGCAATTTGGAGTACTCAATTGACTTGATCCATGTTTTTGGACTGTGGGAGGAAACCGGAGAACCCGGAGGAAACCCACGCAGACACGGGGAGAACATGGAAACTCCACCCAGATGGGGATTCGAACCGGGAATCCCTAGTGCTGAGAGGAGAACGTGCTAACCACTAAGCCACCATGCCGCCCAATATATATACATACACATACATACATACCGGCATGTAAGCCCAAAGTTTCACTTATGTTCCAAAACACCTTATATGGCTTATTATATGCTATTTTGACTGATGAGTGCCTTTGATCTGGTGTGTATGTGGCCCGTGTCTTGCAGGTACCCCAATCCATAAGGCAAATGACCCAGATCTGAACCATTATATTTTTGCTATCTGGGTCTCATGAGATCTTAATCTGCTGTATAAAATAATCTGCCTTTAGATTTACCTTTAAACTGGCGTCCAGCTCACACGCCTTCTCCCAAATATTCTTGTGGTCAGTTGACGTGTTCAGGCTGTTCCAGTTCCCCACTTGAAAAATTCCACCCACTGTCACCAAATGACTCCTGCAGAATAACACTGCACGTATTATATTGGAACATTCATTATATATCACAGGACTGTATCAGTGAAAGAACTAGGATTTTATTTAAACTAGAATTTTAAACTCAATCGTTTCTGATGCAAATCATCCACAAATATCGGTCATTGACCTGCTCCTTAAGACGCGAGCAAACTTACCCAGGGATGATGTACGGCGAATTATAAACCTCTCCCTTGAAGTCATGGGTGATAATAAAGTGCTTCATCCAAGGAGCTTCCACCTGATTTTGCAAAATAGTTTCAATAAGTTGAAACCTCCCTCGTGAACAGTATCCTTGTTTATAGTTTTACTGAATACAGTCTTCAAACCTTAATGATCTGACCACGTCCAGGGGTGAGCTCAGGGTCAGGTTGAAGGTCACCTGATCGTACACCAGTGCAGTTCACAATGACATCGGCGCCACTTTCGGCTAACTTCAAGAAGTAGGTCATTGTTTACATGCAGAAAAAATACCACAGTTTACAATTATCCATTAATCCGTTATCTGCTGCGTAATCCTGTACTCGGGTAATATTTTCCCATCTGTTAACAGATCTGTAAAACATCTGTCCATCACAGCTGTATGTGACCCAAGCAGCTCAGTCATCCCGTGATCCTTAAAACATTTTTTAGAAATATTGTTATAAAATAACGGAGGCTTAGTGGTTAGCACGTTCTCCTCTCAGCTCTAGGGATTCCCGGTTCGAATCCCCATCTGGGTGGAGTTTCCATGTTCTCCCCGTGCCCGCGTGGGTTTCCTCCGGGTTCTCCGGTTTCCTCCCACAGTCCAAAAACATGGATCAAGTCAATTGAATTCTCCAAATTGCCCCATATAGAGTGTGTCTGTGTGAGTGAGTGTCTGCCCAGCGATGGATTGGCGCCCTGTCCTGGGTGTATCTGCCCTTCGCCCGAAATGTTCTCCCCTGGATGGGCATGGGGAACCCCACCGCGACCCTAATAGAGGATAAAGCAAGAGATAATGAATGAATGAATAAATGAATGAATGTTATAAAATATTCTGACCTCTTGAAATGAACTGATCTTCTTGTGATGAAACCTGACGCCTCGATTCGCCAACCTGAGTAGGATAAAGGTTTAAACAGTCGTAGTTAAGTCTGTATATTTATGTAACTCTTAACATCTGCATGTACAATGTTTATGATATGTTATATATCACCAGTTCATGAGCCAGGGCAGGTACGCCTTCCCTTCCAGCATCAACGCTGTGTTAAACCAGCCAAAGCTGAAAAAACAGTTACAACAATTAAAACCCCACACCAGCGATGGATTGGCACCCTGTCCTGGGTGTATCTGCCCAGCGCCCAAAACGTTCTCCCCTGGATGGGCATGGGGAACCCCACCACGACCCTAATAGAGGATAAAGTGGGAGATAATGAATTGAAAAAAACCCACACTATAAACACCACTAACTACACAAACCCCACACTATACACACCCCTAAAACCCAAACACAACCCCACACTACACACATAATGTACAACTCTATTACAGATTAACCTACTAGATAAACCTTTGTACCCGAACTCAGATGAATACACAAAGTCTGCTTTGTCAGATCTGAGCTGTGATTTGCCCGCACCTATTTAACCTCTGACCTGTTTGATGGTTGATTTCTCAGGACAAAAAAACCCAAACCTTCAGTCTTTGATGATAATATCTTACCTTAACTGATGAGCATTTTCAAATAATTACTGTCACAAATATAAATACTGTAAGTTATATCATTCATTCATTCATTCATTATCTTCCGCTTTATCCTATATTTGGGTCGCGGGGGGGGGGGGGGGGTACCCATGCTCATCCAGGGGAGAATGCTCGGGCGCTCATATGGGGCAATTTGGAGAACTCAATTGACTTGATCCATGTTTTTGGACTGTGGGAGGAAACCGGAGAACCCGGAGGAAACCCACACGGACACGGGGAGAACGTGGAAACTCCACCCAGATGGGGATTCGAACCGGGAATCCCTAGCGCTGAGAGGCGAACGTGCTAAACCACTAAGCCACCGTGCCGCCCTGTAAGTTATAGTTCATTTTAAAAATGCCAGCTGTGAGGTAAAAAAAAAAAAAACATTGATTGTATTGTAAGTGCCATAAATAACATTAAATACAGCAGATTTTACAAAGTGCCCAAACGTCACGCAGAATCCGTAATCAGAGGGTAAGTGTAACGATAAGTAGAACAAACTTTATACCTGTATCCTGGAAACATATCGAGCTCACGCTGGGAGAGTTCCCGGAAACCAAGAACTGTATCTCTAAATGAGGGTTCCTGCAAAATAAAAACGGATTCACATAAAATATAAAATCATTTATATTTGCATATTTTAATAATACAGTTTTTTACACAGACTGTAACTGTTCCTGAGAGGAGATTAGCCATTTATACTGTCCAGACATTGCGTTTTTAGAAAAAAAACATAAGGTGTACTTTACTACCGGGGCATGCTGGGTACACAGGTTGTAACCAGACTGCAGGAATATCCCCATGTTGACCGCTTGAGGAGAACTGAGAAAGCTCAGGAGGTAGTCAAATGTTTCTTTGCTCCATTTTCTAAATTGAATAAATAAACACAGATTACTATAAATATAAATCTATATAAATCTGACCTTCAGGTTATAATTTCTATTAACTGCTTTTTATTCTTTATATCCTTTCTCAAAGGCCCAGATTAAGAAGGCCCTTTTGCTGGACTCAGAGATTAAACCTCATACCTTCAGCTTGATAGTCCAACACCTGGCTTAGTGGTTAGTGGTTTAGCACGTTCACCTCTCAGCGCTAGGGATTCCCGGTTCGAATCCCCATCTGGGTGGAGTTTCCATGTTCTCCCCGTGTCCGTGTGGGTTTCCTCCGGGTTCTCCGGTTTCCTCCCACAGTCCAAAAACATGGATCAAGTCAATTGAATTCTCAAAATTGCCCCATTTACATTTTAATCTTTCTTACCTACTTTTTTAATATGTAATGACTAATTAGTCCTTTATTCTCCACCGGTATTTATTTCAGTTTCAATATAAAGTTTGAATAACTTCCACTCAGCACTTACGTTTCCTGGACGTTGCCCTTGTCGTAGAGGTACGGCTGCCACAACCCTGCCGCTCCGTCACTGGTTGTGAGAGGAGTAAAGATGTCAGCGTACACCTCAATAATCAGAGGACTGACTTGTTGATGGTAATGTTCATAAATGCTTTGGGCTGTGGAAAGGCCGATGACCCCCGCTCCAATGACTGCCACCCGCATCTCTGGAAATGAATGGTTTCAGAAATGAATGAATAAAGTTAAGTCATATAAAAAGACAAAAGTTAACTTTCAACTCTAACTTTTCAAAACCACTGGCAACAAAATACAGAGGCCTGACTTCTTTATAGCCCAGTCTTCCCAAGCGTCGCCTGTATGCTTTAATTAACAGGAATAATAATCTCTGCGGCGGCACGGTGGCTTAGTGGTTTAGCACGTTCGCCTCTCAGCGCTAGGGATTCCCGGTTTGAATCCCCATCTGGGTGGAAGTTTCCATGTTCTCCCCGTGTCTGCGTGGGTTTCCTCCGGGTTCTCCGGTTTCCTCCCACAGTCCAAAAACATGGATCAAGTCAATTGAATTCTCAAAATTGCCCCATATAGAGTGTGTCTGTGTGAGTGAGTGTGTGCCCAGCGATGGATTGGTGCCCTGTCCTGGGTCTATCTGCCCAGCGCCCGAGATGTTCTCCCCTGGATGGGCATGGGGAACCCCACCGCGACCCTAATAGAGGATGAAGCGGGAGATAATGAATGAATGAATGAATAATCTCTGCTGGAGCACAGGCTGGATGTTACATATGTGCTGAAGGGAGCTGTGCAAATGCTGACAGCTAACTATTTTCCCAAAGGTGAGATTATTTGCATATTGCACAAAGCAGCAAGATTAGATTAAGTAGCCGGAGTTCACACACTTTTAAATACTGTTAGGTCAAAAACAATTTTCTGATTTCAAATAGAAAACAATGTTTTATATAAGAACTGGACCTGATTTCTGTTTGCATAAAATTATTTTATAAATCCAAAGTTGACCAGTCCTCTGATCTGACCTCCAATAAACAAAAATTAAAAATTTTAATTTAAATATAGGCGGCACGGTGGCTTAGTGGTTTAGCATGTTCTCCTCCAGCGCTAGGGATTCCCGGTTCGAATCCCCATCTGGGTGGAGTTTCCATGTTCTCCCCGTGTCCGTGTGGGTTTCCTCCGGGTTCTCCGGTTTCCTCCCACAGTCCAAAAACATGGATCAAGTCAATTGAGTTCTCCAAATTGCCCCATATAGAGTGTGTCTGTGTGAGTGAGTGTATGCCCAGCGATGGATTGGCGCCCTGTCCTGGGTCTGTCTGCCCAGCGCCCGAGACGTTCTCCCCTGGATGGGCATGGGGAACCCCACCGCGACCCTAATAGAGGATAAAGCGGGAGATAATGAATTTGAATGAATGAATTTAAATATAATGATAAAATTTTAAATGAACTGAAATGTTACCTGCTTTTAACTAAATGGGCTGAAGTAACAGAAAACAATCATCTGAAACGTTATCTCATGATGCGTTAATGTCACATGAGGTCAATAATAAAAGTCTGTACAAAACTAAACGCTGTATTTTATGTTGATGAAACTAACCTGCACAGCAAGCGGCATCAACATACAGAAAATAGGGTTTTTCACGATGTTGTTAATCACCACCAAAACTTTTTGGAGCAGTAAACGCTGCATGGTTTCCAGAGTCGGGTCTTGTTTAAAAGTTTAGAAAGTTGGAGCCGAAAACGACGCGACATTTTAATCCAAGAATTTCAAAGCAAACGTTAAAACTCACCGTTTTTTGACGTTTATTTTCGTAAAAGAAGCAAAAGAACTCGCCTCCAGGTCTCCGCTCTTCAGTCAGTTTAATGCAGAACTCTTATATAACGCTGACCGAACTGCCGTGTTGCATTCAAGTCTTTCAAAATTTAACCTGCATTTAAAGTTACTGACTCACTAATAAGTACGCGTTTATGTTTATATGCATTTTAAAACGTGAAGGACTAAACAAAGACTGATTTTTTAACATGTAGAAGTATCTTGACAAAATGTAATTAAAAACTTTAGGTTGGAAAAAAAATAAATAAATAAAATATTCATTCATTCATTATCTTCTGCTTTATCCTCTATTAGGGTCGTGGTGGGGTTCCCCATGCCCATCCAGGGGAGAACGTTTCGGGCGCTGGGCAGATACTGTGGGAGGAAACCGGAGAACCCGGAGGAAACCCACGCAAACACGGGGAGAACATGGAAACTCCACCCAGATGGAGATTCGAACCGGGAATCCCTAGTGCTGAGAGGAGAACATGCTAAACACTAAGCCACCTTGCCGCCTAATAAATAAATAAGTAAATAAATAATGCTCAGCGATGGATTGGCGCCCTGTCCTGGGTGTATCTGCCTAGCGCCCGAGACGTTCTCCCCTGGATGGGCATGGGGAACCCCACCGCGACCCTAATAGAGGATAAAGCGGGAGATAATGAATATATATATATAATATATATATATATATATATATATATATATATATATGTGTGTGGTGTGTGTATATCAAAATACTCAGATAATATGGTTTTATATATATACATTACTCTATATATTATAAAACAAAAGACTCAGATAAATGTTACATTACTATGTATCATGATATATGTTTATGGTATACAGTATATTGTCTCTTGCCTTCACAACAGAAAGTATGTAATCTGTGCTGTTCATGGGTGTTTCGTAATGATCAGTCACATTGGTAAGAGCAGGGACAGGATAATTTAGGCAAACTACCTTGAAACCAGAAATACAAATTGGACTGAGTGAAACCAACACCGCTCAAAATACTACATACATATATATACACATGCTTGTAAGATTCTCCTGCAGTAAGATTTTTGTTTGCTTTTGTTGATACAGGTTTCCTGCTACTGCCTGAAACTGAGATACAACAATAAGAATGATTAATCCCCCAAAAAAATGTACATATTTTTTAATAAATGCAAAAAAAAACTGTAACTTTTCTGTGTGTAAATCAGACTTTAATTCCCTGATTTCTTTACATGAAGAAATAGAATGGACTTTGTCATGTATGGTTTTGTCTGTTGGAATGACAGCTGTGATGTTATATGACCACAACACACTGTAGATCTGATTAAATACACTGATTTGCCAAATGCATCGACCTAATACTTTTATTATTATTTCTATTCACAGGAATTGGTGTGGAGTCACCCTAATTTTTTTTTTTTTGCTGCAAGACAATGCTTCCCACTGAACACACACTAAATCTTAATTTCTTTTGGCTGTAGTTCCCTTCAGGAGTTTTATAGGCGGGCGGCACGGTGGCTTAGTGGTCAGCACGTTCACCTCTCAGCACTAGGGATTCCCGGTTCGAATCCCCATCTGGGTGGAGTTTCCATGCTCTCCCCGTGTCCGCGTGGGTTTCCTCCGGGTTCTCCGGTTTCCTTCCACAGTCCAAAAACATACATCAAGTCAATTGAATTTTCCTAATTGCCCCATAGGCGGCACGGTGGCTTAGTGGTCAGCACGTCGCCTAACTAGGGATTCCCGGTTCGAATCCCCATATGTTCTCCCCGTGTCCGCGTGGGTTTCCTCCGGGTTCTCCGGTTTCACAGTCCAAAAACATGGATCAAGTTAATTGAGTTCTCTAAAATTGCCCCATATAGAGTGTGTTTGAGTGTGTGAGTGTGTACCCAGCGATGGATTGGCGCCCTGTCCTGGGTGTGTCTGCCCAGCGCCCGAGACGTTCTCCCCTGGATGGGCATGGGGAACCCCACCGCGACCCTAGTAGAGGATAAAGCGGGAGATAATGAGTGAATGAATAATTGCCCCATATAGAGTGTATCTGTGTGAGTGAGTGAATGAGTGTGTGCCCAGCAATAGATTGGCGCCCTGTCCTGGGTGTATCTGCCCAGCGCCCGAAACGTTCTCCCCTGGATGGGCATGGGGAACCCCCCCTCGACCCTAATAGAGGATAAAGCGGGAGATAATGAATGAATGAATGAATGAATGAATGAGTTTTATGGGCACGAAGTCCTCCTTTTAAAGCCTCTCAGAGTGTAAATTCAGTCTGGTGCGTTCAGCTGCAGAGCCAATAGCATCAGCACCACGTCTGCACTGCGTTCAGTCCTGCTGTGATGATGATGATGATGATGATGATGATGATGCTGATGATGCTGATGCTGGGGTGTCAGTGTGAGTTCAGTTCCCTCATCACTCATCACTCCGCTGGATTTAGTTTTCTGATCCCGTTTACGGCTGAGAGAGCGGATCTCAGTCCGTCAGTATGAACGAGTTAATCCGTCTGGAGGAAGCGCACTTTGACTGAAGCTGCGAATGCAAACGACCCGGCTCAGTGTGATGCAAAGCGGCATGGCGATCACAGCAGCCCGGGGGATGGAAACAGAGCCGCGGCCCGGATTTCTGCTCGGACTCTGATTGAATATTCGTGGTGATTGAACCCGGCGGTCGCAGCATGGCTCTGGTGACACTGCAGCGGTCTCCGACCCCCAGCACGGCCAGCGCCAGCACCGCCAACGCGGAGACGGTAAGCCTGAGCCCGCAGCCGGGGCAGCGGCTTAAACAAACCCGGAGCCGTTTTCATGACACCGCGGGGCTGTAGGAGAGGCCCGGGCGTGCTGAGCGCTTTAACGCGGGGAAACAAATAAACCCGTTTAATGAAAGACCGACTTCATTTTGTTTTAACGATCATAATAATAATAATAATAACAACATTAATAATAAGCGCTGATTACAGCCGCAGGTTCAGGCTGAGCTAACGCGCTGCTGATGATTAACCAGCTTTACACGTTGACATGTGTAGCCGCTGATATCATAACACGACGTCACGTTTAATTAAGCTGTATTAATTAATGATCTGCCTCCTTCATTAGTTCGCTTTGACATTTAAAAGTGTTTTATAAAGTGTTGTGTTGTGTTGTGTAGGCGCTTAGCCGGCGAGCTAACCGAGCCGCATAAGCACCAAACAGAACATTTTACACCGAAAGAACTGTTTATAGGATCATAACAAAGTTCCTCTTTTCACTTCAGAATAAATGTTTAAACCCCAAAAAGACCCTGAATGTCCGCGTTTCGGCTCGTTCTGCGGTTTGGCTGCCAAACCGCGGGTCTTCAGTTGAGAACCGAGTGGAACGTAAGGATTTGTGGTGGTGGTGCTGCTGGTTGATGGTTCTCTGTGGGGCCTTTACACTGGAACCAGTTCCAAAGAGAAGGTTCCTGCTCTGCTTCACCTCATACATGGTCTTTTTGTTTAAATGGCTCTAGATATAATCTACAAGGATTGATTAGCAGGAGAAATCTGGAAAAGGTTCTAGGTTTAGACCATTCTGATCCTAAACATCCATCCATTCAGCTTCATCCTTTACTGGGGTTACAGTGGGTTCCCCATGCACACTCAGGGGAGAACATTTCAGGCCCTGGACAGGACAGAGGGCCAATTCATCACTGGGCGCACGCACACACACACACACACACACACACACACACACATACACATATACAATATATATATATATATATATTAATTCATTCATTATCTCTGGCTTTATCCTCTATTAGGGTCGCGGTTGGGTTCCCCATGCCCATCCAGGGGAGAACGTTTCAGGCGCTGGGCAGATACACCCAGGACAGGGCGCCAATCCATCGCTGGGCACACAGTCACTCACACAGATACGCACGCATACACACTCTATATGGGGCAATTTGGAGAACTCAATTGACTTAATCCATGTTTTTGGACTGTGGGAGGAAACCGGACAACCCGGAGGAAACCCACGCAGGCACGGGGAGAACATGGAAACTCCACCCAGATGGGGAGTCGAACCGGGAATCCCTAGTGCTGAGAGGAGAACGTGCTGACCACTAAGCCACCGTGCCGCCATATATATATACATATATATATTTATTTTTTATTTTGTATTTTTTCCAGACGCTGTTTATTCTCTTTATTACAAACATCCTCCTTATCGCTCCACCTTCAGTCCATCCCAAAAAAGAGATTAGACTGTGTGAGACTCGGATCAGTTTAATTCCTTGTTTAGTTTTTTTCCCTATAAATCTATAAATGCGTGCAGTCTGAAGACGGACGTGTATTTATTGTTAGAGAATTTAATAAGCGTCTTGCACGTGACCGTCTCTAATATCATGTTACAATTAAATATTTATTAAATAAGTTCTTATAACAATGTTCTATCAATAAACTATATATTTTGCCATCAGAAATACAGTTTTGGTAACATAAATTGCAAACTTTGTTAAGGCCTTGTTTATGTATTAAACTATATAAAGGAGATTTACAGATCAGCTTGGACATGTGACAGACAGACAGACAGACACGCAAATTCATTTTGCATGCAAACACATCAGGTATTTGCCTGTGCATTGAAGCATTAGCTGCGTATTCACAAGGTTCCATGCTTACCCTACCTATTCATAGGTAACATAACCCATTTCACAGCATTCATCCGTCCTGGCTATTATTTGTTATTGGATTAGTTTTACACATAACGGCCATTAATCTCATAACACAAGATCTGTTTGCATCGGGGCCTTGTGTTATTCAGCAAATACCTTTCCAGGAAAGTCTATTTGGGCAGAGATTAATGCTTAATCATCATGTACTGGTGCTGCCAGGGAGCACAACTGCTCAGGTTACCACTCTGTTGTCCCATATGTCCTTTTTGGGCAACGACATTCACTGACCATGGTGTCTCATCATTGAAGTGGCTGGTACTGATATCATATTCTGCATTCTGCTGCAGATTGTGAGTCTCATCAGCAGAGGGTGCAGAATAAATAGTTTTATAAATAAAAGAAGATTGTGTGTCCGTCTTCCTGTCCATATGTTCATCTGGAATAGTTTTAACAGAACCATGGGACAGAGTTATTGGCATTCATGCATTTTATACTTTATATAACCTCCCTTAGTCAATAGAACATCACTTAATCTTCCTTTATAATATCTTAAAAAGACTTATAATAAATACAGATTTCAGATCATTTATCTTTACAGAAACTACAGATCTTTTAAATTCTACAGTTGATCTCACCCCCAGGTTACTTGTCTGAGCTGCTCATGGTAGAGGCTTGGTATTGTACTGAGTTAACAGTTTGTAGCAGAAACATACTGATTTCAATTGAAGATATCTTGTTTAATATCCCAACAATGTTCTCAGGGACTTTGGAGATAAATCAGTCCTCTGTCCAAACAAACTCCCGCCTCTCAAGTTTATTAGTTGGATGATCTGTTGTTATGTTTGGAGACTTGGAAAGCTTAAGATATTCATTTGTTTTTCCCCCCTTCATGGTTTATTGGAGGCTTAATGTAACCTATGAACGGGTAGTTAGAAAAATAGCCCCCACACGCCTCCCTGCATACAGATGAGTAGGGAGGGTAGTCAGTTGTGGGGCTAAATCCATTCTGTTGCAGCCACTTAAAGCTACAACCGAGAATTTTAAAAAATCCATTTAGCAGAGACTGATGCCGCTGCAGTCAGGAATGATGTCATCGTTTTAGACGCGAAGAGAGGGAAGGGTGCGGTAGATGGGTGAGGGGGATTGTAAAGGGATGGATTGAAACGGAATGGATGACAAAAGAAAATAGATATGGACAGATGAATTATTAAGCTGATGATGATGAACGGTGTGCAAACGGACGGATAGTCAGATATATGATAAAAGATAAATAGACAGGTGAATGGTTTCCCATTAAATATCAATTACTTAATGTGTAATTTCATTTTAAAAGGGGTACAGCATATTTCAAACATCCTGCCTGTGCACAGTTCTAACAGGTAACTTCGCACATGTCCTGTAGTTTGTTGTTTGGATCAGTAGAGGGCGGTATCTGCACACATCATGCTGCAAAGTGGAGCGTTTTGATTGATAGTTTTATCAAGCTGCAGAACATCACACATTGCACACGTGTCAATCAGATAACAAGTTAATCCCATTTATTACAAACATGTCGACAAAAGCTGGGCATCACAGACTGCAGTTCGTCTGTTTTATTGCACACATTGTTAAAGTTTATTTTTTAATAATATTAAGAACCCCACAGGACCACCACACAGCAGGTGTCAATAGAGTGGTGGATCATGAATTGGACTCTTTGTGGTGGTGGTGGTGGTATATTAGTGTAGTAAACTTATGATGCTGTACCGTTGTATTCGTTGTATTGTAAGGGCAAACCAAGATCCTGTTTTTTTGAGTCTGAATGTTCTCCCAGACCCTGTGTTGGGTTACTCCTTCAACTTTCCAAACACATGCCAGCAGGTAAATGTAAAATAATTATAATAAATTGCCCCATAGGGCGGTACGGTGGCTTAGTGGTTTAGCACATTCGCCTCTCAGCGCTAGGGTTTCCCGGTTCGAATTCCCATCTGGGTGGAGTTTCCATGTTCTCCCTGTGTCCGCGTGGGTTTCCTCCGGGTTCTCCGGTTTCCTTCCACAGTCCAAAAACATGGATCAAGTCAATTGAGTTCTCTAAATTGCCCCATATAGAGTGTGTTTGTGTGAGTGAGTGTGTACCCAGTGATGGATTGGCGCCCTGTCCTGGGTGTGTCTGCCCAGCGCCCGAGACGTTCTCCCCTGGATGGGCATGGGGAACCCCACCGCGACCCTAATAGAGGATAAAGCGGGAGATAATGTATGAATGAATGAAATTGCCCCATGACGTTACCGCGTGTTAGGGTTTTCAGATGTTCATTCATTCATTATCTCCCGCTTTATCCTCTATTAGGGTCACGGTGGGGTTCCCCATGCCCATCCAGGGGAGAACGTCTCGGGCGCTGGGCAGATACACCCAGGACAGGACGTCAATCTATCGCTGGGCACACACTCACTCACACATACACACTCTATATGGGGCAATTTGGAGAACTCAATTGACTTGATCCATGTTTTTGGACTGTGGGAGGAAACCGGAGAACCCGGAGGAAACCCACACGGACACGGGGAGGACATGGAAACTCAGATGTAAAACTCCTAAATATACAAACACACAAACATTTATTACAATTAAACAATTATTCAAATGTAAAACTTTACCAGAGCAGCTGAGGTTCTGCTTAATTACTTAAAGCAATTAATTATCCGAGTGGTTTTATTTGTCCTTCCAACCTTATACAGTGGTGTACAGTACACGCTGAAATGCAACAGCGTTCCTCCTGCTGCTACATAGAACAGTAAACCACACAAAACCATGTGACCGTTTTAAGCGACAGGATTCTCTTGGCACCCCGAAGAAATAGCCGGTGCGTGTTGTCCATGAGAGATTGAGACAGCACGCCACATTGTGGGAAATATGTCTCCCGAGGGCAGTTTCGGGTTCAGTCCGTGGTGTTTCCCTTCAGGTGTAGGAAGACTTTGCCTTTAGTCGGCGTACCTGTTTTTTTTTTTTTTATTCTTTATTGTTTCTATTGTGGTTGGTAATGTAATCTCCGGGTGTTCTGCCTTTTCTGCACAATGAGGTTCTATTTTTAAACTGGGTTTTGTTTTGATGAAATCTTGTTTGTGTTCAGAGAACAAGAGAGCAAGAACCATAAGCTTCTTTTCCCAGTCTTTCCCCCGAGAAAGGCGTGGTGCAGACATCCCCGCAGTGTCGTTTTTCACTATTATGAGGGCATCAGGCGCACACACACACACACACACACACACACACACACACACACACACACACAAATGTGCCGTGCAAGCACTTACACGACCACAAAATGAAAATCACAGTTAATATAATGTTCTCTTATAGAGTTACATCATTCCTCTCGATAAGTCACAGTCTGTTCCTATCAGGGTTGGACAGAAGACAAAACTATAATCCTCTCATTGTATTTTGTTGATTGCATCATTCCCTGATTAATTTGAATTTTACTTTACTATTCAGACGGGTTTTTTATTTTAGCATTCTGGACTTTTTCAAACCTAAATAATAGGGCAGGCACTTAAGGGATTTGTGGTGGGAAATAAAAGTTAGTATTCGGGTGAGAGCGTCTGCTGGAGCATTGTTTAGCGGGTCTTGTGTTGGCTCTCAGTGAAGCGAGCGCAGGTCCTTGCTGTGCCCTGCAGTTTGATTTTGGGATCTCTATATTCTAAATACCTGCCGAGAAATGGAAGATATCGTTTCAACACTAAAGATAATAATCTCGTTTTAAATCTTCCACAGACAAGAATCTGTGCAGGTGGAATAAAGATGCTCTGGTGATTCTGGTTGCTCGAATGTCTTGTCATCTGTCTCTATACATTACCAATATCTCAAAATGCTTTATTTAAATCTGTTCCATTTTTTTTATTGTCTTCTTTTTTCCATGGAACTCTTTTTGTGGAAACAGAATTAGTGGCTTGCTGTCGCAGGGGAAGAATATACTAACCATAAAGCTGCCCTCACACTAACCATAAACTGTCCCTATACTGTCTGATGACTATAAAAACCATAGACAGTGGTGTGGAATAATAGTGTTCTGAATTTCCTCAATCATAGCCCGGGTGTAGTTTTGTCTGGAACTGCACATTCAGGAGATGCATAAATACTTTAGGTTTTGCACGTGTCTTAATGATTAAAATAGAAACCGGTGATACGAGACGTTTTGTCTGGAGTTATAAACGACTGTAGAAGTGCAGACTGAAAACCCGACCTCATCTTTTTTCTTTCTTTCTGTTTGGGTTTACAGGACTTCGGCAGTGATGATGACCGAAGACTAAATCAGAGGTAAGTCTATGCTGGTGTGTGTGTGTGTGTGTGTGTGTGTGTGTGTGTGTGTGTGTGTGTGTGTGTGTGTGTGTGTGTGTGTGTGTTAAATGAATTGAGCTGAAAATATTTTATATATTTCATAAAAAGCAGTGTGTGTGTGTGTATATTTATACACACACACAAACTGTGTATATTTATAGTAACTACACTGTACAATGTATTATTAAATGTAAAAAAAAAATCTATCCCAGCGCTGTACGCGAACTGAATACACCTAAGCACGCACAACCCACAAACTAACCCCCCCCCCCCCCACATTGATAACTGGACTCAGCATTAATCACTTTAATATTGTCCTTTATGTACAATATAATTCATTATGTGCAATAACTTACTATGTGCAATATTAATGACATTATATATACTGTATATATATATTTTATTTATTATTATTTTTTTTTATTCATTCATTCATTCATTCATTATCTCCCGCTTTATCCTCTATTAGAGTCGTGGGGGGTTCCCCATGCCCATCCAGGGGAGAACATCTCGGGCGCTGGGCAGATACACCCAGGACAGGGCGCCAATCCATCGCTGGGCACACACTCACTCACACAGACACACTCTATATGGGGCAATTTTGAGAATTCAATTGACTTGATCCATGTTTTTGGACTGTGGGAGGAAACCGGAGAACCCGGAGGAAACCCACGCAGACACGGGGAGAACATGGAAACTCTACCCAGATGGGATTCGAACCGGGAATCCCTAGCGCTGAGAGGCGAACGGGCTAACCACTAAGCCACCGTGCCGCCCTTTTTTTAATTTTTTTTTTAATACTTTTTATTCTTTTGTTTATACTGTTTGTTTATGCACCTAAGATTGCTGTTCAAATTTTGTTGAATGCAATGAAAACATGTGCAATGACAATAAAAGGTATCTATCTATCTATCTATCTATCTATCTATCTATCTATCTATCTATCTATCTAAACAATAATGTAATAAGGGTAGGAATTAAATGTATTATTCAAACTGTAACCAAAATTAATTATATTTATATTGTAGTTGTTAAAATACATAGTATAAAATCATAGTTTTAGGTATTTGTACCCCTCAGCTCCTCCTTCTCAGATCCCTCCCGATGCGACCGCCGCTCTGAGGTCACATGGGTGCCGAGCTGGATGGAGCTTTTAGCTCCAAATCTGTAGAGCAGGTTCTTTCCTTTGCCACTTTGGTTTTAAAAGCGGTGTCATATGAAATATTAAAGTACCAGAGATAGCTGAGAACTGAAAATGGCAGGCTGTTGTTTTAGTGGGGGGTGAGTCCTGGGGCTCCGTGTCCTCTGGGAGATGCAGCGCTGTAAAGACGATCTGAAAAGTGGGTCAGCGGCGCAGAGAGATGAAACGTAAAGCGTTTTCCAGGTTTTTGTTGTTTGAAGAATTGAAAGGGCAGTTCGTTTAATGATGTGCTTTCTTCATTGTGTTTCAGGCTTGTGTGGAACAGAGTGAGGTGAAACTAGTGGCCAGCAGAATAGAGTTTCACTGAGAATAGAGAGAGGGATACGGTAGACCTGTAAGCGCTGTGACTCTGTGCTGCCTTCACCTGTAACACAAAGCCAAATCTGTCAAGATATGAATTAAATGTTCAGTCAGTTCATATGTAACCAACTCATCTGTCACTCCTGATCATCTGCACCACACACACACACACACACACACACACACACACACACACACACACACACACACACAATCAGAATCAGAATCGTCCTTTATTGTCATTATAATTTTCGTTACAATGAAATTTGTGGACGGCACGGTGGCTTAGTGGTTTAGGCACGTTCTCCTCTCATCACTAGGGATTCCCGGTTTGAATCCCCATCTGGGTGGAGTTTCCATGTTCTCCCCGTGTCTGTGTGGGTTTCCTCTGGGTTCTCCATTTTCCTCCCACAGTCCAAAAACATGGATCAAGTCAATTGAGTTCTGTGCCCAAAGATTGCCTGCCTGGGTGTATCTGCCCTGCCCGAAACGTTCTCCCCTGGAGAGCGTGGGGAACCCCACCCCACTGCAACCCTAATATAGAATAAAGCTGAAGATAATGAATGAATGAATAAATGAAAATAAAATATAAGGCATAATATATACAAACAATATGAAATACCCGTATTGCACAATTTTCACTAGAACATATTGCACTTGATATACATTACACACATTTATTTTGCACTTAGTGGACGGTAACTGTTTGGTTGCTAGTTTATTATAATAATAATAATAATAATAATAATAATAATAATAATAATAAAAAAACGCATGGACTTAAAAGTCTGTGGGAATAAGCACTCAGCCTTGGGGTATACATTGAGGAACCAAGTCTTAATACACAACCCGTCTTTTTTGGTTGGCCAGATATCCGTCTCTCACACTGACACAGCTCGAATTTATAATATAATTTAAGTTTGTTTTATTCGGGGAAAATAAAAAACGGAGCGGTTGTGACTCTAAGCTTTTGGCTGCACAACCAGCAAGAACTAACAAGACCCGAGTGAAAGGACAAGAGGTGTGTCATGGCTGACCTTACACACTAGTACGCAGTTTTTCTATTAGGGAATTAGGGATATTAAATTAGGGAAAGGTACAAAAGTAATTGTGCTATAAAGCGATGGAATTCCAAACAGTAAATATAATAAAGACTGATGTAACGCCTGATGTTTAAACCTGTCCACGTATTCAGTGCAGCCATTCAAAGCTGCATCATAACTTTACAAATTAGTCTGAACATGTCCCAGTCCCACATCTGCTCATGATTGAACTGAGACAGAAACGATCTAACCGTTCACTTGGCATCGTCCCTGTTTTTATTCTTATATAACATCCTGTTTTGTACACGAGGTGTTACTGACCCAACTGAGGTCACCAAAAAGCAAAGGGACGATTGTTCTTGTCTTGGCCTTTTTAATCTCTTCTTTGAAGTGGGTCACACCATATATATCTACTATATATATATATATAATAAATATATATAATATAAAAAAAAAAGGGGGGGGGCGCATATATATATATATATATATTTATATATAGTTGGTTTTCCCCTCCATGGCTTATTATAAGTCGCTTTGGATATATATATATATAAATGTATAAATATATATATGGGTGGCACGGTGGCTTAGTGGTTTAGCATGTTTCTCCTCTCAGCGCTAGGGATTCCCGGTTCGAATCCCCATCTGGATGGAGTTTCCATGTTCTCCCCGTGTCCGCGTGGGTTTCCTCCGGGTTCTCCGGTTTCCTCCCACAGTCCAAAAACATGGATCAAGTCAATTGAATTCTCCAAATTGCCCCATATAGAGTGTGTCTGTGTGCATGTCTGAGTGAGTGAGTGGGTGCCCAGCGATAGATTGGAGCCCTGTCCTGGGTCTATCTGCCCAGCGCCTGAAACGTTCTCCCCTGGATGGGCATGGGGAACCCCCGCGACCCTAATATAGGATAAAGCACAAGATAATGAATGAGTGAATATATATATATATGGCTTTTCTAATAATCAGCTGCTTTGGTGCTCGTTCTGGTGCAGAATCAGACTCTCAGCTCTGAACTTTCAATAAATACTACTTTACTAAATGGACTGAAGCATTGGGACTCGTCTTCAGGAGCCTTTATGATCAAGTTGCATTGTGGAAACAGTTTGGGGAAGGCCCTTTTCTGTTCCTGCATCACTGTGCTCTGTTTCATGAAGCAAGGTTCATAAAGACGCAGTTAGATGACTGTAGTGTGAAAGAAACCAGCTGACCGACACAAAGTCCTCACCTTACAGTCAGCAAACTCTCTCCCTCTCTCTCTCTCTCTCTCTCTCTCTCTCTCTCGTTCAGCATCAGTGTCTGAGCTTACAGATGCTTCTTTGGATACAGGGGTAAATTTATAGACATAAGGTTTGTCAGTCTTTAGGAAGTCAGACACTGATAGAAGACTTTGAAACCTTTTCCAAATGGTGCAGAAGTTGCATTTACTCAATTAGTTTTGTGACCTGCTAATCCTGCTTAGGGGCGAGGTGGGGGTGCTGTGGTCTGCCAGGGAAATCATCCAGTATAGGCAGATACAATTAGAGGAACTTTAGATGAGATGAGATAATTCTTTATTGGTCTCACAATGGGGGAAATTCACAGTGTTATTTTCTCACCTGTTTTGTATTCGAGTGATCAGATGCCCCTCCTGATGCAACCCTTCTATTGCCCCGGGTTTGGGACCAGCACTACAAGTGCACTGATACGTACATCTCTAATAATTTGGACAATATGGAGTCTCTAATGTATTTATCAGCATGTTTTTTGATGAAGGAAACCACGAGACCCTGGACACATACACAGGCGCAGGGGTCACCTGCGTTCTGCCCACCCTGAAATCAAACCAGGGTTTTTCATTCTGTAAGGACGACCCTCTCAGCGCTGCCCCAATGTCCTCGTCGAAGTCAAAAGTGTAGTTCTGCTGCCTGAACATCTCTGAATTTGGACTCCATCTGCAGCCCGGCTTTGGATCGCACCATTTTAGGAAACTCCTGAGTTTGAACTCGGTTCTTAAGCGAATTCTTCACATTTGATGTAATATATTTTTTGTATACGCTGACAGGAGCTTAACTGGTTTAGACCTGCACACTGTTGATCTCATCGATCCCCAAAGGAACAACTCGGCATTATATAATGAAAACATAGCTGGTAAAAAAAATAATAAAAATGTCGGAAGGTTAACGAATTCCATCGCACTTACCTAACCTCAAATGATACGTTGATGAATTGGTTTGAACGGATTGTGCCATAGGTTCTTCTGGGACGTCCTGTGCTGAAGGGAGACATTTACAGAAGACCTCAATGAATGTTATTACAACTGGGGGGGGGGTGTAGATATTCTACATGTAGAGTCAGGTTTATAATATTTTAGATTTTATCAGGTTGTGGTGTTATTTAGTTTGTTATTATAACAACTTGATCTGCTCGACATATATACAGCTTCATTAAAAACACATCTACACTTACAGTTTATGAGGTTCACCTCCTTGTTTTTACTGCTGTTGCTACTGTCACCTTTAATGCATTTTGCAGTTCACATGGTAGTGGCATTCCTTTTTAAAGGGCTGTGGTGGTTGCAGCGGTACGAGGGTGATGCCTAACGAACTGCTCTTTATTACATAGGGAACAAAAACAGACCCATAAACATGATGTGTTACAGTCTTTACAGAGAGACGTAAAGTATGAAGCTGCAAAGCGACACAAGATGGCTTAGTGGTTATCGTATCCGTCACAGCGCTGGGGTTCCAGGTTTGAATCCCAGTCTGGGTGGAGTTTCCAGGTTCTCCCCGTGTATGCGTGGATTTTCTCCGGGTTCTCCGGTTTCCGCCCACAGTCCAAAAACATGGATTCATGGTGAACCCTAGTAGATGATTAAGCCGTCAGGATAATTAAATGAGATGAGAGACGAGCTAAAGCCACAACCAGCAACTTAAAGCTCCCTCCTCATATAAAAATTCATTCATTCATTATCTCCCGCTTTATCCTCTACTAGGGTCGCGGTGGGGTTCCCCATGCCCATCCAGGGCAGAACGTCTTGGGCGCTGGGCAGATAGACCCAGGACAGGACGCCAATCCATCGCTGGGCACACACTCACTCACACAGACACACTCTATATGGGGCAATTAGTTGAGAATTCAATTGACTTATTAGTTGACAAGGGGACCTTTCGACCTACTTCATATATATATATATATGTATATTCATTCATCCATTATCTCCCGCTTTATCCTCTATTAGGGTCGTGGTGGGGTTCCCCATGCCCATTCAGGGGAGAACATATCAGGCGCTGGGCAGATAGACCCAGGACAGGGCGCCAATCCATCGCTGGGCACACACTCACTCACACAGACACACTCTATATGGGGCAATTTTGAGAATTCAATTGACTTGATCCATGTTTTTGGACTGTGGGAGGAAACCCGAGAACCCGGAGGAAACCCACGCAGACACGGGGAGAACATGGAAACTCCACCCAGATGGGGATTCGAACCGGGAATCCCTAGCGCTGAGAGGAGAACGTGCTAAACCACTAAGCCACCGTGCCGCCCATATAAAATTAGATTTTCATAAGCAGTTCGCAGCACAAGCTTCAGTTACACAGAGAACAAAAAATCAATGTGACCAATTGTTATTTGTCCTGTCCACATACTTTTGGTCGCACAGTGTATTCATGCGGACACGCTTGTCCACCAACGCTGTCATGTAACGTAATGTTGCTTTGTTATCGGACAGGAAGAGAAACTCTGAAACATGGCGTGTGAGTTATTATTAGTGAATCATCGGAGCAGAAATCCAGTCCGAGCTGTTGTGCTGGTATTAGTGTGGATTTCTGCCTCCTGTATGTCATTACAGAGTGACAGCACCATCTTAGTTAAATATTTGAAGGTGTATTTACGCCTTTGTGCTGTTTTAACACCTGCAGTAACACATTTCTACCACAGGTGGTGCTACATTTGCAGCTTTTGCGTATTGTACATATTTACATAAACCATACTGGCTGGTTATAAAGCATCTGTTAATTTTCTAAAGCACTTATAATGATCAGAGGTAATGATTAGTGGTGCTGGAGCCTATCCCAGCTATTTTCAGCCTTTGCCCATCCAGACGAGAACATTTCGGGCGCTGGACCCAGGACAGGCGCCAATCTATCACTGGGCACACACTCACTCACACAGACAAACTAACACTTTGACACTCACTATAGGGGGCAATTTAAAGCATTCTGTTTACCTTGAATCCATGTTTTTGGACTGTGGGAGGAAACCGGAGAACCAAGGGAGAACATGGAAACTCCAGATCGGGATCCGAACCTGGATTCCCAGCGCTAAGAGGAGAACCGTTATAAGAGTATGTGAATTTAAATTGCCTCAGCAAAATTGTTAAGTGTCATAAACCAGACATAATTTAAATTTATAACTATAGAACTGGCGGCACGGTGGCTTAGTGTTTAGCATGTTCTCCTCTCAGCACTAGGGGTTCCCGGTTCGAATCCCCATCTGGGTGGAGTTTCCATGTTCTCCCCGTGTCCATGTGGGTGAAATTTTAACTGATTCGACTATAGGGAAAATCTGACGAATCAGATTCGACTATGAATATCCTTTGTTGAATACACCCCTACCTCCCACTGTCCAAAAACATGGATCAAGTCAATTGAATTCTCAAAATTGCCCCATATAGAGTGTGTCTGTGTGAGTGAGTGTGTGCCCAGCGATCGGTTGGCGTCCTGTCCTGAGTGTATCTGCGCCCGAAACGTTCTCCCCTGGATGGGCATGGGGAACCCCACTGTGACCCTAATAGAGGATAAAGTGGAAGATAATGAATGAATGAATGAGCTATAGAACTTTGCTTATAGAATTAAAAGCAGTTTCTTGTTATCATTCCCTCCAAGATGTTTAAAGGAGAACATCAGGTAGAAGCTTGGCAGGCTCACAATCTTCTGAAACATTATCAGGTGGATCTCGGCGGCCGCGAGCCCGACGGTGATCTCAGCGTGCGGTCACGGCGACTAAAGCAGTCGAGCTCAGCTATCTGTGTTATTGTTTGGGTTTGCGCTCGTATCGGCGCACGTGCTTATGGGAGCGTGAGGACTCTTGGCAGCGCACCGGTGTTCGCTTAATACAACTGTTATGCAATCACACCGGGGGAAGAAAAGTTATCCGTTTACAAAGAGTCTAAATTAAGATCTGTTTTGATCAGAATTAATTTTAGATCAGCGCTAAATCAGAGATCCATTCATTCATTATCTCCCGCTTTATCCTCTATTAGGGTCGCGGTGGGGTTCCCCATGCCCATCCAGGGGAGAACGTCTCGGGCGCTGGGCAGATACACCCAGGACAGGGTGCCAATCCATCGCTGGGCACACACTCACTCACACAAACACACTCTATATGGGGCAATTTTGAGAATTCAATTGACTTGATCCATGTTTTTGGACTGTGGGAGGAAACCGGAGAACCCGGAGGAAACCCACGCAGACACGGGGAGAACATGGAAAATCCACCCAGATGGGGATTCGAACCGGGAATCACTAGTGCTGAGAGGAGAACGTGGTAAACACTAAGCCACCGTGCCGCCCTAGATCAGAGATCCTACAGCGGATTTGGATGAACTGTGGACATACAGTATACACCTGTCCTGGGTGCATCTGCCCTGAAACATGGGACCCCCCCCCACCCCCCCCAACCTCACAACCCAAGTGTAGGATTAAGCAGAAGATATTGTGTGTGTGTGTGTGTGTGTGTGTGTGTGTGTGTGTGTGTGTGTGTTATATTCTGTGGTCCAGTAAGCATTTCTTCTGAGTGCTGTCTTGCTCTAAAGCAGGCTTATCAGCTTTAAGATAACGCTTCCACATTAGTAAGCCACCTTAATCTGTGTGTGTGTGTGTCTATGTGTGTGTGTATGTGTGTGTGTGTGTGTGTGTCTGTGTGTGTGTATGTGTGTGTCTGTGTGTGTGTGTGTGTGAGAGAGAGAGATAGAGGGGAAAGTGATAGTTCAGTCCCCTGTCTCTTCGTCCCCTCACGCCGCTGACAGGCAAATAACAGAAGTGGAGACACTGTGCCGTTTTCTTTGGGGACTCAGTGTGAGAATCTTTTCTCCTGTGTTTGTCGACCCATTTAGAGTCTTTAATGCGGGACATGTTCCCAAAATATTGAACCCGCTGTGATTTAGGAAACGACTTAAGTAATGGTCAAAAACGAACAATGATGTTCATGCAAATGAACACAATCACATTAATAATTTTCTGAGAGCCTGTTGAACTACCATCCGCTAACTAATGGCTATTTTGTTACCCTTATTAGAAAAGGCGCCCTGTATCCTTTTAGTGTGGTTTGCATGTTCTCTCCACGTTCTCTTAGACCTCCAGTTTCCTCCCATAAAGCAAGGACATGTGAGTCAGGTGAATTAAAGATACTCAATTTGTTACCATTGTCCGTTTTTCCCCGGGAGGAGGGCGGCTAACGCGGAGTTGCTGCGTTCAGCCGCTCACGCCTAGTGAGCGCTCCCGGGTACCGACCACGCGGGGAAGAATGCGTGCGTGGGTCCGAGGAACGCTCCCACGGACTTACGACCTACACGGAGAAGATGTGTAGCGCCGTAACGTGGTTGAACGCGGAAGGAGCGTTCATTAAACACCGGGATAAAATCCAAAAGGTATAATTTAATAAAAATTGGTGTAGGGACACCAACAAAAATGGGGAACAAACAAACAACATAACATTGGGTATATAAAAACCACAAAATAAAGACGTGCAACAACTTGCGGGAAAACTAAGAATAAATACAAAACGAACTAAACACGTGCACAAAACCAACCAATCACCCAACGAAGACAATTACCACCCCAAACGAGGGACAGGTGCCACAGGCACCTGTAACACAATTAGCTCTAGGTGTAAATGTGTGTGATCGCCCGTGAACCTGCCCTGCTATTAACCAGTGACCTCTGCAGGGTGTTTCCCTGCCTTTTACTCACTGAGTCCTGGGATAGGCCTCTACAACCATAGCTTCATGAATAATAGACACATTAGTATTTTATTTAGCACCAGTATAAAATAATAATGCGACATTTGGACACGAGACTTTGGTTATTGTTTCTCAGTCAACCTGCCAATTCATCCCTCAGGTGTTTAGTGTGATTAAGCCCTGAACTCAAACACCTTTGGGATGAATTAGAACAGTGACTTGTTATTGAAAGTTCATTCATTCGTTATCTCCCGCTTTATCCTCTATTAGGGTCGCGGTGGGGTTCCCCATGCCCATCCAGGGGAGAACGTCTCGGGTGCTGGGCAGATACACCCAGGACAGGGCGCCAATCCATCGCTGGGCACACACTCACTCACACAGACAGACACACTCTATATGGGGCAATTTTGAGAATTCAATTGACTTGATCCATGTTTTTGGACAGTGGGAGGTAGGGGTGTATTCAACAAAGGATTTTCATAGTCGAATCTGATTCGTCAGATTTTCCCTATAGTCGACTGATAGTCGAATCAGTTAAAATTTCACCACAAGATGGCGCTATAAGCGTAGTGTTTAAAAAAGATTTTTTAAAATATTTTACTTGTTTTTCTAGAGCACCGTAAATGGGATCCCCGTTCTGGACTTTTTTCCACTTCAAAGGAAAAACTAAAAAATTAGGATGATTTTATTTGACAAAAGGCTATATATATATATATATATAACGAAAACAAAGACATTTCATGTAAAAACTAATGCTTAGCAGCAGCCATGGGCGCCCCCATGTGGTCAAAATGGTACATTCGACTATGAGGTTCATAGTCGACTACGGTTCTCCGAATCGAATCGTCGAATCAGCGAATATTGCAGCTCACCCCTAGTGGGAGGAAACCGGAGAACCCGGAGGAAACCCACACAGACACGGGGAGAACATGGAAACCCCACCCAGATGGGGATTCGAACCGGGAATCCCTAGTGCTGAGAGGCGAATGTGCTAAACCACTAAGCCACCGTGCCGCCTTGTTATTGCAAACTAACCTTGTAAATGTCTGGGGGTCATTTGATCATGGATTATGTATTTCTAACATATATATATATATATATAAGATATATTAGTTATCATATAGTTCACTACTAACGAGTAGAATGCAGGACGCAGGATGCCTTTAATGCTGTCACATGACCCGACAATGATGAAACTGTAAAAAACAATAGACTAGTTTATAAACGTCTGACCATCTGGTCTATAATATAGGATTATAATAAGAACTGTGTCATTAAATATAAGTAATTGTCTTGTCATTAAGATGTCTATTTCTTTTGGGTCAGTGAAGACAAAGTAGTTTCTGATGAGGTAAAGGGCACTTGAAAAGGGCATATCTTCTATTTATAAAGGACAAGCTCTCCATCTGTAAAGTGCAAGTCAGCCTCCATACAGTCTCATACACTTTCTTCATTTCTCTCCTCCTGTTCGGCACCGTGTCTCTCGCCTCGTCACTTACTCAGCTCCCTTACAATAAAGCCTAAACGTCTGAGGTTAGGCAAAAAAAAGCCGACATGAGAACTTTTTTTACCCTGCTAGATCAGCAGACACACACACACACACACACACACACACACACACACACACACACACACGCTGTGGGGAGGAGATTCCAGCAGGTTTATCAGTAGAGAGAGAGGGAGGGGGAGGGAGGGAGGAGTGACTACCGTTTCTCAGCCCAGAAGCAACTTGCTGAAACAGAAACGTTCATTCTGGAGGATCTCTCTCAGTGCACACTCTCGTTGCCGTGTTTGGGGCCGGGCTTCAGCAGGCAGCGGTGGTGCCAGCAGGATGCACTTGGCGCTGGACTGTCACCGGCAGGCCGTCCTCACCATGCTGCCGTATTTTGTGGAAAACGCCGTGCTGACGCAGCGTGAGATTTATCGCATGTAAGTCAATGAAAATGTGATGTGTGTGTGTGTGTGTGTGTGAGCAATATTTTAATTTATAGATTTAATGTTAATTTATAGATCCAGCTGTAAGCAAAGGACCCACGTTTCCTAACAAATGTATATATTATGTTGATTCTTTAAGGCTTGAAATGTAATACGTACTCCATAAGAAACATTCACACCCGCGACCAGAACACAATCTGTCCACTATGTTTTTCAGAAGAGAATATATTGATAAATTATCTTCTGTAAAAAAAAAAAGTGGACAAATTCTATTTTTTTCGTAAGAAATACATAATAAATAAATACTACAACATTAAATACAACTACATAAAATACATACTACATGGTCACATGACCACCAGGCATTTACAGTGAGGATTTGACTCAATGTTTGAATTCATCCCAAAGTTGTTTGATACGTTGATGCCGTTAATTGTGTGTGAATATACACACACAGATACAAAGGGGCAGTGTTTCAGATTGTGTACATAAGTCAATATACAGACCAAACACTTACTGTACTAAATAGTATTAATAATATCAGAGGTTACCCAGCGATGGATTGGCGCCCTGTCCTGGGTGTATCTGCCCAGCTCCCGAGACGTTCTCCCCTGGATGGGCATGGGGAACCCCACCGCGACCCTAATAGAGGATAAAGCGGGAGATGATGAATGAATGAATGAATATCAGAGGTGGGTTCTAACATGGTACAGTCAATCTAACGACATTAACAGACAGACATCAAAGTCTAGCGATGCACTGATACCGAGACTGATATCGTATGTCTGTAGATACTCTGCTCGTGTTCTTGTACTTATAGTGCTATTCTGATTACATGGCACCTGATCTGTTACAGCTCATGATGTAATTTCATTTTGTTCTTTTAAAGTTCCATATTACACTTTGTTCACGATGATCCAACCATTTAACTATACTCCTCTAACCTGTAGCTTTATGACATGACTGCACCCTGATGCACAAAACAAAACCCATAATGTTATGACTGGGTGAGTTTAATGATGAGAGAAGCCTGACCTGCAGCGTAACCCTCTACATCACCTCAGGGATGAACTGGAACATCGACTGCAAGACAGGCCTTCCATCCAACATCAGTGTCTAACCTCATAAACCTGCCTCAGATACATTCATTCATTCATTCATCCATCCATTATCTCCCGCTTTATCCTCTATTAGGGTCGCGGTGGGGTTCCCCATGCCCATCCAGGGGAGAACGTCTCGGGCGCTGGGCAGATAGACCCAGGACAGGGCGCCAATCCATCGCTGGGCACACACTCACTCACACAGACACACTCTATATGGGGCAATTTTGAGAATTCAATTGACTTGATCCATGTTTTTGGACTGTGGGAGGAAACCGGAGAACCCGGAGGAAACCCACGCGGACACGGGGAGAACATGGAAACTCCACCCAGATGGGGATTCGAACCGGGAATCCCTAGTGCTGAGAGGAGAACGTGATGACCACTAAGCCACCGTGCCGCCCGCCTCAGATACAATCTTGATTATTATTATTATTATTTTTTAGGAGAATGGAAGCCTAGTTAGACTTAAGGTTAGACTCTGTTTTGGTAAGTTAGCTTTATGGGTTACTAACCACACCTGTTTAAGGTGTGTCACTAAGACCAAGACAGGAATCTACAGGAATCTTCTTATTTCTAAAAAAAAGTTAATGAAATGTCAGTCATGAGGATTTTCAGATGTTCTGGATGATGAGTGTTATTGGCTGCTGCCTGATGCTGTGAGTAAATCTCAGCGAGAGAATGATTTTTCTCTGTGAAATGGGATTGTACACTTAACAATTACGTGACAATCCGAGTGCGTCATTGCTTCATATGATGGGCTGGGCTGAATGAAATGCCCTGTTATGCAACAGATGTAGTGCATTGTTAAAAAAAAAAAAAAAACTCTTGTATGTCTGCACCTCATTCACACATTTCAAAATCTCTCAGGAGAAAGTTTCTGACCCAGATCTTGCTTTGTGAGGGACGTCCATTGTGAGCCGAGCCATTGTGATCAAAGCCTGGGATTACCAACATTAGAAAGTATTCACTGTAAAGATATTGTGTAAAGTAAATACCGCAGCTGCGGTTCTAAGCAGGAGGTTCAAATGGTTCCTGCTGAATGTGTATTATATTAATGCGACTGATGCTTTATTATGAGGAATGTGTTCGGCAGTCTGTAGGTCGTCAGGAGTTAATGATTATTACATCTTATTACGTTATGTGAATATTCACTAAACAACATCCATAATAACACCTGTACACATGTTCAATCAGACAATCCTGTAGCTGCAGTGCTTCTCAAAAACAGGTCAACGGTGATATTGTGATATTAATGATGGCTTGATTGTTGGCAGCAGCCGTTTGTAAAATCTTACATTAAAATAGTACTATTTTTTTCTTATACTCTTTGGTCATGTGATCAGTTAAGTCGAGCAGTAAAGAAAAATAGTTTTGGTTTTTTTTTTTTCTGTCCTCAAAATCAATATAGGTTTTTTTTTTATTTGTGTAGGATCTATCACTCAAGATTTATCAGTCATAATGTTATTTTTAATCTAATTTAAGTTTAAGAGGCTCACAATTGATAGCGTTCGTGTCACAAACATGTACACTCAATTGCCCGAACCTGCTCACTTCGAAAGTCAGATAAGGCTTTTTGTTGTGTGTATAAGTGAGTGCACACATGCTGCAGGCTGACGTTTATCGTGACTCGAGTGTATTTTTAGCTTGCTGTACTTTCAGACATGTTTGATAGCAGTTTCCAATCCCACTGTGACAGTCAGCCTTGTGATTTGCATAAAATTCAGGCTGAGTGTCCTATTTATGTCGAAACACAATTGGGCGGGGAAGGTGAGGAAATCAACCCTCCTCCTCCGCTGACGATCCGAATGAATTGTTTTAAATTTACATCAGACCGTCTGCTCTCATTCTTTATAAGTATCAGTTTAGAGAAATCAACAGGAATAACATTTTACTTCTGACGTCACTAATGACAAATGTATTTTTGGAACAGTCTGTTTGTTTTTGAAGTCTGCACCTCCTCCTCGTTTCTCCACACTGTCCATTGGATCAGTTTCATCTTCCCATATGCAAACAATTGGAGAGCTGTGAGAAGGAGGTGTCGTTTTCAGGCAGTTGAATATTGTTATGATTTATCCAATCTCGGAGCAGTTTATTAATTTTGTTTCATTGGTTTATTATCCTTGCAGAACATGTTTCTTGGCATGTTCTCCTTTTTCTAGTAGGTGTCAAAAATAAGACCAAAAAAAACTTGATAGCAATCCAGCAACTGTGTTGAGGCCAGAGGAGCAGAGTCTCTGATTGGTTGAGTGAATATAGAAAATAAATGGAGAATAGACGAGTCTGTTACCAATATAATAAAAATGCAAATGGTGTTTTCGTACCGGAACTGTCCATATAGATTACTAGCCCCTTCTCTGCCCGTGCTTATGATGACGTATAAACGTTAATTTACTGATTTGCATAGAGAACACACACACACACACACACACACACACACACACACACACACGCACGCTTTTGCCTCTGTATATAAGTTTGTTAGTTTACTGTGAAGTGGAGTTGAGATGATGTTCTTTTGTTGTTCTATAAGCACTGTATAAATGAAGTTGAGTTGAGCAGTCAGTGGACACCGCTCTTTTCCCAGGCTGTTTATCTGTCTCTGAAAATGTACAGGATCCAAAACTGTAAACAACAAAACAAACCAAAAGTATAGAGCATTCAGCCTGTTTTTAGTTTAACAGCAGATCAGATGAATGTTGTCTCCACATTCTGTAAACTAAAGTTCATTTCAGCGTCACACTCAGACACTCTGAGTTGCTTCCAGCAGTCTTTGCTGTCAAACCCAACATAATTACACCTTTTGGAACAAGTGCAGCCTGTTCAGCTCGTCATTCTTTCATTCTGCCGTGGTTTCTTGTCACAGCTATCACTCTTCCTTTTGCTCAGACATTTCAGAAAACTTAGCTCTCAGGCCTGACGTGAATCACTCATAGCGCAGACGTGGAGATGGAGGGAGGGGAGGAACAAAAGCCGAGGCGAACAAAAGCCTCTGTGAGCCACTGACAGCCTTTACACAGCACAACTTTGTTGTTCAGAGCTGTTCAGAGTGGGAGAGCGAATGAAAGACAGCAGGAGCGGGACCGAGGCAAACGGAGAAATGAAGAGAGAAGAATGGTTTGACACATTCGCCCAAAACTGACTCCGTTGTCTTCGTATTGTTTGCTACCCAACCTGACCCCTGTTCCCCAGTACATCTAGTCGAGCCAGGACGAAACAATGGCTTAAAAATGGAACGGCTTGACTCAGCTCAGGGTCACGACCACAGCTGGGCGACAGAAAAATGTTACTGAGCGATTATGTGGGTTCTGAAGTTCTGCAGAGCATGGCTCTGACATTATGGATGATATTCACGGTCTATAAGGAACCCGAGAATCTGAATCCTCACAATGTCATGATATTGAGAAAAACAGTTACATTACATTCAGTCCTCCTTTAAACATTCTGAAAGTGGAATCTATACATCACAGATGAATACAAAAGGATAATAAGCCAGACTTTAATTAGTTTGTTTTTGAATCGCCGTTAAATCCTGGAATTTATGTTGAAGCAGATTTTTTTTTAAGCCTCTTACATTACCATTACATCAGAACATTTTATCCAAAGCAAATTAAGTTCCCAAACTTAATGGCTGGGGTTCAAATACAGAGTCAGTTTATGATAGAGTGTCTCTGGACCAATGAGTGTTGAGGGCCTTGCTGCTTTGACAACCTTCCATAACCTTCATAGAGCATTATAACGCCATACAAAGAGTAACTACAGTAACTACACAAAGGGGAAAACCAGTAAAATGACCATATCAGATTTAGATAGATGTGAGGTTACTGCTTATTTTCTCCCTCTTTTCCCTCTAAAACAAAGTCAAATTGGTCAGAAGACTCTAGAAAGTGCCAGTTCTGGATTCAATAAAAAGCTGCTGAGGTGCAAAAAAATAATAAAAATAAAAACTGAGCTGGAAATGATTCACGCTGCGTGTTTTTTGTTTTTGTGTAGGTTAAAGCTCAAACTTGCTTAAGATTAATCGTCATCCTGCTCGGACATGTAAATGTTTGCTCTTGTTAAAAAGCAGTAAGCTTACAAAAGATAATTAAACGCAGGTTAATGTGTTGGTAAGTCCTGACTCAGGGCTGGATTTCCCCATTTTCCAGTCATAAAGTGTGGGTTGGACGGTCCAATAGGATTATCAACACTAGTCTTTGTTTTCTAGGGCATCTTTGAGTTCCAGAGTTCCATCTCTGAAGTCTTTATTCAAATACTTAAATTGTTATATTTATTTATTTATTGTGTTTATTGCGATGTAAATTATTTCAGTAGGTTGTATTTCAGTTGTAATGAACTGTCAGAAATATTCATCATGACCTGTGTATTGTGAAAATGACATTTCTTGCCATATCTCTGTTTGAAAATGTGGTGCTTCAACACTTGACTGATGTCTTATCCTCATGTTAACACGTCCATTCTGTGTGTGTTACAGTCTAAGTGAGAGCTTTTTTATGGTGAAGGGAGCAGCTTTGTTCCTGCAGCAGGGAAACAGTACACAGGGTCAGAAGACTCAACCCCACCACAAACATGCAGGTGAGTTTAAACACACAGACGTGCAAATCTCTGGCGTTATGCTGTGATCGGGACTTCAAACGTTCATGGTTGAAATCAGGAATGGTTTATTGGTTGGACACCAATAAACCATTTTACCAAATATGCAATTTAAGGACATTCTAGAATTGTAATTGAGATCACTGAGATGTATATGATCTCCAAGAAAAGGTGCATGGCCCAAAAGTCTGTAACAAATCTCATTACACTGGATTGCATTAGAGAAAAAAGCTCTCGGTGTGAGTCTCTCTGTATTGATTTAATAATCTTTTCCGTCAGTCCTTTAGATGTTGTGCTGATTTGTGGTCAGCTACTGATGTTGGACTTTAAAGTCATGGTCCTGTAAACCATTGGAGATCCTTTACACCGACGCAAATTATGCCTTTCATAGATTTTTTTTTACTGAAGACAGCCTTAAATAGACCTTCCTTTGCTTATGAAGTAAAGTTATCGTTAGACTATACTGAAATCAAAACGGTGTTCACAAACATATAACCAAATAGTGTACACTGGTGGAAGTGTTTTTTGGACATGAGGTCTCCTGTTGGAATCCTGTTCTGCTCTTTTTCTATCTTTTATTTTATATGGTCTGAATATTTACCCAAATCTGCTGTACAGCAAATGGAATCGATCCATGTGATTTCGACTGCCGTCCCTCATCGGCCTGAATGTCTGTCTCTGCCTTTCCCTCTGCGTTCTGTCCATTCTCATTTTTGCTTCCTATTCCAGATCCTTAACTGATCACCTTAAGCCGGTTCTGAACGTGTGTTCTGTGCAAGGACATCAGATGCAGGACAGACTTAGGCACAGTGCTGGTTAAGCATGTCTCTAATCAGTGAGGCGTGTTCTCACTGTTCTCACGTGTGCGTCTGTGGTGATTAGATGGATGAGCATGTTAGTAAAGCATATGGCATAAGGGCAGGGTCACCTAGAATCCTTAAAAAACAACTCACAACACATGTTTTCCGCAAAGACTTAATAGAAAATAAAATGATAAAAGGTGGGATAATGATCAGGTTTTGATAATTCTACAGTGTTGCTGGTTCTGTAACTACTGACTGTGTTGTTCTCTCGTTTGTAAGTCGCTTTGGAGACAACAAAGCTTCTGCTAAATAACTAAATGTAAATTTAGTCCTGAACGACTGCTATTGAGCTTTAAATGGGATGTTGGGTGAAATGTATTGGTAGGCGACTCAGCGAATCACAACAACGAAACAGATTTTGGAAATTGGACATGAATGAACTGAGAGCCAAATGGTTGCAGAAACAATTCTGGTTCAGTTTCACAAAACATTAAAGTTAGAGAAAGTTAAATTACCAGAGAAACAAAAATATCAGTACATTAGCGCTGAAAATATGCTCGGATATAAAGTTTAAGCCGCCGACGGACAAGAAATAAAATACTAATTTATATTAAGCTTGTTTTAGCTAAATCCTGTTACCTGATTACGTATATTTTATGTTATTTTATAATTACTAGTAAGTGAATTACAGAGAAGCTTGTAGTCTTTATTAGCACTTAGCTACAAGCCGGCTAGCAGAGTGCTAACTGTCAACGCAGCTACCAACACAAGAGTGGTGTCTCAGGAGTGTAAATTCATCTGAAAACCTAGTTTTATAAAGTAGTGATTTGTCTTATAGAGTGGTGATGTGTCTGAACGTTCAATAATAAAAGTCTTTTGTGAGGTTTCGTTATGACACTTTAGCCGAATGCTCTCAGATCGATCCGGTAGGAGGCACGATCTCACAGAGTAAACATTCCCGCTCGCTGTCTGCGAAGCTCGTCATGCCTTTGTTTCCAGATTAACTTTCCTCAAGGATGTCCCCCCCCCTCACACCCGGTTGCCTCATCTGATCTTATCGCTGCTTTTGTTCCAGCTGTTCAGTATGACTCGCTGGAGCAGGACGTCTGGATTCAGTTTCACGTGTTGTTTTTGGATTCGTCACCATTCGAGTCCAAAGACGAGAACATGAATAGGCAGAGATCGGCTGAGATCGAGCCAGACGTGTAAATAAAACTGTCAAAACAGGTGTGGAGCATTCGGGCCGTTAGAGAGAGCCGGGTGTTGGACACTTTATGAATGAGGTGGATTTTTCTTTACTTGCAGAAGCAGAAAGTAGTTCAGATTCAAGATTCAAGACCGTTAATGCTGTGTTTTCAATAAATAAATAGTGAAATTTCCACTAATATTTTTCTGATACAATAACATAATCCAGCGGCACGGTGGCTTAGTGGTTAGCATGTTCTCCTCTCAGCTCTATGGATTCCCGGTTCGAATCCCCATCTGGGTGGAGTTTCCATGTTCTCCCTGTGTCTGCGTGGGTTTCCTCCGGGTTCTCCGGTTTCCTTCCACAGTCCTAAAACATGGATCAAGGTCGATTGAGTTCTCCAAATTCCCCCATATAGAGTGTGTATGTGCGCGTGTCTGTGTGAGTGAGTGTGTGCCCAGCGATGGATTGGCACCCTGACCTGGGTGTATCTGCCCAGCGCCCGAGACGTCTCCCCTAAATGGGCATGGGGAACCCCCCCCCCGCGACCCTAATATAGGATATAGCGGAAGATAATGAATGAATGAATGAATGAATAACATAATCCATAAAAACCACCATAAAACACATACATTTACATTTAGTCATTTAGCATTATCCAAAGCGACTTACAAATGAGAACACCACAAGTCAGAAGCCATGGAGAAAACCAACTACACTGTAAATTCATCAAACCTGATTGTTACACATGAATAAAGAACAATAATCTCTAACTAAATCAGTAATCGAATTGAAGTCAGATTGTTTTTTTTCCAAAGTCTTCTATTAAATTAATAAATAAGCATGTTTACTATAATTAAGCTTATGTCAATCAAAAATATAGTTTTTTTTTTTTTACACTTCTAGAAAGTGTCTGGTTTGTATGATTTTGATATTTGAAATCCTGCAGTCTACAGAGTCGTGTTATAGAGCCATGTCTGTATAGTGTTAGTATTGTGTCACCCGTTCTGACCTTTTAGCCCTGACCTGGGGTTAGTTTCACAGTTGTCTTATCAAGCTGAAGGGTCGGGGGGCAGACTGCAGGTGGAAAGGCCTGCTTCTGATTTTCCTTCCTAAGATGTCAAACTGCAAATTGAGTGTTTGCTTCTCGGAGGTCAGAGAAAGTTTACCAGCATCTCAGAGAAGTAGGCAGCGTCTCAGAGGACTGATCACGAACAAGGTCCCGTCTTGTGCTTATAATTACAGTCATTACGCTTTAATGGGTCACACAGGTGGTCTGTACTCATTTGTAAAAAAGCTAGTCAAATACTAATAATGTGACCTTTTTTTTAGCATTTTGTTTTTTAAGATTTTAATAGCACTGACAAAGAATGAGCCTCCCATCTCTCATGAATTAACTCAGACTCATTTCTCCATATAGTACCACTGCTCTTCTCCTTTATTTAAAATATGCCTGAGCGTGTGCAGCAGCTTTTTAATGCACCCAAAGACAGAACTTTGCAGTGGCCATCAACCAACCCAAAGGATTTGAAAAATGCTTCTGCCCCCAGGCACTAGGGGTCACTGTGTGATGGTTAAATGAGCATCTATTAAGGTTTTCACAATCACACAATATATTTGGTGACCACACTTAGTTTACTGGAGGTGGTTAGTAGGGGTGTATTCAACAAAGGATTTTCGTAGTCGAATCTGATTCGTCAGATTTTCCCTATAGTCGACTGATAGTCGAATCACTTAAAATTTCACCACAAGATGGCGCTATAAGCGTGGTTTTTAAAAAAGATTTAAAAAAAATATTTTACTTGTTTTTCTAGAGCACCGTAAATGGGATCCCCGTTCTGGACTTTTCCACTTCAAAGGAAAAACCTTAAAAAAAAACTAAAAATTAGGATGACTTTATTTGACAAAAGGCTATATATATAAAACGAAAACAAAGACATTTCATGTAAAAACTAATGCTTAGCAGCAGCCATGGACACCCCCATGTGGTCAAAATGGTACGAATCGAATCGTCGAATCAGCGAATATTGCAGCTCACCCCTAGTGGTTAGAATGTGTCATAATGCATGTTTCATACACCAGAACACAATGATGAATAATGTAGCTTCCTTCGAGCTTCTGTTCCTGTTGCCCCTGCAAAGCCTCTCTGTCTTTTGTGTCTTGCCCCTCCTATTGCTGCACACAGACCATTAGCAGAACCTCTGGCAGGTGCATTTAATCCCTTCAATTATTGCCCATTGTCTTTGGTTCCCCACCACCGGCATTCATTGGTCCCCTGACACAGCAAGTTGGCGACTTATGTGTCTCTTTATTAACATTACAATTTAATCCAGATTCAGTAGAAAGGAGGAGAATTCAAACATATTCAACAAATATTTTTCATATTTAGAAACCGTAAAGCTCTGCATGTGGGCAGGTATTTGGTGTGATTAAGGTTCTCTCATCAGCTCAGCTCAGCCTCACCAAGGGGTTTAATTCAAATGAACTAAATCCTGTACACACGAATGCTTCCTAAAGTAGGCGTTTTTTTTCCTTTTGCTTGCTTAGAACAAGTTTACATACAGATGCTATTCAGCTTCTCCTTTGTTACCTTGCTTTCTCTCTCCATGTGAACGCTGGGTAAAGTGACACTGGACTGTTCTCATTCCCAGCAGCATTTATAGCCTGAATCAAAAGAAGGAGACATCCATCAAGCCTGGGTGTAAAACAACAGGAGCCAAACTGCTCATTAACACTGACGGTGGTTTTGATTTACAAGCCAGTCTGGCTGTCTCTTGGCTGCCGTGTGATTTTCAGATGCGTGTTTGCTGGGACGGTGCCAGACCTTCCCCTCGACCAACAGCATGCATACGAGCAAGTGTAAAAACGCTTGTTTTGGAAACTTGTCCTTGTGTCATACGTAGAAATGACTGGGGAATGTTTCAGCACCATGTGCCAAGTTAAACTCTGTGTAAGAAGGTCAGGAAAAAGGAAGACAATGAAAGGGTCTTCTGAGGACTGAAAGCGAGCTTGTCTTGGGCGGGAATTTGCATCTGATCCCTGAAAAACGCTCACGAGGGTGAGCGGTCGGATTACATTCTCACTAAAAACAGCTTTACATCCGGATAAAACTCTCCACACACATCAGTCGGTACGCACACAGACCTCATTTACATGGCATTGTTTAAATCTGTGGATCTTCTTTGTGATAGGTGACCTGCCGCAGCATCTGCAGGTGATGATCAACATTCTTCGCTCTGAGGACCGAATTAAATTGGTGAGCGCAAGTTGACATGGAGAGCTCTGTAAAGTGGGTTTAAAGCTGATTGTAGGCTCTGTGCAGGGTTTATTAACAAACAGGAACATGCTGACGCTTGCTTTATGGATTTCATGTGTATAAAACGAATTTTCATTATTTCTAGTTTTATAGTGGTGTTTTATTTATTTATATTATGTAACGTTACTGGATTTCTGTTTTTATACAGTTAGACTTGTATCCAGTATGAATTTCATGTAAATATATGTAAACTATTAAATCAACTTATGGTTTATTAACATTTTTAATGTGGTTTGAACCCAGGGCCCAGGGCCATTAAGCCACCAGCACTGCCCCATTTATTCAATCATTCATTCATTATCTCCCGCTTTATCCTCTATTAGGGTCGTGGTGGGGTTCCCCATGCCCATCCAGGGGAGAGCATCTCGGGCGCTGGGCAGATAGACCCAGGACAGGGCGCCAATCCATCACTGGGCACACACTCACTCACACAGACACACTCTATATGGGGGCGCTGAGAGGAGAACATGCTAAACCACTAAGCCACTGTGCCGCCCTGCCCCATATATATATATATATATATATATATATATATATATATATATATATATATATATATATATATATATATATATATATATATATATATATATATATATATATATATATATATATATATATATATATATATATATATATGAAGTAGGTCGACAGGTCCCCTTGTCAATCATAGCTTTTTATCAATTGGTCTCATATCTACCCATCAGCATGTCTTTGGAATGTGGGAGAAAACCAGAGTACCTGGAGAAAACCCACTCAGGATAGAATTGGGGACTGTAGAGCGGTATCGCTTACCGCCGCGCCTGCTTTGTAAGCTGTAAGGAAATAAAGACCTGCTGACCTACTTCATTAAAAGCCTTCACCATGAAACTCTATGGATCAGAATCTTTGTACTGACATATTTGAGGGCCATCATGACTGAAGCTGTCAATAAATGTATTATTATTATTATTGTTATTGTTGTTATTATTATTATTATTATTATTATTGTATGAGCTGTTGTCTTTAAGTTTCTGTATGTCTTTGGCAGGCGGTGCGGTTGGAAAGCGCCTGGTCGGACCGCGTGCGCTACATGGTGGTGGTCTACACTAATGGTAGACAAGACACAGAGGAGAACATTCTGCTCGGGATGGACTTCAACAACAAAGACAGGTAAACATCCTCACACTATACTGTCCACACACACTCCCACCACATACCACTAACCAACAATCCAGCATCGCCTGAGCGCTGATAGAGGATGAGAGGATGACTAGAGACTTTGTGCACCAATAAATGAGATCCTGGTTGGTTTATGGTGGTACATTCAGCCCGATGCCTCGTGGTCCTGCCCCCTCAGACCGGATTCAGTGCAGTGACGGGAAGTGTGGAGGAAAAAGAGCAGCTGCAGCAGTGGCTGGGTCACCGCGCTTCACATGACTGAAGTCATGCCGAGTTCAAGCAGAGCGCATCATGTTTGAGGCTTAGACACAAAAGCAGGACTTTGAAGTCAGTCGCATATTTGGCATCGGATTTCAGAGCCCGTCCTTCATTGCTGACAGTCTGATTTATTAGATTTATTAGTAAACACCTTCAGGAGCTTCACCACATCCCATTCTCAGCTGATCTCTCTTTGCAGCGATAGCTTCTTCCACGTTTCGGGGAAATCTTTTGAACAGACTTTGGATTGGGCCGGTGGACAGACTCCAAATTTTTTGCCCATTCATCCAGAGGAGCATTAATGAGACTGATGTTGGATCGGATGGCCTGGCTCACAATCTCCATTCTAGTTCATCTCAAGGGGGTTCTATAAGGTTAGGGTCAGAGCCCTACATTGTGCAGTCATGCTGGAACAGGAAAAGGCCTTCCCGAAACTGTTTCCACACAATCGTTTAAAACAATTGGTTTTATTCACTCGTTGCAACAGAGCTGAATGAAACACCTGCATTTAAAAAGTGTCTCCTAATAATTTTGTCCTCGAGATTACTTCTCTTATGTTGATGTTGTGATGTCATACTGGATAACATGAAACATCAGATTGGACACATATTTGTGGAGGCTGTGCCACCGGAATGTTATGCCACAAAAACCTTAATAAGGCAAAATTAATATATAGAAATTATAATTGAGGTAGACAAATGGAATTCTACATGAATTATTTGTGACCCTTTGTTTGACAGTATGAGCTGCTCTATAGGGATGGTCCTGCCGCTGTGGAGTGACACCAAGATCCATTTGGATGGAGACGGGTGAGTGAGCGGCGCTGTGACATCATCCCCTGGCACAGATTAAGTGTTCAATCAGAACTTGACACCCAACCTCATGAGCGTTAGTGTGAAGTGTTATTCTTCTGTGGTCGTAATCAGATGGCGAATTTAGCAAAGTGAGTGAACAGAATGCATCAGCGTTGTTCACTTTCCGGCCGTGATGCTGCGCCGTGTCCGTGACCACTGAGCTGTTTTAAAAATAACATCTTCTGATTACAACTATTCTACCCCCCATTGAACCATGGGAATTTGAGTGACCTCCTAAGATTCCCTAAACCCTCAAAAGAATCTTAAACGCACGCATTTATCGTTATGTATACTATATAAGGGCGGCACGGTGGTTTAGTGGTCAGCACGTTCTCCTCTCAGCATTAGGGATATCCGGTTCGAATCCCCATCTGGGTGGAGTTTCCATGTTCTCCCCGTGTCTGCGTGGGTTTCCTCCGGGTTCTCCGGTTTCCTCCCACAGTCCAAAAACATGGATCAAGTCAATTGAATTCTCAAAATTGCCCCATATAGAGTGTGTCTGTGTGAGTGAGTGTGTGCCCAGTGATGGATTGGCACCCTTTCCTCCATCCAGGGGAGAACGTCTCGGGCGCTGGGCAGATAGACCCAGGACAGGGCGCCAATCCATCGCTGGGCACACACTCACTCACACAGACACACTCTATATGGGGCAATTTCGAGAATTCAATTAACTTGATCCATGTTTTTGGACTGTGGGAGGAAAACGGAGAACCCGGAGGAAACCCACGCAGACACGGGGAGAACATGGAAACTCCAACCAGATGGGGATTCGAACCGGGAATCCCTAGCGCTGAGAGGCGAACGTGCTAACCACTAAGCCACCGTGCCGCCTACTAAAAAAACAATGTAATATAAATAACAAAATGCTATTTCATTTTTTATTTCATGACTCATTTCATGAAAACATTAAACTCTTAAAAAAAAAAAAAAAAAAAGGCGTAACCATGATGTCATATCTGTAAATGGATTTTATTTATACTCCTCTGAGGTAATTGTAACGTGGTGACCTCTCTGTTTTCATCCGCAGCGGTTTCAGTGTGAACACAGTCGGCCGCACTCACATCTTTAAACCCGTCTCAGTCCAGGCCATGTGGTAAGAACACTGCACACTCCCCCGAACATGGTTCTGTACAAATGAGTGGTGCCAAGTGCTGTCTCAGTGCTGCCACCTGCTGGAAGCCTAACGTTTGCAGCCAAACACTGAGCACAAGCCTCTGGAATGAGTTTGTGTGGGAATTTCAGACCTGCAGGGGACAATCGAGGGGGTCCGAATACTTCTGGTTGAAAGTGGTGTTGCTGGAGATAAGATATTTGAATGTGTTGTTGAACCGGGTCTGTAATCGTCAGTCGGTGTGTATTAATGATCTGTGTGTACGCTGTTCTCAGGTCAGCCCTGCAGGTCCTGCACAAGGCATGTGAGACGTCGCGGAGGTTTAACTACTTCCCTGGTGGGATGGCGCTCACCTGGACGGGGTACTATGAGAGCTGCATCAGTTCAGAACAGAGCTGCATCAACGAGTGGAACGCCATGCAGGACCTGGAAACGCTGCGGCCCGACTCCCCCGCCATGTTCGTGGACAAGTGAGAGCTTTTTATTCTAGTTTGTTTGTTCTTATTTCAGTAAAACTGAAGATTGATTTAGTGAAGTGGGTGGCATGTTGGCTTAGTGGTTTAGCATGTTCTCCTCTCAGCACTAGGGATTCCCGGTTCGAATCCCCATCTGGGTGGAGTTTCCATGTTCTCCCTGTGTCCGCGTGGGTTTCCTCCGGGTTCTCCGGTTTCCTCCCACAGTCCAAAAACATGGATCAAGTCAATTGAGTTCTCCAAATTGCCCCATATAGAGTGTGTCTGTGTGAGTGAGTGTGTGCCCAGCGATAGATTGCCCCCCCCTGTCCTGGGTCTATCAGCCCAGCGCCCGAAACGTTCTCCCCTGGATGGGCATGGGGAACCCCCCCCCCCGCAACCCTAATAGATGATAAAGCGGAAGATAATGAATGAATGAATGAATGAATGAATGATTCTTGTGCATGTTCTCCTCTCAGCACTAGGGATTCCCAGTTCGAATCACCATCTGGGTGGAGTTTCCATGTTCTCCCCGTGTCCGCGTGGGTTTCCTCCGGGTTCTCCGGGTTCTCCGGTTTCCTCCCACAGTCCAAAAACATGGATCAAGTCAATTGAGTTCTCCAAATTCCCCCATATAGAGTGTGTCTGTGTGAGTGAGTGTGTGTCCAGCGATAGATTGGCGTCCTGTCCTGGGTCTATCTGCCCAGCGCCTGAGACGTTCTCCCCTGGATGGGCATGGGGAACCCCACCGCGACCCCAATAGAGAATAAAGCGGAAGATATTGGATGAATGAATGAATGAATGATTTAGGGAACGGACCCGGTCACGTTCTGTAATTAGATTCAGGGATCTAATAACTACCCCATAGTGTACTGACAGTCTGGAAGAATAGTGGAAATGACCGGGACACAAGCCACCGCCGCGTCAGTAGTGTTGACAATTACAGAGAACACGCCTCCTTTAAAGGTTGTAACAAAAACACTAGCCACACCTAAGATTCACGATAACAGAGGCCCCGCCTCTTTAAAGAAATTAAATAAGAAAGAGCCACACCTCCTTCTGTTTGATCCTGACAGATGTAGATGCCACACCTTTTCACTGAAACTTTAGACTTTAGGAACAGAAAAGTGAAACGACGTCAGTTTCAGTTGAAGCATCTGTAATGGGTTCTGTTTATTGCTGAGCTCGTGAAAGTTCAGCCTGAGTGCTGATTCCTCATTTCTCCCCTCAGACCAACAGAGAGGGAGAGAACCGAATGCCTCATCAAAACCAAACTCAGGAGCATCATGATGCTGCGCGACCTGGAGAACGTGACGTCGAAAGAGGTGACTCAAAACACAGAGCGACCCAAAGTCCCTGTGAGGCGCTCGGTCAGCTTGCTTCTCACTGCAGCTGGACACTGTAGAGATCGAGATGCTGAGATGAGATGAGATGAGATGAGATGAGATGAGATGAGATGAGATGAGATGAGATGAGATACGATACGATACGATACGATACGATAAACCTTTATTTGTCCCACAATGGGGGAAATTCACATTTCTCAGCAGCAGATACAGAGGAGGGTGAAAAGGTATCCAGTCATTAAAGAGATTTAAACTAGGAAAAATTTTAAATACCGTTAGAAATCTATATATACAAATAAAAATCTAATTTTCTAATTTTAGTTATTTACAATCATAGAGGAATGAAATGAATCAAATATTGCACATGTGGTGTCTGATAAAGCAGCAGACAGTTATTACAGTTATTACATACAGATGATTGAAAGGTATTGCACCATCAATGATACATTTATTGCAGTTATGTTTAGTTTGGTTTGGAGAAAGACCAAAAAATATGTTCCAGGTGAAATGTTTTGGGGAAGCAGGACTGAGGTAGTTTGGAAATGTACGGAGGTGATGGAGGAAGGAGGGTTTCTATGGATGAGGATGGGGGACGGAGGACGAGAGGGAGTCCAAAGAGGAGGTGTTTATGGATGTTGTGAGTGAGGAGATGCTACGGGTGGTTGTAGCCAAGAAGAGGGCAGCACAGGACAAGGTGGCGCCCCCTAGTTCTGCTGTTAATCAAACCCATGGTTTTAAAGCTTCAACAAAATCATATAGTTTCACATACTTTTGTTTATAAAGTGTTTTAATGCATTTACAATCATTATAAGAGCATTAATAAATGTATTTGATTCAGATCCGTAACGAACTGGAGCAGCACATGAACTGTAATCTGAGAGAGTACAAGGAGTTCATAGACAATGAGATGCTGCTGATCCTGGGTCAGATGGACAAAGCCACGCTCATATTCGACCACCTGTACCTGGTGAGTGGACGTGACGAACATGTAAATAAATATAAAACCAAATACTGTTCACGGTACGCACCCAGAGGATGCCCTTCATTTGAAAATACAAAATTTCTGTATATGTTTTTATAGTTTGATTTTTATTATAAAGCTGTTTTTCTGACAATATTATATTTTTAAAACATAAATAAAATGACGGTGGTTTAGTGGTTAGCACGTTCTCCTCTCAGCACTAGGGAATCCCGGTTCATATCCCCATCTGGGTGGAGTTTCCATGTTCTCCCCGTGTCTGCGTGGGTTTCCTCCGGGTTCTCCGGTTTCCTGCCACAGTCCAAAAACATGGCTCAAGTCAATTAAATTCTCAAAATTGTCCCATATAGAGTGTGTCTGTGTGAGTGAGTGTGTGCCCAGCGATGGATTGGCGTCCTGTCCTGGGTCTATCTGCCCAGCGCCCGAGACGTTCTCCCCTGGATGGGCATGGGGAACCCCACCGCGACCCTAATAGAGGATAAAGCGGGAGATAATGAATGAATGAATGAATTAAAATGACATGAAACTGTTTTTTTGTTTCAGGGTTCTGAATGGAACGCCTCGAATCTGGAGGAGCTGCAGGATTCTGGGTGAGGACTGTTTATCACTGTTACTGCACTGAAGCTGAGTGAGGCGTCATGGTAGTTCTGCCGATTTTGTGCGCACTGAATCCATTTGTAATTAAATCTTAATTATGATTATTTGTCTGGAGCGGCACGGTGATGTAGGGGTTGGCATGTTCATCTCTCAGCGCTGGGGATCCAGGTTCGAATCCCAATCTGGATGGGGTTTCCATGTTCTCCCTGTGTCCGCGGGGGTCGTTATGGGTGCCCAGTGCTTAAAACGTTCTCCCCTGGAAGGGCCTGGAGAACCCCCAGCCAATTTGGTACAAGTTAATCAGAAGATAATGGATGGATCATGCTATATTTTATGAGATGCTGCATAATGCTGCACTGGGGCTTTAAAACCATGTGACAATTCTATCAGATCAAAGCCATTACACATTTAATAAACTCGTCTGTCACAAGTCATTCATTCATTCATTCATTCATTATCTCCCGCTTTATCCTCTATTAGGGTCGCGGTGGGGTTCCCCATGCCCATCCAGGGAAGAACGTCTCGGGCGCTGGGCAGATAGACCCAGTACAGGGCGCCAATCCATCGCTGGGCACACACTCACTCACACAGACACACTCTATATGGGGCAATTTGGAGAATTCAATTGACTTGATCCATGTTTTTGGACTGTGGGAGGAAACCGGAGAACACGAAGGAAACCCACGCGGACACGGGGAGAAAATGGAAACAACACCCAGATGGGGATTCGAACCGGGAATCCCTAGCGCTGAGAGGAGAACGTGCTAAACCACTAAGCCACCGTGCCGCCCCTTAGACTGCTCGGCCAATGAATTTAATCCCACACTGTTTCTTAATAATAAAGCTTATGGTTTTGAAAAGACAATTGAAGCGTATTTAATAGGGCTGTATTCAACTAAAGATTTTCATAGTCGAATCTGATTCGTCAGATTTTCCCTAGAGTCGACTGATAGTCGAATCAGTTAAAATTTCACCACAAGATGGCGCTATAAGCGTAGTTTTTAAAAAAGATTTTTTTAAATATATTTTACTTGTTTTTCTAACAAAAGAAAACCTTTTTTTTTGTTTTTGTATTTTTTTGTTTTTTTTCTAGAAATTAGGATGATTTTATTTGACAAAAGGCAATATATATATATATAACGAAAACAAAGACATTTCATGTAAAAACTAATGCTTAGCAGCAGCCATGGGCGCCCCCATGTGGTCAAAATGGTACATTCGACTATGAGGTTCATAGTCGACTACGGTTCTCCGAATCGAATCGTCGAATCAGCGAATATTGCCCCTAATATTTAATATAATGTGCATCATGTTTTATTGAAAACCCTTTTCAGTGAACACAACCCTGTTCTGTTTTTAGAGTGGGCTACATCCTGAACGTCACCCGGGAGATCGATAACTTCTTCCCAGGGACGTTTTGTTACTACAATGTGCGCGTGTACGACGAAGAGGCTACCGACCTGCTGGCTCACTGGAACGACACTTACAACTTCATTGTTAAAGCCAAGTGAGAGGAACATACACCGCCGTACGACTGCACCGGGCTGTTGACCTTACTGTGTTTACAGATCATAATGAAGCAGCGAAGGCAGCGTAGGATTTACGGCTCGATTCAGAAAATCATTTGCGTTTAATGACTCAGTGAAATTCAGATTAGTTTATTAGTGGGATAATATTTTGGAGGGGCGGCACGGTGGCTTAGTGGTTTAACACGTTCTCCTCTCAGCACTAGGGATTCCCGGTTCGAATCCCCATCTGGGTGGAGTTTCCATGTTCTCCCCGTGTCCGCGTGGGTTTCCTCCGGGTTCTCCGGTTTCCTCCCACAGTCCAAAACCATGGATCAAGTTAATTGAGTTCTCCAAATTGCCCCATATAGAGTGTGTCTGTGTGAGTGAGTGTGTGCCCAGCGATGGATTGGCGCCCTGTCCTGGGTGTATCTGCCCAGCGCCCGAGACGTTCTCCCCTGGATGGGCATGGGGAACCCCACCGCGACCCTAATAGAGGATAAAGCGGGAGATAATGAATGAATGAATGAATGAATGATTTTGGAGATAAAGTTATAGAGGTCAGACTGAGGTGGTCTGGACGTGTACAGAAGAGGGACGGGGTTTACTTTAGTAGAAAGATGCTGAGGATGGAGACACCAGGCTGGAGGAGAAGGAGGAGGTTTAAGGATGTGATGAGGGAGGGTGAGGATGATGCACAGGAGTGAGATAAGAGGAAGAAGACGATGAACGTGGTTTGTTTTCCCTTCTGACAGGAGAAACCAGTCGAAGTGTCTGGTCCACTGTAAGATGGGGGTGAGCCGCTCGGCGTCCACCGTTATCGCCTACGCCATGAAAGAAAACGGCTGGTCCCTGGAAAAAGCTTATAACTTTGTGAAGCAGAAGCGCAGCATCACGCGACCCAACGACGGCTTTATGAGACAGCTGGCTGAATACGAGGGGATTCTGGATGCGAGGTAATACTTTTAGTCATTTAGTCGTTCAGCAGACGCTTTTATCCAAAGCGACTTACAATGTACATAAACACCCCACGTCAGAAGCCATGGAGAAAATTCCAACTATACTGTAAGTTCATCAAACCTGATGTTATTCGAACACACATGCACACCCCCCACCCCCAAAATGGGATTTTTTTTATTTTTGTAGTATCATTTGTCTATAAATGTGTTATATTCTTTTAAAAGAATGCGTCTTATTAAAAAAAGTTTCAAAAAACTGTTTAGTGATTCTGCCTTTTACGGACAGAGTTTGGAAACGAATGAAATCGTTCCACCATGTGACTGCAGTGGTGAACGCCACAGAAATGAGAATGAGCTCCTCGGTGAGGTGGAAATTCCACCAGGCATTAATTCAGGCGATCATCACTGGAGCGAACAAAACTAAAATGAGTCGGAGTGTATGTTTTTTTTTATCAAAAGATAGAGTGAAGGTAGGTCTCCAAGGGGACAGATCCAGAAATGGTTGGATGTAGGCCAGAGTCAGCGACTTGTACTGAATGGGGTGAGCAGCTACAGGGAGCCAATGGAGGGAAGTGAACATAAAGACGGAAGTGACGTGAGTTCGCTTGGGGGTTAAACACGAGTCGGGCTGCAGAGTTCTGAATTAGTTGAAGAGGTCTGATTGTGGAAGATGGTAATACTTCTGCTTTAGTTCTAACGGTGTTCTCATCGTTTACTCATGCATTATACTGTACAGACTCTGTATGGCAACGTACATAAACAACCCCACTGTAATTGACTTTACTGTAGAGTTTCATCGAGGAGCTACAGGATAATGTTATAAGTGGCCAATAGTTTGCGGAAGGCCTGTTAAGATCCGTTTAGTGTTCACAAAGTCTGCGCATTCAGTCATAGTGAACAACTTTATAATGAATTTTACATTATTCTCCATAAAGAGGCATAAATACTATCCACAAACATTCCTGTAATAATACTCATGGTTTTGGGATAGTGAGGTGTTCTGTGTGTTCTACGCCTTTTCCACGAGTTATCCAATAAGTACATTTTGTAAATACATAGTAATTGTGCATTAAAACTGTACAAAAGCTCGAGAGAATTTTTAAAAAAAAAAGAGTATTCTAAAAAATCTTTTTTTTCTAGATGATTATAATTATGTTAAAACCTCTATTAAATACAGATACACGTTAATATCGCTTATGGAGTAATTCGGTGTTTATCCAGTAGAGGGCAGCAGGAATCTGCTGAGGTTCCTAATTACGGTTTTTATAAAAGTACATCAGTCCTGTTCACTCATCACATTCACAACTCACTACAAAGTGCAAACGACCAAAGATTTTCCTCTCACTACATCAATCAGTTATTTAAATCAGCCGGATTTACAAACGGTTGCGTAAACTACCTCACTTTATGCTCTTTGTACACTTAGATACAGAGTTTCTGCAATATTTCACACTGCACATGGTGCTATATTTATATTTATATCATTTTATACTACATTTATATATTTTTTACATTTTTTATATATTCATTCATTCATTATCTTCCGCTTTATCCTATATTAGGGTCGTGGGGGGGTTCCCCATGCCCATCCCGGGGAGAACGTCTCGGGCGCTGGGCAGATACACCCAGGACAGGGCGCCAATCTATCGCTGGGCACACACTCACTCACACAGACAAATTCTATATGGGGCAATTTGGAGAACTCAATTGACTTGATCCATGTTTTTGGACAGTGGGAGGAAACCGGAAAACCCGGAAGAAACCCACACGGACACGGGGAGAACATGGAAACTCCACCCAGATGGGGATTCGAACCGGGAATCCCTAGTGCTGAGAGGAGAACGTGCTAACCACTAAGCCACCCATTTTATATATATATATATATATATATATATATATATATATATATATATATATATATATATATATATATATTATAGTTGTATATTCTATATTATATTGACAGTTTTTTATATTGATATTATATTATTATATTGACATATATGTATATTCTATATATTTATAGTTGTACATTGTATATTATATTTTATATCAGTATCGTAGTTTTATTTTATTTTATTTTATTTATTATAACAGGGTAAACGTGGTCCGTGAGCCATAATTTCGTTTCTGTCTCATGTACCACGTGCTATAAAAAGGATAATAAAACTTTTCTTGAATCTTGAATCTTGAAACAAAGCAATAAACTGCTGACGCAGCTCCAAAAATTCAGAATTCAAAAGGGTTTTTAGTTTGTACAACCAGATTAATCCTGAGCCACAGACCCCTGACCTCACGGTGTGTCCCTGTGTGTCCACAGCAAACAGCGCCACAATCGTCTCTGGCACCCAGACTCTGAGTGCGACCACCCTGACTGCCAGCAGGCGGCGTCCTGTTGCCCTGACCCCTCTCTGCCGGGGGCAGGTCCCCCGTGCTGTGATGCCATGGCCCATTCCTCGCCCCTCGGTTTGGACCTGAACCCAGCCAACCCACAAAACTACAACTACTACTTCCGCCGGCTGTCGGACTCGGCGCTGGACAGCGAGCCCTCGACGCCGGTGCGCTTGCCCCCGCCGCTGCTGGACGTCGAGCGCGTCTTTATCGAGATAGAGGACGTGGAGCGCGACGCCCTGCTGGACGACGAGTCGTTCGAGGCCCCGCGCTTCGGCGCGCCCGCTGGAGAGGGCACGGCGGCGCAGACCTGCCCCCGCGGAGCCGAGCCCCTGGAGGAGTTACGCCTGAGACTTGAGTTCAACACGGTGGTGGAAGAGGACGAGGAGGAAGCAAAGAAGGAGCAGGAGGAGATGCAGGCACTGGCTGAGGGGGGCAGGAGTGGGGGAGGTGATGAGGGCTGTGAGGAAAGTGACACTGAATCACGATTCAGCTCCATGAATCACCTCTGCAACGAGAACTCCAACAACAACAACCACCTGCGGGCTAAAAGCAGCACTGCTGTGAGTACTCACGCTTACATGAAGCCAGTAACATGAAGACAGAACCAGTACCAGAACTAGAACAGTACCAGAACCAGTACCAGAACTAGAACCAGTACCAGAACCAGTACTAGTACTATGTTAATTAACATGATGCAGGTTGGTCCATAAAAAGCCCAGGTCTAGATAGTGGTAGCTCAGTGGTCAGGGTGTTGGGTTATCAATCTGAAGGTTGTGGGTTCAAATCCCAGGTCCACTGAAGTTACCAGTGTGGGTTGTTGAGAAAGACCCTTAACCCTCATTGCTCCGGGGGGCGCTGTGATTAATCTGTGTTCACCTTGTAAGTCGCTTTGGATAAAAACGTCCAATAAATGACCAAATGTGAATGTAATGTCTTCACTCTGTTTATTTATTCATTATCTTCCGCTTTATCCTCTATTAGGGTCGCGGTGGGGTTCCCCATGACCATCCAGGGGAGAACGTCTCGGGCACTGGGCAGATAGACCCAGGACAGGGCGCCAATCTATCGCTGGACACACACACACACACACACACTCTATATGGGGCAATATTTGAGAACTCAATTGACTTGATCCATGTTTTTGGACTGTGGGAGGAAACTGGAGAACCCGGAGGAAACCCACGCGGACACGGGGAGAACATGGGAACTCCACCCAGATGGGAATTCGAACCGGGAATCCCTAGCGCTGAGAGGAGAACATGCTAAACCACTAAGCCACCGTGCTGCCTCACCCTGTTCAATTAATTGTAATAATAATAATAATAATAATAAGGCGGCACGGTGGCTTAGTGGTTTAGCATGTTCTCCTCTCAGCGCTAGGGATTCCCGGTTCGAATCCCTATCTGGGTGGAGTTTCCATGTTCTCCCCATGTCCACATGGGTTTCCTCCGGGTTCTCCAGTTTACTCCTGCAGTCCAAAAACATGGATCAAGTCAATTGAGTTCTCCAAATTGCCCCCATATAGTGTGTCCAGCGATAGATTGGCGCCCTGTCCTGGGTGTATCTGCCTGAAACGTTCTCCCCTGGATGGGCATGGGGAACCCCCCCGCGACCCTAATATAGGATAAAGTGGAAGATAATGAATGAATGAATAATAATAATAATAATATATTTTATTTGTATTGTGCTTTTATGGAACCTCAAAGACGCTTTACAAAAACAAATAAAACAGTATAACATTAAAATAATGAAAATACGTAAAACATATAGAACATTAATGCAGTTTTAAAAATAAGAAAAAGCTCATTTAAAATGCAGAAGCAGAAATGTAATATCAGATTTAAATTAAATATGTGGATTTGTTGAGTTGAGTTTTCTTAAGAACTGTATTAATGTTTCTGCTCCTTTTTAATTCGGCTGCCGTCTGATTTTCTGTTTTTGTATATCATCACGTGTAGGATGCCAGCCCTACGAAGCAGATGAGTAAATCGATCCCGGCGTCAGGATCGACTTCGACTCCGAAGCCGAACGCTGCACCCAGTCCGTGTGGCCGAGGCCTTATGCCTTTACCCCTCCATATCGTGCCTAGTTACTCCGTCAAAGTGCCGCTCTCTGCCAACGCCAGCACGGCCACTTCTCTCCAGTCTTGCAGCCCAAACTGCAGTTGCAGCAGGTGTATCAAAGCCACAGCGCCCCCTTCTGTGCAACCGGACAGACCTGAGAGCAAGGCCCAGAATTCTGACCTTCAGCAGGTCAATGAAAACGTGTCAGGAGAAATGGGCGGTCGGAGTTCACAGGACAGGATGAAGGCAGTGGCGAGGTCCCCCGGTGGAAGCAGGGAGGGTGCGCAGCAGCAGCAGGAGATGCTCGAGCAACTGCAGAGATCCGGTTTGGTCCGGCGCCGAGCCGAAAGGCTGGAGAAACTTTCGGGTTTGTTACAGGACCGTGCCTGCTTTCGGGAGGGTCCAGGACTTTCCTCGCAGCACTCTGCAGAGACTCCCGAGCACCTGCCCGTGTCCGCGAATCCCTCCGGCTCGTCCGGGATGCCGGCAGACTTTTGGACGTCCCTGCCCCCCGCATTCGAGGGGTCGGGGGCACTTACTCCCATCTCCTCGCCGCATGGTTCTACACTGACGCGCAGTTCGAGCAGCGACAGCATCCGGAGCGTACGCGGCAAACCCGGGCTGGTGCGCCAGCGGGCGCAGGAGATCGAGACCCGCATGCGCCTGGCCGGCCTCACGGTGCCATCACGCCTCAAACGGTCCAACTCACTCGCCAAGCTCGCCAGTCTGACCTTCTCCTCAGAGGACCTGTGCTCATCTGTCTGCTCGTCCGACGCCGGTACCCTCCTCCTGTTGACGCTCTCTCCAGAACCAGAGGGAACCATCAGCCCCGATTGGGACCGCGCCAACCGTTGCTCTGCCACCACAGCTATGGATCTCTTCAGCCCCGAAACGACAGAAACTCAGCCACAGAGCTGACAGTGAAGGAAATCTGCAAAATGAGTCCCTGGTGGTTTGACAGACTCCTTCGCCATCATGGCTTTCATCCCCAAAAAGTCCCGCGGAACAGGACGGGTCATGTGTGATGTGCGTGGCGGATCGGAGAGAAGTTCTCCGGGCGGTTCTTCTGCTTTACATGAGAATCTGAGCTGGATGTGAGCTGGTCATCACGGAAAAAACCTCATTTTCAACCACGTGCATGAAAACTTTGCCTAAAATAAAAATATCAAGTCATGAACAAAGTCAACATTCAAATGCTGTGAATCAAACTTCATACTATTTAAGAAAACACAATATCCAAATATTTCACTTTGGCTTTAGTCAGTGGTTCTGTTGGGAGCGCTTCAGAACTCCTTAGACGGAAACCACACACCTGAGCCCAACGAAACAGCCATGTTCACCTGTTACCTGCAGGAGAACCACAGGAAAGAGACCACAACCCATCACCAGGTCCTTTAAAAATGAAAAAACAACAGCTTCCGTGCGCTGTAGATACTCTGAGCAGAGTAGAGTGAACTCGCCCGTCACTCTGGGGGCTGAGTGGGGGGAAGGGGGGGGGGGTTTCAGTGGAAGGGGGGACAGGTTATGTTCAAATCTCTGGAGATGCTGAAGAAACTTCTGTATTTTGGCCTGAATCATTATTTCATGACTGTTAACACTGTGTCCAGTATACTGTATTCAACCCGAGGAATGTTCTAGAGGGACGTCCAGCCCTTTAAAAGCCTTTCTGGAGGTATTGACTGAAACCTTGCTGATATCTTTATGATGGCGGTCTTCTCTGCTTCGACATCCATCTGTCTCCTCAGAATATGATTCTCACAATAAGCATTATTTTATGATGTTACTTTGCTATACTTTTTATTTTTATTTTTAGACCAAGGTTCCAGAGCCGTTTCCGCTCCAGAAACTCTGAATGGCTTTGGAACCCTACCTTTGCAGTCATGTGTAATATTTAAGGCTGGTTGGTTCGTCCGATCTCAAACCCCTTTTAATCGACATTCCACCGTACGGAGTGGGATGGGGGTGCTGAGTGTTGACATGCTGATGCTCCACTTTACACAGAATTAAAGTAAGTGCTGTGTAATTCTTATAAGATGCCACGACAGTATAACGGCATTGGATTCCTGTTACACAACCTCATGTTAATCATTCAGTCGTTAGATGCTCTGTAGTCCGAATTCAATGCTAAAGGTTTTTATGAGGTCGGTCACTGAGCGTTTCCTCGGCACTCATTTACAAACGAGCCAATTAGAGTAACTATTGGTATTTTTAATATGCAGTGCCAGTCCAAAGTTTGTCTGTTTTTACCACTTACCATATAGATGGACTTCGTAGCTTTACAATTACAGACTGTAGTCCATCTGTGTTCTGTTGGTTCTCTGTTCTCTATTGGTCAGCACCATCACAGAACAGGTATCATTTGGGTGGTGGATTGTTTATGGTCAGTTCTGCAGTGACACTGATGTGGTGAGGGGGGTTTAGTGCAGCAGTGCTGCTGGAGTTTCATTTAAACACCTCAGTGACACTGCTGGGATAGGACTAATGCACCCACCCAATAACCCCTGCTCTGTGGTGGTTCTATTGGAGTCCTGACCATTAGAACAGAGTACACAGTATGTACTGTAGAACACAAACAGATGGACTACAGAGTGGAACTGTAGAACTACAAAGTCCATCTTTACAGGATGTGGAATTGAGATCATGGACAATGAGGTGTGTCCGAACCTTGGAGTGGGTCTCCTGGAAAAGTCCACGTCGGACTCTATGACAGTAAAGATCTCTAGATATTTGTTTGAAGGTATCGGAACGATCAGCTGGCAGTCACATGTGTCCCCGTGGTTCTGTAGGTAAGTGAAATTCCAGCAGGGTGATATTGCACTAGTGAAAATCTTGTATAAAAATGGCACTGGATCATTTTACAAGCAAAAAACGTGCTGGTAGCGACGCCAGCTGGTCCTGAGCCAGTGCCTTGTTCCACATACTTGCAAGCCCTTTTTTAAAAAGACGGCTGAACTGCTGATGTAATGGCACAATTAGCGTCAGGAACCCGAACCTTTATATCGTTAGAAAAGCCCCGTTGGTCTGTGCTGGGAACACCTTCCAAAGTCATCAGTCCCCGACCCTGGACTTGTTTACATGTGACTTCACAGAGATGCTCCATTGTTGGAATCATATATATGCATGACCCCTGAAACCCAGCTGCTTGAGCTTGGAGAACTTCAGAGCATCATATGAGAAGCTCACAGATGCATGTGCACTCACCGAGCACTTTATTAGAGACATCATAGGGATGCTGTTGTAGCCAAGCTGCCTTAGGGTACAGCGTGTCCCCTGTGCTGCACAGTTAACGACGAATGTACAGAGTGGGTTAAGTTGTTGGGACCAAGTGACGCCATTTCTGTCCGCAGAGCTGCCACACCATTCTGAGCATCACTGTAGACGGCATGTCTAAAACTCCAGAACTGAGTATCAGTATGATTCCATGCTCACGTATTCACACTCGCACAGTTATATCATTCAAATAATGTATCTGCTGTGCTGCAGTTGTACAGTGTGTGGTGCGAATGTGTTACAGGTCGTTAAAGAACACATTCGTGGCATTATGAGCAAAAACAGGTCTTTAAAGCTCATTGGTGTAACTGTGGTGGCGTTTCAGTACTTATATCAGTACTCAGTATTGACGAACACTCGGATGTTAGTACTCGCATCATTACTATAACACTTGGTGATGCTGCTGATGATTGCACTGTTGCCGCTACACGATTGGCTGATCAGGTGAATACTCGTTACAGAATGAGTCTATAATAAAGAGCTTGTGAGTGTATATGGATGGGTCCATGCGTGGTTCTCCAAGGGAACATCAGCTTGAGACTTGAATCGCATCCTACAGATCATGAGATCACAAGATCTGTAGAGTGTCTCACACACACACACACACACACACACACACACACACAGTATATCAGCCCTTCACACACAGTCATAACACAAGCTCACTGTTGATGGTGTGCACACGCAAAGCCTTTCACATCTGGTTTGCTCCATTTGTTTTCGAGCGTTTCCAGTCGACAAGTTAAATACTTGATGGATTAATTATGCAACGTTCTGGGACTTTAGGCTGTTTTAAATCATCTTTCGTACAGTTATGTTGTGTGTGTGTGTGTGTGTGTGTGTGCGTTCTGAAATGAGGCATCCTGTATATAGGTCTGCATGAGGGTGCGAGTGGCGTGTCGAGCCGTAACGGAGTGTTTACTGTGAAATATTTATGAGAACTGAAAATTCCTCTGTTGTGAGAGCGCACGGCGGTATTTATCTATGAGCGGCCTCGTACGCAACACGCGCTCCACTCCAACGCGCCCGTAACGCAAACTAATGCACTGCATGTAAATAGGGATTGTAAATAGAAATCGCCGGTGAGCGGTACACCACAGACGGCGTTTCGTTTTTACTCATGGCTTGAAGAAGCGCCGTCCTGCACATCAAGGCCAACACTGTTTGAAATCTGTAGAGCTGCACAATTAGTCATTGCTGTACAGTTATCACAACACCATCGATGCACCATTGACTGCAGTATGTAAACTACACATATACACTTACACTATGTACAAACAGGTCATTACCGTGGTGCATTTCTTGGGTCCAAGTGCATTATTTTTTTACATTAAAAGATTTTTACTTAAAACGAACACATTCGAATTTTATCCTGTTAAACATGACAAACATTGGTCTGCAGTTTCGCATCCCGTGGTTTGAAAACATCAGCTGGTGCGACTGTATGCAGATGAGCTTTCGACCAATAGCAATCAATAGTTGTTTTTTTTTTACCCTGGAGTAATTTACTATTATGCTTTGTAATTGAATAAAATCTGAGACGATACAGTTAAATTAATTAAACTTATAAAAATGTAATCGTTTTCAAATAACACATGTAATCAGTTTTTACAGTTTATGCAGGTTCAGACCTGATAAATAAATACGTTCGAAACAGAATTTACAGACATTAAAACGGAAAGATTTTGGATCTCGGCTCGTAAAACCACAAGGTCCACTTAGGCGGTTGCCTGGGAGATTTTTTTTTTTTTTTCTGAGGTTACAAGACAATTTAATAATTTAAATATTAAATATTATATGTAGATAAAATAATAAAACATTTACACTATATAGATGATAATATGCAGGTATGTGAGCCTTCCCCATTCTGTTTCCATCAAGGTGAAATTGTAAATCTCTGTAATTGTCTTGCAGTCCCAGAAAAACGTTTAAAGTAACTAATAATTACAGTCTGCTGTTTGAATACATCTGTCTGTAAATTCTGTTTTTAACATCTTGTTTTAAGTCTTTTTTAATTTTGGACCATTCATTAATCCACCGTATTAAAATAATTCATTAAGCTCATGCTCATCCATCACCAGAAGTCGGACTGAGCAGAACTAGTTGGACTTTTTTACCAAATAGGGCCGGTACTGCCCTCCTCTAAGCACACGACTTTGCCCTGCGATGTTGCATCGTCCGGTTTAAACGAGTAGCCGCTGTGCGACGGTGAGAGATCTGGACGTGTCGAGGTCTAAAGCGGCGGCCGGTCTCCCTTTTCGCTGATACTCGTCCTCATCATTTTCCTCGAATGCTTTTCATAATTCACTTACTTTTCACTTAGCATGCCATGTGAAGCATCGGGGGTGGAGGTGGGGTGGGGTGGGGTTGGGGGGGGTATGTTGGGAGGAGTACATGCCACAGGAATTGTAGCCAGTTTACCTTTGAATTTTGGGATTTTGTATTATTAATGTGAAAGTGCCTTACAGAGAGACGAGAGGCAGTTCAACGAGCACCTTCCCTTTTTATGTTGCCAACTTTATATTATAATTACACTTTCTTTGTTTCCAGAACATTTTATGTTGCTTAATTGCAGTTTCTTTAAATTTCTTTTTTTTTTTTACCACTTCGGGCCAAATATTTAAAATGGTGAGGGGTAATAATCCCCCCCCTAAAAAAATACCTATTTCTTTTATTTTGGGATTTTTTAAACAGACTGTGTCTCAGCCATCACCAAAGACATGTTAGAATTAGATCTGACATCGACTTGTTTTACCTTCTTTAGCTGATGCCACTTTTATTGCACATTTCAAACCAATAGTCAAAGGTAAAGGAATTCAACACGACATTTCTGAAGTCCTGTTACAGTTTACGGTACATCTGAGGTCTGAGACTAACGCAGACGTAGAGTCCTTTGTACAAATCGAGTGAAACTTGATCAAACGAGTCTCTGTCACTACTGTTACCATGCAGTCCTTCTTGTTTGTACTGCAAAAACTTGCTGTAGTTCTGATGCATATTGCACTTTGTACATTTTGTGGAAATTATGTACGGTGTGTATATTATAGGAATAAACTTTTTTTTCATTCATTTTAATCGTACTGAATTATTTTTTTTTTTAAGTCTAAACAGCTTTTCTACATTTTTAATGCATAATTAAACGGCTTTGGGTCACGACTGTTGATTTTAATGATGTTATATTCACAGCCTTTCAGAACAGATATTCATATCCAGCCCACTTTACAAAACATGATCGGAACTAAAGAACACCAAGCAGCTAGAACCCAGTCTGAGAACCATACATCAGAACCAACTTTAGGGTACTCAAATCATACTAGTGTTTAAGGGCTGGAGGAAGAAGTGGGTCTTTAGTTTTCGCTTAAAGACGCACAGAGACCGAACTGTTCCGACTGCCAGGAAAAGTTTTTCCAGCGTTCAGGTGCCAGAACAAAACCAGCCATGATGCTTGTCTTCCTCGTGCCCGTAATGGTGGCTTCATTTAGGAGGAGTGTTTGAAAACAGAGGGATGTATGATACAGTAATGAGGTTCATTATTCCTTCGTTGTAGAATTATGGTGGCCCATTCTTTTGCATCTTGATGACGAGCCACGCTGTGCGATCCGAATTTTGGATCCTCTTCTGAGAATGAACAAATCACATCAGGGTTGCAAATGGACGTGGAAATGACGTCACCGATGCTGCCTTAGTTGTGGTTTGGCTCGGTTGCCAGTAAGTGGCATCATTGTGGTTGGTCCCCGTTTGGTTTATCTGCATTAAGCAGGATGAATATATGGCAGAGTTGGTCAGTCAGTGAAACGAAAGCCTTGCTTTGCTGTCTGTCGACTGTGTGCAAGCGATAAATGCAAAATCTGTTTTATGTGTAGTGCATTCAGGCATCGAGGGCTGAGTGAGACATTCATTCATTCATTATCTTCCGCTTTATCCTTTATTAGGGTCGCGGTGGGGTTCCTTATGCCCATCCAGGGGAGAACGTTTCGGGCGCTGGGCAGATAGACCCAGGACAGGACGCCAATCCATCGCTGGGCACGCACTCACACAGACACACTCTATATGGGGCAATTTGGAGAACTCAATTGACTTGATCCATGTTTTTGGACTGTGGGAGGAAACCGGGGAACCCGGAGGAAACCCACGCGGACACGGGGAGAACATGGAAACTCCACCCAGATGGGGATTCGAACCGGAAATCCCTAGTGCTGAGAGGAGAACATGCTAAACACTAAGCCACCGTGCCGCCAGTTCTATAGTTATAAATTTAAATATGAAAGTTTATGTCTGGTTTATGACACTTAATGATTTTGCTGAGGCAATTTAAATTCATGTACTCTTAACAACAGTGTTGTCCTGTTCGCCTCTTAGTGCTGGGAATCCAGGTTCGGATCCCGATCTGGAGTTTCCATGTTCTCCCTTGGTTCTCCGGGTTCCTCCCACAGTCCAAAAACATGGATTCAAGGTAAACTAAATGCTTTAAATTGCCCCCTATAGTGAGTGTCAAAGTGTTAGTTTGTCTGTGTGAGTGAGTGTGTGCCCAGTGATAGATATGCGCCCTGTCCTGGGTGTATCTGCCCAGCGCCCAAAATGTTCTCCTCTGGATGGGCATAGGCTGAAAAGAGCTGGGACTTGATCCATGTTTTTGGACTGTGGGAAGAAACCGGAGAACCCGGAGGAAACCCACGCGGACACGGGGAGAACATGGAAACTCCACCCAGATGGGGATTCGAACCGGGAATCCCTAGCACTGAGAGGAGAACGTGCTAAACCACTAAGCCACCGTGCCGCCCAAAAAACAGCATCAGAATGTCGATATTTTTAACCTGCTCTGTTAAAACTCCATTAAAGTTCTTAATAAATAATGAACAAGAGATTCCACTGTCTCGGCTCTGGAGACTGTTCGGACTGCGGCACCGTTTCAAGGTTTCCTGGTGAAATGACGAAGCGAAGTGGAAGCCAGTCTGATTTTAGAGAGAATTACCTTCACATTTTTGCTCTGATTGGCTGCTGAGATGCGGTGCTTTGGCAGCGATGTATGGTTGAGCTCAGTTCATGCCTCCTTCATCCACTGGCATTAATTAGCATGACCTCAGCGGTGTAAAGCTTGTTTTTTCCACATGATGCTGTGTTCAGGAGGGATTAATGACTGGTGACTTCATGGCAAGCATGTGGAAAGCCAGTGTTTTAATTACAGATCCTACATGCTTCCCTTCAGCCAGCGCCGACGATAAATGTAAACAGTTCTTCGGGCCGGTGGATTGTGTGCAGTTGGCCACAGAGATAAACCCCAAAGTCCTGCAAAAAATTACTTTAATGAAAGTAATAAAAATGCTCTTGTAATTAGTTCTGGAATCTATTATTTGCGAAGACTGAGGGTGTTTACTTATAAATTTCTCCCTGTACTTCTGCAGTGTGTCATACGTTTAGAATATGAGTTCACTCGTCGTTATTCCATCGAGCTTCGGTAACAAATACAACACGTTTTTACAGGATATTGGAAAAAGATGTCTCTCAAAAGCATTTCGGTTCACAGTTTGGTACATGACGGCATGGTGGAAGGTTCTGGAAGATGACGGACTCGACCACATGAGACAGAAGTCTACAGAAGACAAAACACGCTTCAAGTTCATTATCCAATCAAACAAGAAATGTTCGAATACCTCAGGACATGTGCTGCTCCCGCTGAAGCACAACCGATATCCCAGAAGGCACGTGGCCCACTACAGGAACCATAAGTCAAAATGGGTGCCACTCTCTTGCCACTGTGCTCTCACACCGCTGTAGAGACAACGGGTCTCTAGCTGATCCACGTGGAACCATCGCCAGTTCTGCTTGACGCTAAGGGAAACTGCCCCACTGCCCACGAGGTATAAGAGCTCAGGGATTAACTGCACACTCGCTTCCACCTCGGCTCGATGGCGGATGGACCGCTCCCTCTATACGAGACCACCCATAGACCCAAGGCCATCATGTATGCATGACCTCATGAGGCAGCTGGAAGTACTGCAGGCATTCTGACATTCATTTGTGTCATGGCCCAGTGCAGAGAGCTTAATGATGTCATAAGATAACCGGGCAAAAAAGCATGACGCCTCTTTGCGTGGCATTAAAATAAGTTTCAGGGTCTGAACACAGCCATGATGCAGCACCCCCGTAACACTGAATGCTTTAATGTAACATTAAGCTTACATTCTCTATTTAAAGTTACACCATGTAACAAATTTCAAAAAAAATTTTGTTCCCAGTTGTTAAGTGTGTTTTCCTGATTGTTTGTACCCTAAATGAATAGAAAAAAAAAGGGCTATAGTGGCCCTATATAACTGTAGTTATACAGCTACCTACAATTCTGTACAGTCCCAGTAAGTTCTAGATAATTCTGGACAGTTCTAGAAACTTATTGATAGTTCTCACAATTCCAGAAGCTTCTTAAGTATCTTGAAATATGGCGAATATCCTTAAAAATAGATCAATTTCAAAATATCATTGTGCTGACCACAAAAGCAAAGTTTACAGGGAATAATAACTTTTTTCTATTCATTTAGGGTACAAACAATCAGGAAAACACACTTAACAACTGGGAACAAAAATTGTGTTACATGGTGTTATCATCCGGGAAGATTCTAGAATTTGGTGTTCCACAAGGCTCTGTGCTAGGACTGTTTTCATTTGCATTTAATGTATCACGGGTTCTTCTGATACATTATGGAAAACAAAAACGCAAATTGGACTGGATTCTAGTAAATGGAAGAGAACGACCATGTCAAGTTCCACAGATGGCAAGAATCCAATGCTGGTCCATGGGATGGAATGCTGTCCTCGTTTTCCTTTTATATCCCGACTGCAGGTCCGGCGTCTGTGGAGGTGCGTATCTGTGTTAGTGTTGTGATAAAGCCTGGAAGCTGGAGGGACCGTGACAGCGGTCTGCTTCCGCATCGATAATGCGAAAATCGCCCTGAAAACAGGAGATGAGTGCGCGGGACATCATCACTGGCACGAGCAATCAAGCCGCTCTGCCACTGTCTCTCGGTTAATTAGTTAACGAGGCTGGCAGTCGACGTTCCACGTCGCATCCTGCTGCAGTAGGGGCCCAAGGCTGTTTTTTTTTTTTTTTTTTTTGTCTTTAGCTGAGCTAAAAATGTAAACATACAGTATTTACAACTAAAATACAGTCTATTGTTTCTAAATATGTTTTTTATACCTGGAGGTCTGTTATTGTTATTGCTTTATTGTAATGCTTTGCTGACCTCAGGCTCCGGCGCCTGCTGCTTTTTTATCCGTCTCGAAGAAACACTTCCTGTTTGGCCGTTGCTGTGGAGGCTGGGAGAATAACAAAGATTCTCACAGAGCTTGTTACAGCTGTTCTACTGTTTTTCCAGACACTTGGTATCACCCTACCTCATTTTCCTTTCCTATTTCAGCCACACATTTGCTTTCCTGTTGCCCTTTTAATCCACCGCGCTTTGCAGTCCATTCGACGAGATCTCAGTTAGAGCTGCGACATGAACACTAATCATCTCACGAAAACATCTGCAAATCAAATTGCCAAGATGATCAAATGCCTTTAAATCTTTTAAGGCTAAAGGAACATAAACTCATCATTTACTTTTTAGGTGCACCGTGTTAGAACTCCCGGGTTGAGCTCCCGTTTACTGTGGGGAGGTATTAGGGGCATGGGGAGGTATTACTGATGCTCATCCAGGGGAGAACATTTGAAGTGCTGGGGAGATGCATCCAGGACAGATCCATCGCTTCACAAACACACTCACAAACACACTATATAGGGTCAATTTGGAGCAGCCAGTTTACCTTGAATGCATGTTTTTGGACTGTGGGAGGAAACTGGAGAACCAGGGAAACTCCACCCAGATTGGGATTCAAACCTGGATCCCCAGCGCTGAGAGGTGGACGTGCTGACCACATGCTGATAAACGAAAGCCCTGCAGTCTGATGAGTTCAATCCTGTTTGTTGATGGTCAAGGTTCTGTGTTTCCCAGTCCTGCTTTTGGATGCATACGGTCCTGAATTTGCAACACACATGATTTGAAAGTGTGTGTGTGTGTGTGTGTGTGTGTGTGTGTGTGTGTGTGTGTGTGTGTGCGCAGGACAGAGGGCTTACAGGTCATGTTCGTTTTAATGTACAGCCGTATCATGTTTGGGTTCTAAGCCCTGAACATGACACTCGGCACTAAACCTAATTTCTTTGAACTCCCCTCCCAACCCTCACTCTATTTCTGGCTCCCTCTTTTATTTTGGTGTTCTCAGTTCTGGGATGTTCTAAACATCCCGGCATCACTTTCACTTGCACTCATATTGTTGCTTTTCAGTCGAGCCATAATAAACTTACCCATACACCACACTGTGACATCACGTTTATATAGAGAGATGAATTAGCAGCAGACGGGGTAAGCACGTTCAGACGGGAATAGATCTTCCCGGTTGGTTCTGTAACCTCCGTGGGTTGTTTTAGACTCCTAAATCGAGAACATTGGCTTTTTGGCATTATAATTTGGTGACATCATGCCATAGAGCTGAGACCAGATTTTCCCTTTTTAGAATTTTAGGGACTTTAACAAATCTGTTTGAATGAAGGTCGGTCCGGCTTAACTCAAGCAACCCCACGTTACTCCATGTTCCTCATCTCTCTCCGTTCTGTCAGCTGCCCACATTTAATACAAAGCCCTGACAATCACTGGATCTGCTCCGTCATCTTAAATCTATAGCTGGGCACACACTCACTCACACAGACACACACCATATAGGGGCAATTTAGGGCAGCCAATTTACCTTAAATCCATGTTTTGGGAGTGTGGGAGCAAACCGGAGATCACTGGTGAAAAGTGATCAGGATTCAAACCTGGATCCTCAGCTCTGAGAGGTGTACTGTATGTGTTAACCAGTGTGCCACCTGGTACCTTCAATCTATTTACACTTTAGTGACGAATGCAACGTGGGGCAATCTCATCGTGGTGCCAGTTCTCCCTTCATATCAGAGCATATGATTAATCATGATGCGAATTACTGCAGCTCAGCTGGTTTCTCCTAAATTTACAGATTTGTGTTGTTCTCTCACTTTTGAGTCCATCCATCCATCCACTATCTTCTGCTTTATCCTCTACTAGGGTCGCAGGGGGGTTCCCCACGCCCATCCAGGGGAGAACATCTCGGGCGCTGGGCAGACACACCCAGGACAGGGCGCCAATCCATCACTGGGCACACACTCACTCACACAGATACACTCTATATGGGGCAATTTGGAGAACTCAATTGACTTGATCCATGTTTTTGGACTGTGGGAGGAAACCGGAGAACCCGGAGGAAACCCACGTGGACACGGGGAGAACATGGAAACTCCACCCAGATTGGGATTCAAACCGGGAATCCCTAGCGCTGAGAGGAGAACGTGCTAAACCACTAAGCCACCGTGCCGCAACACTTTTAAGTCATTTTGGATAAAAGCATTTCCCGAATTTTCTGAATGATTGAATCTGAAGGTAAATGTGATGTGATGCTGAAACATGACTTTAAAGCTGCAGCACCAATTTAATGCTGATTAGATTTAAACAGAGTCCACAGTGATATGTCCACATACTGATCTATAGTCCTGTTACTTTATCTGAAGGGACGTCCTTGTTAATGTTCATTGGATTTAGTAAACCGTGTGAACGATGAGTTTTGGTAGCAGACATTTCAGCGCATTGATTTAAAAAGAATCCTTTAATCTGCAACACGTGTTGCTTCTTCTAACTTGTATCAAGAGACACTGTGTGTTCAGCGCTGATCAGCTGTATAAGGTCCCCATGAAGAGGTGTTACTTATTGGATTAGGGTCATGACATCACTCCACAAGGAAAGTAATAAAAAGCTCCTTTTCCCACAACGCAGAAGAGAAGACAGCTACGTGCAACTTGGAGAAGCCATCCAACAAAGAGGGGTCTTGTCCCGGAAGAACAAGTAGCTTCGTTACAGATATTTATGGTGCTCCGTGGTAAGAAGCCAGTTTTTGTTTGATTACCTTAATACCTTACCGTGTTTCACATTAGAACCACATTTACAGCATGTTGTTACGTAGAAGAAGATTAATCCTCATTTTGTTCAGAAGATTTAGACGGTTCTCTTGAACACTGAGCAGAACTCCGTTTTAGTGTAACGTGGATGATGTGAGGGACGTACGCAGACACAAGACCATCAAGTGATTCGCCTTAAGCCTGAGTGAACACTGCGGGACAATGGGACGGTTGTTGCAGATTACGATGGGTAGACTGTTAGAACGTTCTGATCGCATGTTGTGTGTTTTTTACCTTTTAGAATCAGAAAATAAACTTTTAACTTGCCTAGATTATGAATTTGGATTAGACTGACCGTTAGACCTCTGAGAGATTTAAAGAACCGTGTACTCAACCCCTACTTGATCTGCCAGAAACAACTATGTTGTAGAAAAGTGAGCAACAAGCAACGTATCAACGTTCCCTCTGTCTCACCGTCTCTCTGTCTCACCGTCTCTCTGTCTCACTGTCTCTCTGCCTTTTTGTCTTTATTGTTGGCATTTTTGCAGAATATTTATATATGCGGGGCGGCACGGTGGCTTAGTGGTTGGCACGTTCGCCTCTCAGTGCTAGGGTTTCCCGGTTCGAATCCCCATCTGGGTGGAGTTTCCATGTTCTCCCCATGTCTGCGTGGGTTTCCTCCGGGTTCTCCGGTTTCCTCCCACAGTCCAAAAACATGGATCAAGTTAATTGAGTTCTCCAAATTGCCCCATATAGAGTGTGTTTGAGTGAGTGAGTGTGTGCCCAGCGATGGATTGGCGCCCTGTCCTGGGTGTATCTGCCCAGCGCCCGAGACGTTCTCCCCTGGATGGGCATGGGGAACCCCCCCCCCACTGTGTTAAGTGACTTTATGAATAAGTAAGTTAAGTATTTTAATGAATTGCCGAAGTACTCCTGAGCCCATGTGACTGTATCATGGCTCAGTGATTATGCACATCTCGCACCTGTTTCCACTTTTGATTCTTCCAGAATATTTTCATTATATTTTAAACTCCAAATAATTAATTCATTCATTATCTCCTGCTTTATCCTCTATTAGGGTCGCGGTGGGGTTCCCCATGCCCATCCAGGGGAGAACGTCTCGGGCGCTGGGCAGATACACCCAGGACAGGGCACCAATCCATCGCTGGGCACACACTCACTCACACAGACACACTCTATATGGGGCAATTTGGAGAATTCAATTGACTTGCTCCATGTTTTTGGACTGTGGAAGGAAACCAGAGAACCCGGAGGAAACCCACGCGGACACAGGGAGAACATGCAAACTCCACCCAGATGGGGATTCAAACCGGGAATCCCTAGCGCTGAGAGGAGAACGTGCTAACCACTAAGCCACTGTGCCGCCTAACTCTAAATAATAATAAAAAAAAATTTAAATATTTTGCATTCATACTCAGAAAAGCAAAGTCTTTAAACTAAGCAACAATTCTATTACAAAGTCAGGCAAAAACTTGCAAACCCCCCTGCTTGCAAAGACTGTGGAACCTTCTAAAACAGTGCTGCTAAAACTTTATCCCAATAGTTTTGCACCGTTATTGGTTCATCAAGTCTTAGACTTTACACAAAGTTAGATTTTCTCTGGAATTCAGATTTGTAGAAAGCATTTTCAGATTTTCAGTGAAGCAGGAAAAATGTACCTCAGAAATGAAACGACGAGCTCTGCGTACCGAACCTTTTCACAGAGAATAGTTTGTTTTTCAGAGCTACGTATACTGTACACAATTATTGAAGTTTCAAAGAAAGAAACTGAGCAGGCCAAGCTGCTGAAAGTCCTACTCCTGCCAAATATGAGGGTCTGTATGAGGCGGCAGATGGCAGCGGTAACTTGGCAGTCACTGATATGTTTTGATGTACAGTATACTTCACTGATTAGGATCCCTGTATTTAATTAAAGCCAACATGAAGCATGTTCTGATTTGTTTAATCCCTTTCAAGTTGGCCAGACTTTCAAAAATAGAACAGAATGTCGACAGAATCACAGACAATACCCACACGGCCGTGCCAAAAAAGTCACGTACGTTTATATTTTAATAAACCAACTTTAGTTTTGATTAAAGGGCAAAATGAGCATGGCATTGTTACCACGAGCCTAATGCGACGTCTCGACTTCTTTATCCCTCCAGAGGTTCGGCAAATAATGGTCATCAAACCGTTCTGTAAAACCTCCTTCAGGATAATCCATCATAATCAAAAGGTTACGACTCAATTTGTGAGTTAAGTGATTTCTTTAAATATTATGCAATGCGATCGTGCCTTCTGATTTTTCTTGCATAAATGAAACATAAACTCTTCTTCTTTCTGCGTTTTACCCTTTATTATTCAGAGGTCGCCACAGCGATGAACTCTTAGCATTTTAGACTTGGCGCAGTGTTTAATGCTGAATGCCCTTCCTGACATCTCAACCTTAACCAGGCCTGGGACTATACACGGACTATAAGCACAATTTAGAGCAGCTGATTCACCTTAAATCCATGTCTTTGGACCGTGGGAGGAAACCCACACAGATTGCTAAGAGGGGAACGTTCTAACCACTCAGCCACCTTTAGCAAAACCTCCATATAACAGCAAAGTCCTGACTAACATGGAGAACATTTAAAATCGGACATCAATCAAATTATCATCATGTGAAAGTAAAGCCATTTATTCCTCAGACCTGCACTGAGAATGAGAACGAAGGTCTCACGTACAGGAACTCACCCCCTTCCTATTAGATATTTAAATATTATATATTTAGATATTTTTTATTGACGAATCCCAATCTGGGTGGAGTTTGCATGTTCTCCCCATGTGGGTTTCCTCCGGATTCTCCGGTTTCCTTCCACAGTCCATGAACATGGATCAAGGTCAACAGAATTTTCCAAATTGCCCCATATAGAGTGTGTCTGTGTGAGTGAGTGTGTCCTGGGTGTATCTGCCCAGCCGCCCAAAACCTTCTCCCCAGGATGGTCATAGGGAACCCCCCCGCGACCCTAGTATAGGATAAAGCGGAAGATAATGGATGGATGGATTTTTCTGATGGATGGAACTGTATAAGGTGCCGTTAATTTGCAGAAGAACCCTGAGTCCATGTGTCTGTGTTCATTATGGTAACTCAGTCCCAGAGGACATTTAGTTACTTTAAATGAGATGATATAAAGATGTAATGTGTACTGCTGTCTACACAGTGTATAGTATATACAACATGTATTATGGTGTGTGTTAAATCCTCTGCCTCCATTTCCCTAAAAATCAGTGTGAACCTCAGGTTGTAATGAAAGAGAAGAGACATTAAGGGGTGTGAATATTTTTGCAAGGCACCATGCCATCGTTTACTCAGCCTGAATCATTTGAGCCCATATACCAGAATTCCGAATATAAATATTCTTAAACTGTTTGTTTCCTGCTGCTGCCGGGATGCTTGTGGATGAATATTGATCCTAAATGGAAACCTAAACCTCTGTGTGAAGGCTGCGAATGAGAGATAATCCAGAAGGGGAATGACTCACACAGTGGGCAAGGTTCTGCAGACAATGTGTTTCCTGATCTCCTGCCTTTTAATACATTTAACATGTGCACACAATGCTATCAGCCAGTTCATAACAATACTCGGCACCGAGCTCACATTCTCCCTAAAAGTTTGTAAAACTAAATGGTCACAAGTTTATAGACACCCTATAACCGTCTGGTTGTTTAGCTCGGGTTTGAGACGTGAAGGTTTTTAAATTTGAGGCAGGATTTCTGAATGATTCAGTGTGTTTAACTGAAAGGAAATAAACTGGCCGACTCAGAATTCAGAGCCCTGATGAACAGCGACAGCAGCGGTGGCATTGCGGCTTCCCTGCATATTTTGTAGATTTTCTCCAAATTATAATAATTTCAGAAAAGTGATGGCTGTTAAAAAGTTCTGCTGCAAAACTCAGAACACAGTTTTAACATCCTGTACTTATCTCACAATCAGACCGAAGTCCAGTTTGATCCAAACGTAAAGCACTGCAGCTTTAATATTACTGTGCCTAAAAAAAAGTAATTTTGCAGATTTAATCCCAATTTGATGGTTAGGGTCAGTGTACGGGGTCAGGCATGATACGGGAACAATGATGATCTCTGGAACAATGAGGGATAGAGCCTTATTTAAGGGCCCCCATTAGTGACTTCAGTCAAAACAGTTGAATCTTCAGAGATTCAAACCCTTAAACTGCAGATTACATCTTAACCCCTGAGCTACCACATCCAGAAGCAAATGTGTTAGTACTTAATGTATTGACTCTTTAATTCCGATCTGTAATAATCTGGCTTTTTGATTTTTAACCTTCAATACTAAAAGAATAAGCTTCAGATTCTGAACGTATGAAGGTTTTACTTCAGGCATTTTGATTTACAGTTTGTAACAACAGACTGGAGCGGGGAGATGTTTTTCACACCATCACTTATGCAACACCTCATAAGGTTGTATGATGTTAAGGTACAACTTCAAGCCAATGTGTCAGAATGAATCTTCACTATCAGCTCCAGGAAAAGATAGAGTGGGGTGAACAAGAGGTTCTCTGTTTATCTCCCCAATGAAACACTGTGATGCTGATTCTCACTATTTTGCTGATGCTATGATCCATCAGATCAGCATTATTATCTTCAGTGATCTTCAGTTCATTATTGTAATCAGGACTGTGTGGTTTAAACCTTTTCAGCACTAAACAGATTAAAACAGAAAGGTAATGTTCAGTGTGATGGAGTAATAATAACATCGTGTTTGTTGGGTTGGCAGATTATGAAAAAGTTAGGACAAAGAAAATTTGAGAAATGCAGATTCGCAGAGAGAGGAGATTGGGGAGTGAGTATGGAGGAGTGCAAAGCCTGCATGCCAAAGCCATGGCATCATATGCAGCACGCATGATCCATCAGTAATAGCATGTTTTTTTTCCCCTTACAGAATGCAATGGGACAAAACCAAGGTAGGGTGGGGGATCAGCTGGGCAGTACAGCAAGCCTGGAGGAAAAGGAACCCAGCCCAAACCCAGGGGGTAGACATGAGGAAGGAAACGCAAGCGAGGCAACCTGTGGAGATATAAAGAATCGATTGGGACTGGCCCCTGAAAGGCTGGATGAGGGCCCAGGCAAGAAGCCAGCATCACCTACTCTGGAGCTGGACATGCAATCGCACTTTAAAGGGGCCCCTCCCAGAGATCAGGAATGGCCATGGAGTGGGGATGGGGAAAGAGAGGGAGAAAAAAGAGGAGGAGGTGGAGAGGGAGGCAGGGCTGAACCTTGGGTTTTGCATAAGCCGAATGATTCAGTTGTGGGAGGTACGCTGAGCACTGAGTCGGCCAGTTTTTCAGAACTTGTACCAGAATACACGGCAGTGGTGAACAGAAGCATCCGAATGGACATGGAGAACTCAGGGAACGATGGCCAACAATGGAAGCCTGGTTCACCAGATACTCAGGTGAACATCCAGGACCTGGGAAGGGATTTACCCAGCGAGGTGGAGGTTGATTACTTTGAGGAAGTATTAGACAGTAGAAAGGATGGAGTCAATTCAGAGGTGGGGAGCTGTCTGGAGTCTGAGCAGGAAGTTCAAGAACTTGTTGGGCAACAAGAAGGAAGCAGTATGGAAGAAAGTATCGCAGCTGTTTCTGGCATCAAGGTCTTCTGTGATGAGGCTTTTCCATGTGAACTTTCTGCCCAGAAGTCTGAGGCTCAATGGCATTTCATTCCAGAATCTTTTCTAGGCCAAGATGAACCGAAACTGCTGGCACTATCGAACTCGGAGCCAGATAAAGGAGCTTTGAACAGCAGCAACCAGCCAACATGTTGGAGTTCAACCAAAAGTGAAGCTGCAGAGCTTTCTACTGAGATGATGTCACCAAGGTCAGGGGTGCTGCAGCAAGAAGCATCATTGTTATTTGAAAACCAACCTGATGTTCCGATGGTTTCAGGAAGATCAGAGGTCGAAAAAACGGCACAAATGGCTGAACCTCTACACAGTGAGGACTTCAGTTTACAGATCGACAACAAAGAGGACAAAATCGCAAGAGCTTTGAAAGTGTCCCACAAGATGAGATCTCAGACGAGGCTGCAGAGCAGAACAGATGGAATTCAGATTCCTCAGTTCTTTTAGATCAGGAATTTCCAACCAAGTCAAGTGTGGAGGCACGACGAGATGAACGGGAGCTGCGTTGTGTTCCAGACTTGGAAGGATTGAAGAGACACGAGAGGGGAAAGCATATTCCTCATGTGATGGGTCAGCTGCTGAGGCAGCTGCTGGTGGATGTGCACTAGACAACACTGATATTGTTTCCACTTCTGGTGTTTCTGCTGAATCTCAAAGGAAATCAAAACATCAGGGTTCTGCTCCTCCAGAAACACTAAATGTTCAAACAGAAACAATGCCTGAGCATCTTGTGCCAGTGCTGAGTGATAAGTCAGAGATACTGTCATCTCTGGGTATCACATGGGGCACTATGGGAGAACTGGATGCCCAGCTTGATGTGTCTGCATGTTTAGAACCTCACAGAACTTCATTAAAGCCAACAGAAAGAACAACGACAGATGAAGATGAGAACAAACAGTTTGGTGATGTGAGGAAGAACCCTGAGGAAAGTTTAATTTCTGTAACCGATATTCAGCAGGAGACATCTGTATCCACTTCTCTCTCTGAGATCATCTCTGACTCCAAACAGAGTGAAAGACATGAAGAGGATGAGCGGACACATTCAGCCCTGGACTCTTTGACTTGTACAAATGTGACTGATTCTACTCAACCTGAGGACAAGTGCAAAATACAGAATCTACCAAATGCCTCCAGCCTAAGTATGAAGGACTCCTCTAAGGATGGTTCTGCTGCTTGTATTGCAGAACAACCTGCTCTGCTGAATGCTGAGACAAAGAGTCCAGCAAGTTTTAATCACAATGCTGGACCAATCAACGTCACCCCGCATATCAGTGAGCAAGCTCGAAAAAGTGCTGACCCCGAAACTACAAAACTGCAGGAAAGTGATGGAAGCAACATAAAGAATAATGAAGGCCAGGCTCAGGATGATGTCTCAACTGAGGACAAAGCACAAAACACCCCAAAGGGACGTCCTGTTTCTGACCTCATAAAAGAGACCATACAGCTTCATGAGAAGATGAAGGAATGGACCAAACCAGCGGAAGCAAAAGCCGATGTGGCTGTAGACACCTCACAGTCCGTCAAGGTTGCGCAGATGAAGGCTGCGTTTGACACACCTAAAAAATCACCAGACAAAGGACTCGAGAGGAAACCATCAGCACGAAAAGGTAAGATGAACTGAAGCTCCTTCACAGCAAACCTGCCGAACCGTCTCTAAATAAACCTTGTGCTGGACTGTAATCTCTTTAATGCTTTAAGGTAATAAAGTTACAGTTCTTGTGCTTGTTGCTGGATGGTGTTGCATTAAATTAAAGTGTTACGTAAATCAAAGGACGACGTGTAAACGCACCGTAGTTTAGATGTCGGTCTATTTTCCAGTGTTCACTTTATAGTCGCTAAGCTGGAAATGTGGTCACATTTATTTGTTTTGGCTTTTTAAGTGGAATCAGCAGTTGAACTGTAACTCCTCGGTCGAGCTGCAGCAGAATCTCAGCTGTCTGAAGTTCATGTTCTTCTTGAGTCTGCTCCTGAGTCAGTGCAGGACTCATCCTGCAGGCAAAACACATATATATAGATATTAAATAATAAACTAAATGGTGTGAATATCCGTGTGTTTGTATGTGTGTCTGTCCTGAGATGGACTGGTGGAATGCATGCATAGAAAAGTCTCAAATCACAAGGGTCCTCAAAATATGATCATAAACATCATGGGGTTGTAAAAACACAACACTGTGCATTGATAGTACGTATGTCCACTTCATTAGAAAACTAGATGCACTCTGTAGTTCTGCAATCACAGACTGTAATACACAGACAGACCAGATGGTTCTCCACATATTAGTTATTTTCTTTTGTCTGTTCTCTAAAGGCCAGGACCAACACGAAGCAGTTATTATTTTAAGGTAGACGAATCTTAGTACTCAGTGAATTTGACGTGGTTGTGGTGTGTTAACGTGTATTAAGCTGGTGGATCAGACACAGCAGTGCTGCTCAAATTTTTAAACACCTCACTGACACTCCAAGACTAAATGGCCAGCCATCATCATCCTTTAGGAGGCGTTCACTGAACACTGATAAGGACTGGAGGATGAACACAAACTCTGCATCAATAAATCAGCTGCTATCTTTGATTTTGCATCTATAAGTTGGAACAAAAAAATACTCGTGTTAGGATTATCAATAAGTCAGACACTTAAGTCAAATAATTAAAAAGAAATAACTCGTTCCTGATTCGACCATAAAGTTATAAACCCAACCCTAATACACTAAACATTCATTCATTCATTCATTATCTCCCGCTTTATCCTCTATTAGGGTCGCGGTGGGGTTCCCCATGCCCATCCAGGGGAGAACGTCTCGGGCGCTGGGCAGATAGACCCAGGACAGGGCGCCAATCCATCGCTGGGCACACACTCACTCACACAGACACACTCTATATGGGGCAATTTGGAGAATTCAATTGACTTGATCCATGTTTTTGGACTGTGGGAGGAAACCGGAGAACCCGGAGGAAACCCACGCAGACACGGGGAGAACATGGAAACTCCACCCAGATGGGGATTCGAACCGGGAATCCCTAGCGCTGAGAGGCGAACGTGCTAACCACTAAGCCACTGTGCCTCCTAAAACACTAAACATGTGTTTTTAAATGGTTCTTGGAGCATCCTTTTCACTGATGATGTCATGAGGAGATGTAAAACCTCATTGGGTTAGGATTGTTCTCCATCTTGAATCCACTTGAATCGATTTTACTCGATTTTACTCAAGTAAAGTTCTGAATGCTTTATTACCTTAAAGGTTTCCCTTTAATTAACCCGTGTAACCATCCCAGAACCAGATTATTTTAAATTAGGCTACATAACGATGATTAGACTGATTGTTGACATGGAGGAAGTTCTGGAGCGACATGGTCTTCCAGCTTTGTGATTTCACGAACGTCTTCTAAATAAATCAGGTGTCTGGAACCCTGAATAAAATTAGCTTAGGATTCAAATTGGATTATGGTGCCATCTTGTGGAAAAACGGCTATGACATTATGCGAATGATCAATGACACTGAACATTACAAATCTCTTATCACACAAGTAATTATGACTTATGTTAATTCATCTTGAGCATTTTAAGTAAATACCGGTTGGCGTTGTCTTTTAATGAACTCTGCGGGCTGCATGAATATCAAGATGGTTGTTGAAACCATTTATTAATAAATACATTAGGATGTTCAATGTGAATTGTTTGTGTTCGGAGGACATTCGCGTTGTTTGTTTGTTTTTATCATTCATTCATTCATTCATTCATTATCTTCTGCTTCATCCTCTGTTGGGTCGCGGTGGGGTTCCCCATGCCCATCCAGGGGAGAACGTTTCGGGCGCTGGGCAGATAGACCCAGGACAGGGCGCCAATCCATCGCTGGGCACACACTCACTCACACAGACACACTCTATATGGGGCAATTTGGAGAACTCAATTGACTTGGCCCATGTTTTTGGACTGTGGAAGGAAGCCGGAGAACCCGGAGGAAACCCACGCGGACACGGGGAGAACATGGAAACTCCACCCAGATGGGGATTCGAACCGGGAATCCCTAGTGCTGAGAGGAGAACGTGCTAAACCACTAAGCCACCGTGCCGCCGTTTTTTTTTATTATTATATAAAAAAACCTGTGACAATAGTAAATGGGCGGGGCTAAGTGGTCAGTTTACCCAAATATGGTAATGCGAGGCGGGTGAAGGCATGGTGGGCGTGGCCTCTGGTCAGGCGGCTTGGGAAGGCGAGGCCGGTGAAGCACAGGCGGGGAACAGACTCGAACGCTCGGGGCCGTCGGGAGAGCAGTGCGGTTGTAACTTGTTTTACAGAATCAGCGCCGGTCCGCGGGGGTGTCCTGCGTTTTCTGAGGAGGTAAGACGCGTGTGGCTGTTATTAAACCATCTGCGATCTGTTCGTTGGAACTTGCGAGCCGCTGGGCAGCGCCGGGAGTCGGTTCCTTCAGCGGGGCGAAAGAGTTGCTCCGTCAAACCGACTTGGCATGAAAATTCCGCGCGAATAACCGCCGCCTGCTTACTGTAGTAAATTAAATTAAATTAAATTAAATTAGATTAGATTAGGGACACTTCACTTTGCGGCTCGGCTCGTGGGTTTTTGCATGAAGCCGGAATCCCACTCCGTAAACAAACTCGACTCATTTGAATTCGTGGCTTTGCCTAACGGTTTGTTTTATGGCTCAGATTATCGCGATATTTTAGAAAGCTTTATCGATCAGCGAGAAGTATCGCGGTGTTTAGTTGTTTTTTTCATGAGATTTACTAAACAAACGAGGGAGCCGGGGTGTTGAACCTGCACGCTGGAAATGCAACTGAGCAGAAAGCAGAATTAAATGACACTGTGGAATCGTATAAGGATGTTTCAGAGCTTTAAAGTGCTCATTTCGAAATTTGTCTTTTATTTTTGGTCAAAACCCAATAATAACCCAAAGGCTTGCACCGCCATATAACAATCCTTCCTTTCTTGTCTGGTCTGTAGCTTTAAGATCGTAGCTATTAATAACTCTTAACGTTTTGCTTTGAAACAGGGCCAGAAGCATTAATAAAGTACACAATTAACCTAAACGACAAAGGACACGTTCCAAAATCATGAGCTCCATGTGCTTTATTAAATCCAGTCACTGCAGGTGCATACAACCCAGCAAATGTTGTTTGGGCAGCTGTGTGTTTCCAGGTTTGTGGGATTGTTTGGGCAAGGCCCGTCACTGTTCCAGCATGACTGATCCAGTTCACAACCTGAGGTCATTAAAGGTATAATTGGGTTTGTTTAATGCGGAAGAACTCGTCAGGCATGGACGGAGCTCTGTCCACAATGCTTATAAAGCACGTTTGGAATAATACGAAGCCGAAATTTTGAGCCATACTAAACGTACACACTAAAGGCCTTACAGAGGCATGAACACAGTTATATTTACGAAAGGAGTGGAATGACTGAGAATAAGATAATCATGAATGCTTGTATAGGGTGTCTCACTGTGTTCATCCATGTACACTGAGTCTTCTACTCCCAGTGTTCTACTGGAACAGCGTCCATGCTTACTAGAATTTTGGAGCGTTTGGAAGGCATGTTTTTGTTGTCTGTAAAAATGTCCAGCGTGACTGTTTATTTTACAATCAGTTATAATCAGCTAATTTATCACGTAGAAGTTAGTAAGTCATGTGATGAGGTTTGAGGTAAGTGAACTCCCAACTGTGTGTGAGTTTAACATGCAACTTGCTCCCACTAGAATTTCCTGTTGGTGTAGATCTCTCTCTAGCAGGCCGCCCGTTTTGCCCCAGAGAAAGAAAAAGCTCTTTTGCCGCATGCTTTGCGTTCTGTTTGAACTTTGTGGGAATTTCAGGCCGGCTCTTGTGATTTGGAAACTGGTGTTCTTAATAGCGTGTGTCCTTTTGACGTGGAACCTCACCCATCGGGAATCGGGCTGACGGGACGAGGCGGATTGGCTCTGACAGTTTTAGATTGGAATGGAGGCAGGATGAGAGATTTGGCTGTATGCTGAAACACGCAGCGTTCCCCTCTTTCACTTGCATGTCTTGGCTTGCCTGAAGCGGGTGGAGGAGACCGGTCACGAATGAATGGAACTCTTAATGTGGGCCGATGATCAAGGTCTCCGAGTGCATTGAGCTCATTTGGCCCAAAATGCAGCGGGGATGAGAGGGGATCTTGGCACTGTGACTCTTGTTTACTCTTATCGGTGATTCTGAACCTTTAACTTTACATTAATTAGAGAAACCATGACCCCGTTTACGTTCTGCTAGAGTACCATTTAAGTTCTATAGCATACAAAGACTTTTCCAGTTTTGTGGCAGGTTTGGAAAATGTGGCAGTAAAAGAAAATCTGATCTCAATTTCTTCAAAAACATTTAAAATGAATTGGAATGTTGACTTTTTATTTATTAATGTCTGGTGTCACAAACGCTCTTGTAACTTATTCTAAAATGAGATAGATTTCTGTATATGGCTAAAATCATTGGAGGCGAATGGTCTTTGTGTTGGGGATGTTGGGTGTCCATATATTTTTGATTATACAATTGGTTTGAAACTAGTTTTTTTTTTTTTTTGGTAATTCAACCAATAAGCTGAATACCTTGCCCTGTGTAAGTGTGCAGCAGTTCAAGTGTGTTTATAAATTTGTTAACAGTGTTTAGTCTCACTCGAATGCCAGCCACTTGGTGTGTGTTATCAAAGTACACTACGAACAAGCACACTACCCCGCGAAGTTCACCACACATACGACTGGCGTACAGTGCGGTTTTGCTGCGGACAGAGGGACTGTCAGGAAGTAGAGTCGTGAAACCTGGGGTTTCCGTGGTAACCCACATTTCCTGCCCTTGATTTTGAGTCAGAGATGATGTAACACATAAGCCCTTTGATCCTGAGGCTGCCACATTCCTGTTCTCAACACCAACACTGACAATCGACTCGAGAATACTGCTGTAGAGAATGAAGTCAGGGCATCAGCAAATGTAAACGGCAAAAATGGGATTCATGTGGGTTTAACGATAAAACTGAGGGATGTTCTGATCCGAAATTCTAGAAGATGAGACTGGGTTTGAATCGTTTTATGGATTTGAATGTTCTTTAATTTTTGCAAATATTTCAAGATCCGAAATTACTTTATAGGCTATTTCCTATAAAGTTTATGGTAGCATCATGCCCACCGTCCAATTCTCAAACCACATGTCTGAATAAAAAGTTCCTAAAAACTTAAAGGACCGTTTAGTTTGGGTTTTTGAGACAGGTTTAAAAAGCTTTCTGAGATCAGACACTGATGTTTGATTAAACACCCTGCCTTACAATAGACCTGAGGTTGATTCAGGGTTCTCTGTTGTTCTCTGTGGTTCCTTACACTGAACTTTCCAAGACACATCAGTTGAAAAATCAGGCGTGTCCTTGTATTTTTGTTGCTAATGTATCTTTGGTAAGAATTAGGCTTCCATTTCTCTCATATTGTGATTTTTTTAATGATAAGAAATAAATGCAAGATGATTTGTCATATTTGGGTTGGACGTCAGCATCCATTAGCGCGGGTCACTGAGTGTGTGTGAGTGTGTGTGAGTGTGTGTGTGTGTGTGTGTGTGAGAGATCCTCCTGGGCTTGCGTGGATTTGGAGGGAAATGGGTCAGCTGGATAAAATTAGCTGGATGATGGATTTTAGGATGTGATGCAAGGCTGGGACGGATGCAGCACCTCTGAGTGATGGAGTAAATGCTTTGCTGGATTGTTCACTCATAACGAAGTGAATGAATTAAAATATTTTGTGACGGAATTTTGTGTGCAATTGAATAATTTAGCAGTCGGTCTGAAGACAGCGGCGCCTACTGCGTATTCTGATACGCCACCTACTCTCGCCTGCTGTGTGACAGTTTTGAATGCAGCTTAGGGGGCTTTTTAAAGGGGCCTTCCTTAAACTGTTGCCCCAAACTTGCAAGTCTTTAGATTTGATTAATACAAAGTGCTTCGGGGAGGAACAGGAGGAAGACATAAACAGGAACTAAGCTGAACTGGTTCCCGCTGGTTTCATGGCGGTTAAAGGACTGCGGTACGAGTGTAAAGGGGATGTGTACTGCACTGCTTTAACAAAACCATGTTTGGACCGAAACCTGAACACAAAGTAATGTTTAAGATGAATTTCTGGCTTTCTGTGAATGCATCAGACAGAGCAGCTCTGCCGTTACTCCGGATCTTGATCAGGGTTTAATGAATTGTTGTGTGATTGCCATGTTGAGAATAAACCACCCAAATAATGCCTGTCCAGTTTGTAAACAGTCTGTATGGTCACTGATGATCTAATAGATAATTTGGTGTGAGCTGGAGAGGCAGTTGTGAACCAGGTTCTGATTGAGAACTGAGCACAACTTCCTACAGACATGAACCCTCAGAAAACCTTCCTAGAACAATAGAGGCGGCTATATCTCGATGGTAATGGCCATGTATTTAACATTGTATGTTGGTGATGTAGTTTGGTAGCATCATTCATCCACCACTGTTACAATATGGGCTAGCAATTCTTTAGTTGTAGCCCATCCACTTTAAGTTTGGACGTGTTAATGAATGTTACGTCTCTGAATGTTCAGTAATTTGTTAAAATTCTAAACTTTCACTTTACACATGAATCTCATGAGGGATTCCTCGCTTTGGGTTCAGTGTTTTGCTGAACGTCTCGTGGTGAACAGACTTCAGTTAATGTGTCCTGCACGTTTAATCCTCCCCTGCAGGTCCTCTATAACACACGGCTGACAATGGCTTCTTTGTGTGATGCTAAATATCAGAACTGATGAGAACAACACATAGCGCTCATGGAAGCAGCATCAGTCTCTTCTTTCCTCTGGGACGAGAAGTAGTTAGACAACATTAAAGAGAGAAGGTTGAATGTTGGCTCGCTCTCTTGGTGATGAAGGGAAAGGATAAGTGACACTCTCTGGGGTGAGATAAATGTATTTCAATATGTGAGGCAGCTGCCCAAATGCTTCATGTCACCGCGTCCATCCTCAGAGCCTCTTCTCTTTATTTGTATTTAAGTTCTACATTCCTGGATGTTGACAAAGAACAGGTGTTTAGTTTGTTCAGGGAGATTGAGATTAGAATCCCACTGATACGAGGCTTCTGTTACCACACAAACAGGATGGTGTTTTAACAACGCACCTACTGATTGGATGATGGGTTCAGGATTATGTTCACACACTGTAAAGTTGTTGCACTAAATCTTATTCTAAAGCTTTGGGCTCTTGTAGTTATTTGGCAAAGCAGTATGTTTTTTTTTTTCTCTCAGATCTCATGGTCCTTCGAGTCTCTGATGCTTACATCATTTACATTTCATACGAATGGTTGGGCTGTATAAATAATAATAAATGAATCTGTTTAACAATTCAATAGACAAGATACTCACCCTCCCCTAAGAATGATTCTTTAATTATTCTTTTCTTCTGTTTTGGTCACAGGATCTCGGAAATTACACTAAAATGAACAAACAAGCTTTGGATGATGAGGCAATTGATACTGTTGTGCCATCTGCCCTCAGTTTTTGTGTTTCTGAAGTCATTTTATTAGTTAATGAGACTAAACGCATGGTGTAATGGTCAACACTACACCAAGTTGTTAAAGTTCCAGCATCCTCTGCTTTCAAAAGCTTTGTTTTTATTTTTTTCAAGGTCTGTTCATAAATGATTTGAGACTGCGTCGTGGGTTTGATGTGGACCTGAAGCTGAGAACTGACAGAATTAAGAGAGTAGCAGGACTGTACCGATGCTTGGTCTGGGCTTGTTTGGGTGGCCCTGTTTCAGGTCTCCAGCTCCTGTCCTACATGTTGAGAACGTTGTTCCGTGTCGCTGCTGTTCATAGTCCTGGTAATTTGTACAGCAGGAGAGTCATGGGGGTCCCAGTCGGTGTGGCTCTGGATTTCTCCCTTCATGTTTTCATCTAAGCAGATGGACTTGTTTTTGTCCCGACTTGTTTACGTTGATGCCATGTTGTAATTAGTTGCAGTTGTGTCCATGCAGATGGTTTTGTAAATTTAGAGGCTTATTTTGCCCCTTATTGTTCCTTTTGAAATGGTCTTTGGAAAACCATTCAGTGGCTAAATGGAATTTATTTCTTGGCTGTGGAGGCTCTTTACCCCGTTCTTTGTTTCCTTTGTGGGTAATCAGCAACAGGTTTGAGGATATAAATATACACTTCGATCAGAAAATAGCCCTGTGAGCTCAGAGCGATTCTGCAAAGTTGTACAGATCTTGTCGCTTAAGCTCAGACAGACTGTTCATCCAGCCATGCGTTTGTTTATGGATTGAAAAAGAATGTTATCCTATAAATCTTGTTGAAGCAAATGTAGAAAATGTTTTTTGAATTGCCTTGCATAGGGTTTGGGGGTAATGGAGGGGGGAGGTGAACATGACTGGTCCACACAAAGTGGTCTTAATCCCATCAATCTTAGAGATGAACAAGGATGGAGAATATAAACCAGGCCTTCTCATCCAACATCAGTGTCTGACCTCACGAACGCCCTTTTTGTTTAAAACTATTTTAGTGAAAAATTAGCGACCGATTTACACAGTTCACATAGAATGTCTTTAATGTTTCGGTAAATGTTTCCATACATGAGGTCACTTTTATCCAAAGTATATACGGTGTGTATATATACATATATATTATAGGATTCGAACAGAGCACAGGGTCAAGAAACGGCACCCCTGAAGCAATAAGGGTTATGGACCTTGCTCAAGTACCCACAGGGGCAACTTTGGTGGCCAGAGGGTATAATCTGCAAAATTTCAATTTGCTAAACCAACACTCTGTTACTACGCTCTCGTCTTAGGCCTCATTTATGAATGAATCATTATTAAGCGTTGTGTTATTAATCAGTTTGATTCTTGAGGCTGTGGTTGGATCGCTCTTCACTGGACAGCTGGGTTTGTGTAGCTTGGCATTGTCTCACTGCAGTTTTGCTTTTCATGTCTGAGCTCTGCTCCGTTTCCATTGTTCTCTCTTATTTAAAGCTATTTTTTAAACTATTGAACACGTACAGAATTCCTGTGTGTGGGAGCAGGTACAATGCATGGCCTTGTAGCCCGTGGTTATGACGGGAGTATGCGGTTAAACTGCATTATAGTGACACTTTTTTATAAAAGAAGCTCTATGGCTTTTGACAGAAGTTTCTTTCCAGAGCTCTGTCTGGTGAACTGTGAGTTTTACAGTCAGTAATCTAAGATCTAAGCTCCACTTGTTGTTCTTCATTATTTCAGACGTTGCATGTGTAACAGGTGATTTAGTCCGTTGCATAAAGTTTTGCTCACGCTGTGTAATCTGATGGAAATCGCCTGAGTTGCTTCATAATGCCTGACTGATCTTTGTTCAGATTGTAATAACAGGTACACAAACCCTCTCCAACCCAGACAATTGATGAACCAGCCCCAGCTTTAAACCTCACAGGGCGTGTCTGAGACGTGATCTTCGTTCAGCATGGAGCCGTGATGTTAATATGCAGTCCAGCCTGACGATCATGTGTACTTATGTAATTACTTAAAAGGCTTTACATTTCGTTACTGTAGATTCTGATGCAGGAATTAAGTGGTTGGTCAGAACAGATGGAGGGTTGTGATTTAATCAATTTGTTGTATTTCTTTTCTAAAAACAAGTGTTTAAACTTTTCGGCCCCTCGGCAAAAAAAAAAACGTTAATTAATTCATTCATTCATTCATTATCTCCCGCTTTATCCTCTATTAGGGTCGCGGTGGGGTTCCCCATGCCCATCCAGGGGAGAACGTTTCGTGCGCTGGGCAGATAGACCCAGGACAGGGTGCCAATCCATCGCTGGGCACACACTCACTCACACAGACACACTCTATATGGGGCAATTTTGAGAATTCTATTGACTTGATCCATGTTTTTGGACTGTGGGAGGAAACCGGAGAACCCGGGGGAAACCCACGCAGACACGGGGAGAACATGGAAACTCCACCCAGGTGGGGATTCGAACCGGGAATCCCTAGTGCTGAGAGGCGACCGTGCTAACCACTAAGCCACCGTGCCAGAAAAACGTTAATATGAACAGAAAAAAGTCTTTATTGTTAAAAATATACTCACTGGACACTAATCGATGCACCTCCTTGTTTCTATTCTCATTGTTTCTTTTACAACGTACAATGCATTGTCTGGTCTACTTGTAACAGTTCAATACACACCACCACATCGTTGTCACTGTGATAGAAGAATCATGCACCTAATAAATGATACCTGCTCTGGTGTCCTGTCCATTACAGAGCAGTGTGAAGTGGATTATTTACTAATAAAGTGAGTGGAGCTGATAAAAGGTGGAACCGTGGGCGTGGGGAAGGTAATAACCTCCCAACCGTTTTTTCAATGGTCTGAGCAGTCCATTTCACCAGTCAGCATGTTGTATGTAATGCAAAGCCTGTTCCTGTGTCTGATAAATGGTGTCTCCATTTCTCATTGTGTCCCATGACATGTGACATGAACCCAATGAAAAGGCTGGTGAGTGTATGAAGTGTTCATTTACAGTCTCTATTACAAACCTGAACGTGCTTTTTTTTTCATTCCGATAATATAAACCTGGTGTTTGAAGCCAGCAGAAGTCCGTTTGAAACATTTTTGTACATAAAAGGTCCGATTGGACCAGTTCTCTTTTGTCGTGACTAATCGCTTCTGGATGGACGTTGCTAGGCAACATACGAGTGTTGGTAAACATTGGCTGAAGCGCCTCGTGTATGTATTGGCATGGCTTCGGTGCGCCGCGTTTCAAACATCAGGCTCCGGTGAGTCACAAGCTGCCAGTGAAGTCTGAACACACTGACCTGCGATTTAACCTGACCTCAGATCAGTCTGCACCCTGCACCCAGGGCAAGCAGCACTCCAATAGTCCAGCTTTGCACCCCCCTCACACACCCACACCTTGGTGGATGAACACCTGCCAAAAATGCCGATGTGGCTTTAAGCCAACCCTGTGTAATGCTGCGTGCCTGGCCGCCATGTGACTGAGCACAGTCAGCTGTGTGTAAGCCAATAATCTCATCCCGCATTCTAAATGAGGCCTACAAAGTTTGTACGTTTCTAGAAACTAAGTACATATTCAGCAGCACTGCTGTGTCTGGTCCATGACATCACCTTAAATAACCGTAACATCTTCAGGACGGGCAGCACGGTGGCTTAGTGGTTAGCACGTTCGCCTCTCAGCGCTAGGGATTCCTGGTTCGAATTCCCATCTGGGTGGAGTTTCCATGTTCTCCCCGTGTCTGCGTGGGTTTCCTCCGGGTTCTCCGGTTTCCTCCCACAGTCCAAAAACATGGATCAAGTCAATTGAATTCTCAAAAAATTGCCCAATATAGAGTGTGTCTGTGAGAGTGAGTGTGTGCCCAGCGATGGATTGGCGCCCTGTCCTGGGTCTATCTGTCCAGCGCCCGAGACGTTCTCCCCTGGATGGGCATGGGGAACCCCACCGCGACCCTAATAGAGGATAAAGCGGGAGATAATGAATGAATCTTCAGGACGCTCTGTGGGCCAGTCCAGTCCTTCCACAGGAATGTCTTCCAATGTGCTAATCTCTTTATTGCACTAGTTCTAGTTGGATCGGGGGAGTTCTTCTTCCTGGGTTTCAAAGCCCAAGGTGCAGCATTGGCAGCATGGCATGACTGAACAAGATGTTCACACCCTACAAAATTAAAGTTTCCTTTAAGTACTTTTTTTTTTTTTTTTTTTTTTTTACCCAGTGTGTTGGTTTTACCCTCCAGTCCTGTGGCATCTAACCAACATTTCATTCCTTTTTTTTTTTCCCTTTCTTTTTTTCTCTTTTATTCTTCCCATCAGATTACCTCATGAACTACATGAATAAGAAGCTGGTGCACAGTTGAAAGATTCCTAATATGGTAGTTATTATTACATCATGGCTCTCTGTCTTTTTTTTTTTTCTTTCTTTCTTTATTATAACATGCTGTATTACTCTGAACGTTTGTTTTGACATGTGAGGAAACAAGGCAATGAAAAGGGTCAGAAATGGGAAGCGACACTGTTCTCGTGTATTCGGAGTTCATGTGGTATCCAGAGCTGGCGAGCGAGCCACTGCTTTAAGTGACCCTTCAGCATGGGGAAGCTATTACAGTGAGGCCCGCGCCTCCCGTCCGCCGCAGAAGCTCGGGAAGCACGAAAGTGGACGTTTGTGTTCAAATGTTTTTCTAATGGCTTCAGCGCTGATTTAAAACATGCTTAAATTAGTGGGTGTTCCTAATAAAGCCCTTGTTAAGAGTGAGGAGTTACAGTTTAAGGTGTGTAAGTGATGCAGTTTGAAGATGGAGCTGTTGCATCATTAGCGTGTTCTCTCTTATATCAGAATCAGAATCAGAATATCTTTATTGTCATTATACCAGGTATAACGAAATTAAGGTGCCATACTTTTCGGTGTCACATACATAAATTTAAACAGATAAAGATTTAAAAGAGTTTTAAAAGAGTACACTATAATTTACAATTTACAAAAAAAAATTGAAAGAAAGAAAGAAAGAATCTTATTTACAATAGTGTATAACAATGTTTAACCTGAGTTTGAATTGTATTTATATATTGCACGTTTTTTATTTCTTTATTTTTATTGCACGTTCAAAAATTGCACCAAAAATTGCACATTCAATAGTGAATTATGACTGTAAAAAAAAAATTTACAATGCACCATTTAGTGTTCGTACAGCGGTTGGGTAAAAGCTATTTCTGAGCTGGTTTGTTTTTGTTTTTATTGCTCTGTAACGTCTACCTGATGGTAACAGTTCTAGGAGATGGTGACCGTCTGTAATAATTTTGTGAGCTCTCTGCAGACAACGAGAACTGTGTAGATCCTCCAGGGTGGGTAGAGAGCATCCAATGATCTTCTCTGCAGACCTCACGATCCTCTGTAGTTCTTTTCTCTGTGCTGCAGTGCAGCTGGAGAACCACACACAGAGTCCGTGAGTGAGGATGCTCTCTATGGTGGAACGGTAGAAGGACACCAGCAGTCTTCTGGTGGTGTCTTATAAGTCAGTCTTATAGAACCTCAAACTTAACTCAACTCTTGATATGAAACATTCGAACCCTTTTGTTTGACCTCATCTTCATCTTGTATGTATGTTTGTTTGTATACTAAAGTTACAACAATTGTATTTATTATCCTTTGTGTAAAACCTGGCGTGTAGTAAAGTATTTTAATGTTTCGTTTGATCCTAATGGTGGCTTTTTGCTTGACATCAGAATTAAAGACCCGCTGAAATATAATCATTGCTCTATTAGGTTTAGCTCCGCTGGTTTGAAACGCTTCCCGTTTATTGCTCATTTATTTGATTCATAACCCGGAGGCTTGCTGCACACTAAACGAGTGCACTGTGATGACTGCAGCAGAGGCTGCCGCATGCCATGTGACCATGTTTGAAGGTTTTTATCAGCAGACAAAGTCCACATTATCTGCCCAAGTCACATTGGCCACCGCACCCGCCAGCAGGAACCACTTCCTTCAGTGGCCTCCCCTTCATCTGCAACAGTGCAGCCCAGTCATTTCCATTTGCTCATCCATGGCTGGCACTTAGTCACCGGGGGATTGCCGTGCACTTTGACCCGTCTGGGTTCAGGCCCCATCTCTGAACATATGGTCTAATCTGGGGTCATTTCAAGTCATGAACTCCATGGCATTCCATTGTGTACCATTAAGGGTGTGACTTCAGAAATAGTATTGCTTTACAACTTGTGGGAAATATGGTCACATGACCTTTTAGCAGGAATATAAAGGTAGGTTGATTTAGTTAGCTTTGTTTATAGGGAGGTACCAGTTTACTTACTGTATAGGGTTCAAGTCATGTCATTCCACTGTATTTAAACTTTCAGCATGTGTTCATTTAAACTGTATGAAATTATAGCAATGCAGTTGGAATGCACTTTTTTTGGAAGTGTGTGAGAGACTCCTGAGGGCCAGACAGAGACGTCCATGGGACCTGATGTGGACCCAGGGCTGTAAAATGCTCACGTTCAGGAATACATGACTCAATTTTAGAGAAGATGCCGATTATAAAGTCGACGTCTCCTGATTGGTGGACGTTGCAGAGGTTTATCACGTCGGTCAGTTTTTGATTCCTATGTGAGGCGAGCGACGGTCCTCTTTGTGTAAAATCTACACATCGTGCATTTCCGTGGTTTTCCCCTCGTTCTCCCGGAATCCTCCCACATTCTGCAGACATGCTGATGGGTTTAGTGGAGAACTTCAGAATCGAAAATCAAACCTTAAAGAGACCATCAGGCAAGTTTCAGCAGAACTCAGAGGCGCTACGTGTAAAATCTCAGCAACTCTAAGCTTCACCTGTCGAGTCTAATGTTGTTTTCATTTTGTCCTGACGTGTGTGTGTGTGTGTGTGGTGGGGGGGGGGATTGAAACACTTTTTACAATAAGGATAATTTATCTGTCAGATGGTTAATTCCCGGCTCTCTAATAACAGTAACATCTGAATATTGAATTATCTCAGCCTTTACAATCGCACAAAAGCCATCGTCACGCCTCGTCACATCTTTGTGGCTCCTCTGTTCAGCTGGAATGAATAATTAGTTCGTGATCTGATGATAAGGTTTTGCAAATCTTAAATTCAGGACTCTTCTGGAACCAGTCCGGTTCCTTCACAAACACTCATTCAGTAATACCCTTCCATTTACTTCGTGCAGCAATTAGGAATTCTTCGAATGCGGTGGTTTTGTGGTGTGTGTGTGTGTGTGTGTGTCAAATTCCGGGACTCGCAGATTGCATTGCATACAATGTGTTTACTGGTGTATCGTCCATCTCTTGATGCTGTCATCACTGTCCTCTGTTCATGGTTCATATCTCGCCTCGTCTCAAATAACGGCATGTAGACCATTAGTGGAACCTCTGGCAGGTGCCTTAATTATTGCTCCAGAGTGCCGTCCCTTTATCCACGCCACACTGTGTCTCATCACGCTTGGTAATTAACACATTTCTGTTATGGCTTGTTCCATTGTTGTATTCAGGTGGTTGATCATGTATGATGATGCAGGTTTGTGGTTGTATATTGTACATCATGTTGTATATTGTTTCTCTGTGCAGATATGAGACGGGTGGTGCGGCAGAGTAAGTTCCGACATGTGTTCGGTCAGGCAGTGAAGAACGACCAGTGCTATGATGACATCAGGGTGTCCCGAGTGACGTGGGACAGCTCCTTCTGTGCCGTCAACCCCAGGTTCGTGGCAATCATAGTGGAGGCGAGCGGCGGTGGAGCTTTTCTTGTCCTGCCTCTTCATAAGGTAAGAAATAAAAAGCTGAATCGTTTTTCCGTTGACTTTTTAAAAAAATATTTTGCTCAGTCAATACACACAGAAACTAGTAACACGATACTTACACTGAACTTCTCTCCATCAAAAAGTATCTGCAGAGTGCCAACATATTGGCAGAGGGATCAGGTAACGTCTGTTACTCAGTAATATAAGCAGCTTAGGTTTCCAACTTTTAAAAAAAAAATTTCTTAATGTACAGTTCGACCTCTTGTGACCTTTTTGCTGTCGGTCTCAGTCTGCGTAAGCGTTCAACATTGAGACGGGATGTGAAAGCAGTCGCTGTGTAAAGTTAAAAGATTTGCTGTGAGATCAACTGTTTCTACTGAGACTCTCGTGCTTCTGTAGTGTAAACAACACGCCCCTATTGTTTGCACTGATGGCTCCTCTTACCGAACTAAACCTGATCTCAGGTCAGTGAAAGGGAAGTGGCGTTTTTGATTTTCTCTGCATTGTTAATAATTAAAGTCAGACACGTGGACGTATAAAAAAAAAACGAGGATTTATTTTCATTCATATGTTAGAGGCTTGAAGTTCTGTTCCCTGATTTTGATCTAATAATTATACTATGGTTCATATACATATTGTTTAAATCAGTGGTTCTTGAAATGTTCAGACCAAGTTCCATCCATTTATCAAACCAAAACCTCAGGGTACCGCCTGTGTTTTCGTCCTGGAATGATTTGGCAAACATCAATTAGATGTGAGTGTATGTTAAAGCAATAAGGTACGAAAGGACGGCATTCTGGTGAAGTCACAGGAAACAGGTGTTGGATGTGAAGCGGCGTATAGTTCCACCTCTTTCCTGTGATTTACTCACAATAAAGCACTCGAGGTTGGGAATCTTCAGTATTTCAGCTGCACAGACACAGAGATACTGATGTTTAATACATATACAGACAGATGGTCACATGATGGGTCACTTGGGTCAGCTGAATGACTAAATGAATGGAACACGACTGGGTGAACTCTCTGTTGCGTCCATTAGGAAGTCATTCCATTCTATATTTCTGATCCCGTGTTCATCAATATTTTGTGATAAGATCACATGACTTCACCTTGATGTAAAAACATCTCCTCTGAATCTGGCGTTTGTGTGCGTGGAATTATTTATACATCAGGTCAGCCAAACCCCATTTACCTAATGTTCTACTAACTCTTGTAAATGATCACTTGTGCCAGTAAGTAGGGAAGAGGTTTTATTTGGCTCTGCCCCCGATCTTTAATGTTCTAATGTCGCGTTTCATCTGATAGAGGCTGATTTATTGCTGTTATGTTCGTAGATAAAACAGAGTCTCGTCTAGATTACAGAAAGCGTCTAAATATACAGTAAATTCAAATAATGAGTCAACCGTGACTTCAAAAAGTATTTAAAGTAACTGATTAATATTAAATATGTTGAACCAAACATAAATGTTAATGTAAATGATCAGTCTCTGTGTAAATGTATTAAAGTAAACTCATACTGAGCCGGACGAACAGAATCAGAACGTCGTGATTTGGTTATTTTACTGCGTGCACTCGGTCAAAAAGGTCTGTATTATAACGGAACGAATAAACAGTTCTGACACATGGATACCTCTGGGGGGGGTTACAGTCAGGGTTGGTGCTCTTAAGAAGCTGTGGATCAATTCGGCTTCTGTCTGAAACCTGATCTGTTAACATCTCCACACAATCGGACTCTCTGATCCGAGGATCAGTCTGTGAAGTCTCTACAAATAAAGATGTACGATGTTTGATGAGCTGAGGATCACTAAGGTTGGGTACTTAAGTCTCCACCCCCACCACCACCCTCACCACCTCCACCACCCTCACCACCACCACCACGGTCTCAGAGTGCAGTCTGCTAAATATCATGAATAAATGTTGCGACGGTGGATCCTGAAATCTGTTTAACAATGTCTCAATGAAAATCCCTGCTGAGTGAGTGTGTGTGTGTGTGTGTGTGTGAGTGTGTGAGAGTGTGTGTGTGTGTGTTGCTCTCTGAGACCTGGAGTGCATGATCTCTTTTTATCATACTTTTCAGAATGAATTTAACACACGTTCAAATCTTCCAAACTTCTTTTGTGCCTGCCTTTCTGCTGACACACACACACACACACACACACACGTACATCATCTGTGTGCAGCCCTCCTAGCCTCCCTGTTCTGTGGGTGATCCTTTGTTCTCTCATGAGCATCCGAGGCTTTTGTCTCCAGCTTCTGTTTAACTCACGCCTTCAAACTCTCACCAACTTTCTCTACCGGTTCTGCAGCTTTACTTCTCTGTTTGATTTTTCTGACATGCCCATCCTGATGTCACGAGGCTGATGGAAACTTTTCATTCTCGCTGTTCTGGACTTTATTTTTGCAAATGTTTTTTTTATGATATTTTAAAGTCATTTTAACTGAACTGTGGGTTTTGCATGTTCTGAGTCCCTCAGTCATCGCATCATCAGTCGGTCCGTCGTTGACCGGTTTGGTCACTCGTTTAATCTGAGCGGTTTCCTTGTTCGTCTGTTGGTTTGCTCGCTCAGGGGGTCCCTCCGGATGCTGACTTGATTGTGTTGATGGCAGTGTGTTTTACTTTTTCATGAGTAAGAAATTCAAATCAATTGGTAAATAGTTTCTGATTCACGTCAAAGCTCTTCTTAAGCATCAGTCCATCTGACCCCAGCCCTCAGCCTTTCCCGGTCTGCGTGGGAGGCGCACCATCATGACTCAGCCACTTTTTGTTCTTCCTGATTTCAGAGATGGTAGTTAGTGAGGGGGTGTGTGTGTGTGTGAGGGCAATATTTAAATGACTTCAGACTGGAGTTCTGCACCAACTATTTACACTCTCACCCTTCGCCTGTCAGAGGCTGACACGGTCTCTTATTATCATATGAAGGAATCGGCAGGAGGTCCTCAGCTCCACCACCCCCTCCGTTACTCTCACACATTCCTGCTGTCCATTCTGCTTCTGTCCACTGAATGAAGGCAGGAGAGAAAACTCTTCACACATTTATCAGCCGTCTCCATCTCCCAGCGAGTGACGTGCAGTCTGCGCCGATGAGGAACCATCAGAAAAATCACTAATTATATTATTGCAGGGGGCGGCACAGTGGCTTAGTGGTTTAGCACGTTTGCCTCTCAGCGCTAGGGGTTCCCGGTTCGAATCCCAATCTGGGTGGAGTTTCCATGTTCTCCTCTCAGCGCTAGGGGTTCCCGCTTCGAATCCCAATCTGGGTGGAGTTTCCATGTTCTCCTCTCAGCGCTAGGGGTTCCCGCTTCGAATCCCAATCTGGGTGGAGTTTCCATGTTCTCCTCCCAGTGCTAGGGGTTCCCGGTTCGAATCCCAATCTGGGTGGAGTTTCCATGTTCTCCTTTCAGCGCTAGGGGTTCCCGGTTCGAATCCCAATCTGGGTGGAGTTTCCATGTTCTCCTCTCAGCGCTAGGGGTTCCCGCTTCGAATCCCAATCTGGGTGGAGTTTCCATGTTCTCCTCCCAGCGCTAGGGGTTCCCGCTTCGAATCCCAATCTGGGTGGAGTTTCCATGTTCTCCTCTCAGCGCTAGGGGTTCCCGGTTCGAATCCCAATCTGGGTGGAGTTTCCATGTTCTCCCCGTGTCCGCGTGGGTTTCCTCCAGGTTCTCCGGTTTCCTCCCACAGTCCAAAAACATGAATCAAGTCAATTGAGTTCTCCAAATTGCCCCATATAGAGTGTGTGTGTGTGTGAGTGAGTGTGTGCCCAGCGATGGATTGGCGCCCTGTCCTGGGTGTATCTGCCCAGCACCCGAAACGTTCTCCCCTGGTGGGGAATGGGGAACCCCCCCGCGACCCTAATAGAGGATAAAGCTGAAGATGATGGATATTATTGCAGCGTCTGAAGTGCCTTCACTCTGTGGGGCGTTTAGATGTTTGCTCACGTGATCTTTTCCTGCTCAGTTAGCAGATTCTCAGAGAGGAAGAGCGAGACGGAAAGAGGAAGACAGACGAGGGAAGACCGACGGGAGGAAGAGACGAAATTGAGAGAGGAAGTAGAACTTCAGGGTCTGTACAGGATCCTGTTTTTAAAGTGGAACAGAGGGGGGGGGCAGTTAAACGTGCTGCAGGTCTCTGTGTGATTGTGGTTTTGATTTAGTAAAGTCCTGGCCGTGTTCACTTTATCTGTTCTATCCGTGTTCTATACGTTCTGCGTGACGGACGGCGCGTGTCATTCCAGATCAGATCTGTATTCCTGACGCCTCTTCCTGCTTTTCCACTCCGAAGGCCACCGATTGCAGATTTTACCATATATGGTCAGACTCGGCTCCCCGCCTGTCAGCCTTCCAGGCCGGCTTCCTCTTGCTTTCCCATTGGCTAGTCTTCGGGGCCATCGACCAATCTCGGCCCATGGACCCGCTGACGAGGCTGAGGGGGGCGCCGTGCAGATTTCTTCTCTTTCTGTCTGAACCACTTTAAATGCAGCTCAATGGGAGATGAGAACGTCACTTTAAATGCAGCTCAATGGGAGATGAGAACGTCACTTTAAATGCAGCTCAATGGGAGATGAGAACGTCTCTTCATTCTGCCCTACATGCTCTGTATGTGGGTTCCATTTCAGTGATGTAGTCAGATACATCTGCAGCTACAAGGAATAAAGAGCAATTAAAAATGACTTCATTCCTAATCCTTAATCTCGCATTGACGGATTAGTCTCACTGAATCACAATTAGTGTGTCCACTGACCCCAGAATGACAGGAACCTAAAATGCCCTCTGCGTGCGCATATTAAATGTATTAATGCCTGATTACACGCCCAAAACCTGCTGTAAAAATGTGAAGTTACACACATTTGAAGGATCACATTGTGCAATATATATTATAATATTTTATATATATATATATATATATATATATATATATATATATATATATATATATATATATTCATTCATTCATTATCTCCCGCTTTATCCTCTATTAGGGTCGCGGTGGGGTTCCCCATGCCCATCCAGGGGAGAACGTCTCGGGTGCTGGGCAGATAGACCCAGGACAGGGCGCCAATCCATCGCTGGGCATACACTCACACACTCAAACACACTCTATATGGGGCAATTTAGAGAACTCAATTAACTTGATCCATGTTTTTGGACTGTGGGAGGAAACCGGAGAACCCGGAGGAAACCCACGCGGACACGGGGAGAACATGGAAACTCCACCCAGATGGGGATTCGAACCGGGAATCCCTAGTGCTGAGAGGAGAACATGCTAAACCACTAAGCCTCCGTGCCGCCCACATATATATTTATTTATATATATATATATATATATATATATATATATATATATATATATATATATATATATATATATTTTATATATAATATTTATATATAATATTATTTACATGAAGTGCAGTAGTAACAGTAACCAGTGCAGTGAATACTGATGTGTAAATGAACATAAATATAATGTGAATTAATGATAATTGGCTGCTTCGTTTGACTGACATCTAACAAGAACCTAGATTTGTTGGTTTCCCTGGATTCACCTGATAAAACTTTAACTATTTGCCCCAGTCAGATTTTAAATATCTGTGTGTCGATATAGACTAATTTATTTTACATTCAGGTAATTTGATTATGAATTAACCCAGGTTAACTGTAGGAGGATGTATGCGTCTGGAGATTCGCTCTGTTTTCTTTTTTTTTTGCTTTAATGTGAGCCAGTGACTCAGAGCCAGGATAAAACACTCAGCGTCTCAGCGTAAGAACAAAGACTGACGGACACATGAAAAAGAAAGAGAGGTCTGATGCATCGCTCCCCAAAAATAAAACCCTCTATTAGACAGAGCTTGGTCTTCTCCCAAAATAAGACCTCTTTAGTTAATATGAAACGAGGAGGCCACAAGGAAACCACATTTGCAGCTTGTTGGATTCATGGCATCTTGGTGTGAAACTGACCAGGTTTGAGCCATCTGCTCCATCACTGCTTCCTCCCCAGCACATGCTAGATAGATATTTCTATTACAGTCTAATAATCTATTAGTGCAGTTATTTCTTTTAATGTGGAAGATGTTTGTTCTATCTCAGTTCTGTTTATTAAATGAATCACAGAGCTGATTATTTAACACCTCATTAACACACAGGAAAGTCTTTAAAGGGAAACTATGGCCTGTTGGCTTCAATGCCATCAAAACACACGCTGATTATTTTTGGGAGCAATTAGAATTCAGCCCTCGTTTTCAGATTCTCGTGAAACGTCTGAACCGTAGATTCTGAGTCATTTAACTTATTTTTCTACATTTTCGTCGCCCTCTTGCTGAACTTCGTCTTAGATGTCAGGTTTGCTTTGCTCCGCTCGGCTCTTTTATGGCCAAGTTTTCAGATCGTTAAACTGCAGGGTAAAGGCCTCCTGCTCTCAGCTTGAACCCTGCAAGTGGAATGTAGGGTGGTGGTGTTGTGTGGTTGCCAATGGGTTCGATGATGGTAGTCCTGAGCTAGTAAAGAACTGAATTATGGTATGTGTGGTGATGTTTATGTGAACGCACTTTTCACACCGTGTTGATTTTTCCTAGAGGACTCTTCCTTTTTTTTTTCCAGTTTGTGCAAAGGTGCTTTAGAGAGACGTTTGAAAGAAACTTGTGAAACCTGGAGTGTTTTACTGTTTATCTGAACAGTAGGAACATTTCTTTAGCTGTCTATCAAACAGTGGGGTGGGTAATACCAAATGCAAATGTTTATTCTGGAAGATTTATTGATTATAAACCCTAATGGTCTCCGTATGATTTGTACTTTTGAGCTGATGCCTTGTGCTTTTTGTTTTTTAGTACGGAGTACAGCTTCAATGTTACGAAGCTGAAATAGTAACTCATATAATGGAGTTTCTAGTGGAATCAGCTTTTTTTTCTCATCCAGTGGAAGCTTTTCAGTCTTTTTAATGTAAATGTTAAGGATTATGTACTACATGACCGAACACCGTGAGGATCGGAGACGTCATCAGACACATGAATTAATTTATACGCTGTCTGCTGTAACTGCTGGCGGACTCAACGCTTTGAGCGTTCTTACCTGTTGCTCTCTCTCTCTTTCATTCTACATCACACCTCTCTTTAAATACCTCCACACAGACCGTTACCTACAGCCGATTCTTCCATTACCCTCCTCATGCCCTCATCTCCTCATCTTTCCGCAGCCAGCATCTACATACATCCCGTGCTTCCTCCAGTAGACATTGAGCTGCCTGCATCCTCCGACAGACAGAGGCATATTTCTGTCATAACTCCCCGATGCTCTGCACCCATAAAGAAATGAAATTTGGTGTTTGTCTGTAATATGTGGACTGTTAACAGAATTATGTTACTATAATATAAATATACTTCCATTTGCCTGCTTTAGACTTTCATATAATACACTGATGCTGGGGTTGTATAAAGGTTTTTTTTGTACAGGTTGGTAAATGACAGAATGCCTGATTATGAATGGTTTGCCTTCTGTGAATCATCATGGCCTGAATGGCTGGGCCTCATTCTATATTTCTTTCTTAGTGTGTTTTATATGACGGCTCAGATTCCACTGTACTTCATTCCAGCATGAGTGTTTCCACCCGTCGTGGAAGCCACAGTGGCCGGGTGTTGACACTGTAACTGCCTATCAAGCATGTTTTACATGTCTTTGGTTAATGGAAAGGGAAAAAGGCTTTGCTTCGCATTCTCTCTGATTCTACTGTTTTCTCATCTCACTATTTTAATCAGGTTTATTTATTGGTTTGTGGCATTAAAATAGAACAGTAGTTAGCACTTCTACCTAACAGCAATAAGACACGGGTTTGATTCCCAGTTGTGTAAAACCGAGTATCTCATTGTGTGGAGTCTGCATACAACCCCCCCACAATCTTGTATGTGTTTTATTCTAAGGGACATTGGTTTCCTCTCGTATACCATGGCAGCAGGTAGATTGGAGTGTCTGAAGTTAAATAAATATTAGTTATAAATAGAAATGTTTCAGAATTGCCATAAATGTTCAGAAACTGATGGACTTGTGGAGTTTTTGCATCAGTCTCTTTGTGACCATTTATCACGCAGTAGCTTTTAACTGAAGGGCTGTTTAGATGGAGGCCATGACCTTCTCATGACACGGTTCAGTGTCTGACCCCTAAAATCCACCCCACCCCCGTCTTTCTGCTTGACGACGTGGACCAAGTGAATAAGATGTTTCTAGGTTGTATTTTTATTTTAAATCCAGTACTTTGGTTTTAAGGACCTGCTGTACAGTGTACACGGTTATGTTTGCTAGATGTACAGCTGCATTGTGCACACTGTGAGTAAGCAGGAACATTTACATACATGTCTATTTCAAGTGTAAATTTGAATGAATTTTGTCTTTAGATAATCGTAATCATTTAGGAAGTTAAAAGAAGACATGATGATGATGTTGATCCTGATCCTGGATCAGGACAATAACCCTGAATTGCAGCTTGAATATAAATGAGTGCAGAAGCTCAGATCAGTGTTTTCACTGAATAACTTCTCAAAGTGCAGCAGTTGCTCTGACCTTTTCAGATCTCAGGTCTCACTGATGTCAGATCCCAGCAGGCATGGCTTCGGTCAGACAAAGCCGTGGCAGTCAGACACTTTGCAGCGGTCTAATCACCTGCTCACACACCGGGTCAAAGGTCATGATCCGAAACACCCAGGGGGTGAGGTGTCAGCTGTTGGGATTCAAGGCTGTTAAGTTCCACTGAAAACAGGAGAAAAAAACGCGAACCATTCTTTTATTCTCAACAGCCCTCTCCACCCTGACCCTCCATTTATGTTTATATTGAATGATAAAACATTATTACAGACACAATTTAAAAGGTGTTAATTGGTCAGTCTGTAATTAAAAACATCCTCACAACATAATGCTGCCACCGGCATTCACACGCTACGCAGAGTGTTGTGTTTTCACCAATCAAATCGCAGGATTCATCATGATGTGATTCAACCATGAGGATATGTTCTGTCCTGCAACTAAATCAGTTGTTGGACCCTCAAACTAAACTATATGGACAAAAGTATTAGACCACACCCTCTAATCATTGAATTCAGGTGTTTCGTAAAGTCCTATTTTTACAATCCACAAACAGCTTTAATCTGCACTCTGAAAAGCCGATCATGAATCCAAACCGGCTGCTGAACTAATAAAAGGTTTGGGTTTTAATGTGACGAAAGGAAAGGATTCTGATGAACGACAGTATGATGTTCTGTTGGCTCTGTAACTGTAAATTATCTCTCAATGTTTACATACTTTTGATGCGGCGCTCAAGAGAATTTTAAGACTTGAGAACCTACGCACTGCACTTAGTTATATTTTGCACCTTTACCTGAATATTTTCACTGAAGTATCTGCTTTTATAGGCGAGTCTTTTTAAGAACCTAGCATCTGCCCATGTGCTGCTCCGCAGCTCGCGTTTACAAATTTGCAGGCTTGTAAGTCTTAGCTCATGCCACAGGAATGCCATCTGCAAATCGACTGCTGGTGAAGACGGGAGTTAAAACAAGGCTTTGAACGTCGTTGACCGTCAGAAATCCTGTAATGTAACCGATTTCATATTCAATCCTGTGGATCTTTGTTGCTCTGATGGAGTCAAAACTATTATACAGATTTTTTTAAGAATTTTATTTCAGTGAGAAGAAAAACTGTGACGTCAGAACATTGCTGAGTTAATGCACATATATGCACATAGTAGGCGTGTGCAAAGGTAAACCTGGCAGAAGACTGACCTGATGTTTGGAATTTTTGTGTAGAGGTTACGATGTCTTATCTGTAAACTTTTGCTAGTCCATGCCTGCAGTTTTAAAGCGCGTTGGCCGCAGTTTTTAAGTTCCCAGATGTTTTCGATATGTTACAACTGCTACAAGATTCCGATCTCCGTCTTTTTATAAGAGTCTACTGTTGTAGAAGTGGCATTATTGGTCATTTCCTCATCACTGCAGAATTATATTTCAAATTACAGTAATAAACTCATAACACTGTCGGTGCTTCTGCACTATATTTTGGTTTAATATGTTAAAATTATTTATTAATTTATTTTAAGTTACATTAGGCGATTTTGTAGATACTCACAAAAAGACTTACAAGCATCTCAATGATGAGTCAGGGTTCGAGATCACTTCAGCACCCCAGGAGGAAATGAGGGGAACCCTGGACAGGCGGGTTTGAACCGTCAACCTTCACAGTGATAACCTCAAAGTAGGGGTGTCTTCAACTAAGGATTTTCATAGTCGAATCTGATTCGTCAGATTTTCCCTATAGTCGACTGATAGTCGAATCAGTTAAAATTTCACCACAAGATGGCGCTATAAGCGTGGTTTTTAAAAAAAGATTTTAAAAATATTTTACTTACATTTGGAACTAACTGCAGGGGGAGCTTTATTAATGTGTAGCCTATTGTTAAAACACACACATCATAAAAAAAAAAAATTTAACAGAAATTGGGATGATTTTATTTGACAAAAGGCTATATATATAACGAAAACAAAGACATTTCATGTAAAAACTAATGCTTAGCAGCAGCCATGGGCACCCCCATGTGGTCAAAATGGTACAATCGCCTATGAGGTTCATAGTCGACTGCGGTTCTCCGAATCGAATCGTCGAATCAGTGAATATTGCAGCTCACCCCTACCTCAAAGTATATGCTACATGTGTGTTGATTAATTTTTATTAAGGCTGTAGTTGCTATGGTAATAGAACCAACAGTAAAACCAAATAAATTATCTAAATTGGGGACAAAACAGTAAAGCAGATGAGTTTGAACTGATGTGAATCATTCTTCAAACCAGTTCCACCATCAGCAGCTGCTTGTCACGACAAGTACAGTTTTCCTTCGAAACTTAGATTAAGCACTTTAAAGTTTTCCTCCTGTGTATTTATTTCTGTTCATGAAAACCCTTGTGGATCTTGTCAGGCTTCAAACTGACGGCTTCATCCGAGGTTGATCTAACAGTGAGGTGTCTGAATCAGATTCATCACTGAAGCCCCTCACACACACTTATACCTTAAACCTGAACTTTTGTGAGTTGTGTGTAAGCACTGAATCTGCCGGGAAGTTTTAGTTTGTTTGAGAATAATTCTTATTTTAAAATGCAAACTCACTGTACAGTTCTGACCTGGATTAATATTTCCTTCATCTTGTTTCTTTCTGTGTAGTCGGGCCGTATAGACAAGTCTTACCCCATGGTATGTGGACACACAGGGCCGGTGTTGGATATTGATTGGTGTCCCCACAATGACCAGGTGATCGCCAGCGGCTCGGAGGACTGCACAATAATGGTACGTTCCAAATTCCATCTTTATTCCCATTTTCTTTTATTTTTGGATCTGACAAAAGATTGTCACCTTCACTCACTGGCCGTTTTATTATCTACATCATTCTGATTCTACACACATTCCACACCACCGATGTGTAGTCCTGCGGTTTCTCTACATACCTACAATGAGGGATGTTGCTGTGTCTGATCAGTCTGATGAAAAGTATGTAGAGAAACTACAATCTGTAATTGTAAACTACAAAGTCCATTTATGAGTATAGAGAAAACAAAGCTCTGTCATGAAGTGGCTTGTAGGTGTATATTTATTGGTAAAATATAGATAATTAATACAATTATTTTGTTAATTTTGTCATTTTAATGTAAATATTACCAGCAGCCAGTTTACTGTGCTGATAAACTACATCGCAGAAAAGCTATGGATTCATGAGCTGTGACACTGGAACAATGGAGCGAGACTTTAATCTGAGTTTATAACAAAACTGGTGTTTGTTAATCTACTCTTAAAAACTGTAGCATGTAGAGGCGACTTTAGACATGCTGAGCTGAGCGTTTGTCTCTGAAACGTAATGAGCCTGGGCTGAACTGCTGCATCAGATCAGGCTGATCTGTCAGATCTAAACCTGTTGGACACGTTTAAAGCACTTTGCGCATCATTATCAGTGCACCACCACGTGATGGACGTGTCACATGACGCAGTCTGCAGAAAAGACTCACGCATTTCTACAAAGCAGCCGAATGGAAATCCGTTCACAGTGAGCTGCGTGATCATTTCCAAACATCAGTCACACCAAAGGTCTGTGGCTCATGTGCTTGAGTTAGACTAAATCAACCTGAATCAGACCTAAATAAACCTGTCCAACACGCATGAGGTCAGTGAAGGGATAGGAATCAAATCTACAGCGTACACGTTCCTAAATGAAGTCATTATAATAAAGGTGCAGTGTTGAATTGGGTCAGTATCTTGTGTTTAATTTTAAATTTACCTTCAGTTCGCTGGTACGACCTCCAGTCCCAGTTTGTCCGGTGTCCCCTGGAGAAACGTCCAGCCGTGATCGACACGAAAGGGTTACACGCAAAAATGGACATGCAATAGTATTCTTGTTTCTAAGGTTCATTAATGGTTACACTCCTTCCTGCCATATAAGGTATATCATGCTGCATTGTGCTTCCTATTTGGCAAATATGTGCTTCCCCTAGCAATACGAAAAAACAACCTTCATTATCTTACAACCCAGTTCCTGTTTAGCGACAGGCAGACACATGAGCAAGTGCAAAACTTTGGAGCCATCACGCCGTTTTGGTCACATTTGGAATTTTTTTTTAGACACAGCAGACAAATTAGAAGCTGAACTTTCAACTCAATCCACCTATAAAATTATAAGTGCACTGGCTATTAACTGCGGTATTCCTGATGAAGGTCTCCACTCTGCGTTTCCAGGAGTTTTTAAGTGGATGGGTGGTTTTTTTAAGTGTTGATGGATGTCCGATTTTTAACTCCTTTAAGAATAGTTCTAATTTAAATCACATCCATAAGAATGGGCACATAACAGTTCAGTTCTTTAATACATTTTTTTAAAATAATTAGAGTTATAGTCTGTTTTTGCAGCGTTACGTGGGGATTGGTTAGGCGTGTTGGGTGCTAGACTGGGATTGGCATGGTGGGGCAACCCTGTGTTTGGTAGCCAGTCACTGTGTGGAGGATAAACTGTTGCTGTTGCTAAGAGTGGTCAGAAGATCATAATGGGCTCAATCGTAGTTACATACCGCTGCAGCAGGTGTCCCAGGTGCAGATGGTAACGACTGAGGCACCATGTTCCCAATTATAACCCCACACATGGCTGTTTAAGCGCAAGTACATTTACTGGATGCAAACAAAATGTTCATAAAGTTGCGTGTTTTAAAGAGCATATGAACTTACTGTACCGAGACGTTTGCAGGCAGTTTAGTTGAAGACTGGACCGGAGGGAGTGTTGATACAGCTGGAATTTTTATTTCACACAAGACAGTTATTTGCACAAGCAGGTGTGAAATCCATACACATCTGTCTCTGTCTAATCCAGCCCTGATCATGCGCTAAATCTGGAACGAGGGCTGATATTCGAATCAATTGTTTACTTTAAAAGGAGACTTCTATTGTAACACCGTAATTCCACTGTAATTGTGGAACTGAAACACAAGCCTGGGGTGAACATGAGACTCGCTGGATTGCCAGAGTGCCAGAGGCTGATCTAACGCCTAAAGAATGCTGAAAATAACATTAAGGGTGGGGTATAGACATGGGATGCCTACATGGCAGCACAGCTTTTAGAGTGAAACAGTAATAAAACGGCCTGTTTGTTTAAACTGGTTGTAGATCCTAAAATTATGACCCATCGCTGAAATGTAGCGGCATCGTGCTGATTGGAAGTGTGTACTTTGGTAGGTTCAGTCTGAGGTGAGCTTTGTTGATTTCAGATTAAAACTCAATAAATAAGCATTATGGAGGTTTGTAACCATGCAGCAATCTCTGTAATCTCTGCTGCCCCCTTCTGTTTACTTGTTGCATCTGACTTTACCGTATAGAAATTCACCTTACACGACAAATATATATATATATATATATATATATATATATATATATATATATATATATATATATATATATATATATATATATATATATCATTCATTCATTATCTCCCACTTTATCCTCTATTAGGGACGCGGTGGGGTTCCCCATGCCCATCCAGGGGAGAACGTCTCGGGCGCTGGGCAGATAGACCCAGGACAGGGCGCCAATCCATCGCTGGGCACACACTCACTCACACAGACACACTCTCTATATGGGGCAATTTGGAGAATTCAATGGACTTGATCCATGTTTTTGGACTGTGGGAGGAAACCGGAGAACCCGGAGGAAACCCACGCAGACACGGGAAGAACATGGAAACTCCACCCAGATGGGGATTCGAACCGGGAATCCCTAGCGCTGAGAGGAGAACGTGCTAACCACTAAGCCACCGTGCCGCCCATACATATATATATATATATATATATATATATATATATATATATATATATATATATCACTACTAATATCATTATAACATAATATAATTATTAGTATTTATGAAATTTAAAGTTAACACTTGTGGATTCAAAATTACTTGTACTACTGCTGCTATTTAAAGAAAAGCATTTTTGTGTTCTGCCATGACTGTGACCCTGCGCACAACTTAACTCAACTTAAACAACTTAAAATTAATTCTATTAATTCTCGTTCCACTTTAGGTGTGGCAGATCCCTGAGAATGGCCTGGTGACCTCTATGTCTGAGCCCGTGGTGGTTCTGGAGGGTCACTCCAAGCGAGTGGGCATCGTCACCTGGCACCCAACAGCCCGCAACATTCTCCTTAGTGCTGGTGAGTTCCAATTCACCTCTCCTTCTCCCTGATGTCACATGAATGTTATCTGATTAATGCTGCAGAAATGGTTCGAGTGTGGATTGTGTTTTGTCGGTCGTGTGTTCGAATGCAGAACACATCCAGTGCAATCAGGCGGGGTTTAATTTGTATATTGTCAGTATATCATTCTGTTTATTTGCTGGTTAGGGGACGGACACCTCGCTGGTTTTCTTTGCCAGTCAGTTTAAGTTCAGCTTAAATAAAAATGTTATTGTTTTTAAACCTGGGTCCAAATTTAGCAAATGATCAGATTTTGAGTTGAATCTGAAACCAGCATCCACAGAACGGCTTTACAGTGGAATCCTCCGGTGTAATCATCCATGTCATAGTGAATGGCTGGGTTTATCCCACTGTCGCACTGACATCATGGAAAGTATCTCTCTGTTTACATTAATAACCACATAGCGCTCACCTCGCCGTCGGGGCTCGGTCTGACCAGTTTCTGAACTTTAGCATGACTCTGTTGTACTTTTATTTTCTCCTTTAATGATTAGAGTTGTAACCTCAGGTTTAAATGTGATCTGAGATCGTATATTCATTATATGTAGATTACATTGTAATTGGTGGGATTACACTGTGTAGCTGGTTTGCAGATGCTGGATTTAGTTCAGTGCAGAATTCCTTTCCATCACGTTCATGCTGGTTGGTTTAACTAATCAGTTAATAACCTTTTTTAAAGGCTGTGACAATGCGGTCATGATCTGGAACGTGGGAACTGGTGAGGCGCTAATTAGCCTGGAGGACATGCATCCTGACATGATCTACAGCGCCTGCTGGAACCGCAACGGCAGCCTGATCTGTACCGCCAGCAAGGACAAGAAAGTGCGCGTCATCGACCCACGCAAGGGCGAGATCATAGCGGTACACACACATTCACACCTGCAGAAAAATATCACAGGGTGTCATGTCCTCTTGTAATTAATCTTAATGTGTGTGTGTGTGGGGGGGGGACAGGAGAAGGACAAGGCCCATGAGGGGGCGAGACCCATGAGAGCCATCTTCCTCTCAGATGGCAACGTGTTCACCACCGGATTCAGCCGCATGAGCGAGCGGCAGCTTGCACTCTGGAACCCGGTGTGTTACCTGTACAAACACAACATGTTTACTCTCCATTTAACACACAGATATGTTCTGTAGTTCTGCAGTTACATTCTGTTTCTCTACATACGTTTTAAATTCACTTTACTTTGTGTTCTAATGATTAGAACCCTCATGGTGCAGGTATCATTTAAATGATGGATAAATTCAGCTTGACATTAACTCTGAGCAAGAGGTGGTGCTGTGTTAGTGGATCAGACATGAATCAATAAAGTCTACTTTATATTATCACACTGTGAGATAATACTCTGTCACTTTTGAAAGACCGTAATAAAACAATAAAGATAGGCGGGGAGGGGGGGCAGTTTTGAAGATAACCGACCATGTTGTAATATTTACAATCTTCTGTTCAGGAGAACATGGAGGAGCCCATAACAGTCCACGAGATGGACACCAGCAATGGAGTCCTGCTGCCCTTCTATGACCCTGACACCAACGTAGTGTACCTGTGTGGGAAGGTAAACACTTGCTTTCCTGAAATGACACACCTATAATCAAAACATCACCTCTTTGCTGACGATTGATTGGTGCTCCGGTGTCGTCAGGGTGACAGCAGCATCCGTTACTTTGAGATCACGGAGGAAGCGCCGTATGTGCATTACCTCAACACCTTCTCCACCAAGGAGCCACAGAGAGGCATGGGCTACATGCCCAAGAGAGGCCTGGACGTCAACAAGTGTGAGATCGCCAGGTGAGATGTCCAAGCCTTTTTATTTTTTATTTTAAGTTTAGCATTATGAAGAATTCTAGAAGTTAATCTAGTTTAATTGGCAATGTGTGTGTCTGTACTCTAGGGGGCGGCAGTTATCCATTTTTCAGCTTCATTCCCATTTTGTAAATCTGAGTCAGTATCTGCGGCTCTCTGATGAGCGTTCTCATTCTGTCTCGCTGTGTTTGTGTTTAGATTTTACAAGCTGCATGAGAGGAAGTGTGAGCCCATCATTATGACTGTGCCAAGAAAGGTGAGGCTTTTGTTCAGAATTCAGCCTGCATCATTCCTCACATTAATATTTGGGTGGGGGCTCATTCTCAGCACTGCAGTGATGTTAACGTGCTTTAACGAGTTTCGAGCTCCTGCAGGACTTGTGTAAGGTCTCTGTTGTACAGGTTTGTTATGCAATGATGAACCTTTCCACGTTTCTCTCCGTCCGGACAGTCGGACCTGTTTCAGGACGACCTGTACCCCGACACGGCCGGACCGGACTGTGCCATCGAGGCCGAGGACTGGTTCGAGGGCAAGAACGGAGAGCCGATCCTCATCTCGCTCAAGGACGGCTACATTCCAGCCAAGAACCGCGACCTTAAAGTGGTCAAGAAGAACATCCTGGACCACAAGCCCAAGATCAGCAAGCACACTGAGAATAACGCCGCGAACGCTGGCACCAAAACTGCAGCTTCACCTGCAGCTGCGAGCGTCGTGAGTCTCACGCTGTCGGCCGCCTGCCTTTCACACTTCAGACCATCACGACTTCCTCTCTGACTTTATCAGAAGCTGATCAGAGTTTAGTAGTTCAGAATGTATTGTGTCACGTGAGAAAATGGTTCATTTGTTATCTATAAAAAAAGATAATATCGGTGCTCTGCCTTTAATGAACACAAGAAACAACTGAAAGTTTTAATGTCAATATAGAACTATCCAAAAAAAGAAAACACCAGCTAATTCATTCATTATTCATTCATTATCTCCCGCTTTTATCCTCTATTAGGGTCACGGTGGGGTTCCCCATGCCCATCCAGGGGAGAACGTCTCGGGCGCTGGGCAGATAGACCCAGGACAGGGCGCCAATCCATCGCTGGGCACACACTCACTCACACAGACATGCTCTATATGGGGCAATTTTGAGAATTCAATTGACTTGATGCATGTTTTTGGACTGTGGGAGTAAACCGGAGAACCCGGAGGAAAACCACACGGACACAGGGAGAACATGGAAACTCCACCCAGATGGGGATTCGAACCGGGAATCCCTAGCGCTGAGAGGCGAACGTGCTAACCACTAAGCCACTGCGTCGCCGCACACCAGCTAATTAAAATACACAAATGAGAAACGAACTTACAATTAGTAGAGACTAGGGGTGAGCTGCAATATTCGCTGATTCGACGATTCGATTCGGAGAACCGTAGTCCACTATGAACCTCATAGTCGAATGTACCATTTTGACCACATGGGGGCGCCCATGGCTGCTGCTAAGCATTAGTTTTTACATGAAATGTCTTTGTTTTCGTTATATATATATATATAGCCTTTTGTGAAATAAAATCATCCTAATTTCTAGAAAAAAAAAAGAAAAAAGAAAAACAAAAATAAAGGTTTTCTTTTGTTAGAAAAACAAGTAAAATATTTTAAAAAAAATCTTTTTTAAAAACTACTCTTCACCACATCTTGTGGTGAAATTTTAACTGATTCGACTATCAGTCGACTATAGGGAAAATCTGACGAATCAGATTCGACTACGAAAATCTGTAGTTGAATACAGCCCTAGTAGAGACTTTGACATTCATACTGATTATATGGTAATAAGTATTGGGACACCTTTATATTACACCTACAGGAGCTGTGCAACAGGATAACTAGGGTTTCCAAAAGTGCAAATGTGATTTAAAAATAAAAGCAAACTGTAACAAAAGCAGCAAAAACGATTAAGACATTATATTAAATGAATCCAGACACATAACTTAAACTTAAGCCTGACTTAAACCTCTGACATGAGCATATCTTAAACCAAACTTTCAGTATCTTGTTTCTGAAATCCGTGTCATCTTAATGTTTTCTTGCACAGAAAAACGATTCGAAGCTGGAGGAGGTGCTGAAGGAGATGAAATCCCTGCGAGAGCTGGTGAACAGTCAGGAGGAGCGAATCGCCAAACTTGAGGAGCAGTTGGCTGAGGCTGCCATCTAAAGGACCGGTCCCCAATCCCCGCCCCAGCTGCTATTCAGGAAATTCTATTGGCCAGGTGGGCGGGACCCGTCACTGCCAGTCTCCGGGACGTCGTTCCGTCTGAAGCCTGTCCCACATTCCACGATGAACTTTTTTTTTCTTTCTCTTCTCTCTTTTTTTTTTTTTAATTCTCTTTTTCTAAGCTCCATGCCATTACATCTGTTATGTAGGAGAGGCAGCAAAGGGTCCAATAACTTGCTCCAAAACCACACGGTGCCACTTGTTTTATGCGTTTTCAGAAAGTCTTAAACATTCCTTCTTTTCATATCATGCGGCCCACGTGACAGTTGTCTAATCTGAAGCTCTGAGAACTCCCGTTCTTTGATATTAAATCAGTATTGTATTCGTCCCCGTCCCCTCTTCGTTGCCAAATTTTGACAGGAGTCCTGCGTTCGTGCCTCCTTAACAGTATTCCATCCGTAGCTTTTCGATTGTGAATAGCTCAGCTTTGTACTAATAAGGGACCATGCAATAAGGGGGAAATTCAATTCAATTGTATTATTTCCATTTAAAATCCCATTACGGGACACTGTCCCATTTAGAGCTGATTTTAAGGACCAGGCTGAAGTGTGTACAGATCGACAGAGGAAAGAAAGCAGCTTCTAACAGAGTCTTGTGTATAGTTGGATCGTTATTCAGGAGCAGAATATTAAACATTCCTGTGTTAGTGAATTTTCCCGCAGCTGCTGAAACAGACTTTTCTCAATCATTTCTCTAAACGCCTCTCTCCTCTCACTGCGCATAATGCATGCAATAAAGGTTCTTTTCTTATTTCTAATCACATCCCATAATATTCACCAGTCTTGAGTTTGTCTTCGAGATCTTGGGCAGAACAGCACAATGAAACTGTAATGATTTAACTTCCTCTCTGTGCATTCTGACCTCTGTGTAGACCCCCCCCCCCAGTTTCTTACTTTAATATGTATATGATGTAGGCAGATCATCCAAAAAAAACAGCTATAATCAAGAGAAGTTCCCCTTTAATTTGCATGATGTTCTACAAATATCAATCACTAAACCATCACGCACACTACAGAACCTTAGGCTGCGTCCTGAATGACATGCTGACAGTGAAGCCTCTGCTGTAGTGACTCAGCAAAGATGTGAATATTCTGATTTCAAATCAACATCATGATTTAAAATAACAACTCGATGCTTATAGTTTACAATGATTCAATGGGGTTCTTTAAACAGGTTCCGGCAGAATGACCTATCTGTAAGAATGACGGCTCGTATTAGAGGCATGCTTCTAGATATTTGCAGTGGACCAATCATGAACCTTCTGTCTCTCTGGATCTTCAACCGTAGAACACTTGAAACTCAGGACTTACTCATATGTAGATTTACTGTTCCTTCAAATATTCAGCATCCACATTTCCACAGAACTGAAAACGCCCACGTGCTCGACTCTCCTGTTCCTGTTAATTAAGATTTGGCTGTCCTGCTGTCGCTAGTCATGGAGGTTTGGGGCCACGAGAGCCGCAGGACTCAGAGTCCTGGTTTAAAAGACGGGTGGAGGCATGTCAGAGTGACAGACTGTTACTATAGTGAGAGATGAAACGCTGAATCTTACATCTTTCAAATCCTTTGACTCCACTCTGTATTGCCTTCATCGTCTTCGATGTTTCACATTCTTTATTTAATCCCGTCGTGACCCTGGTGCTTTAATCTCGTGGGAATAAATGACGTTCTTTAAAGTACGCAGCGGGTCTAATTGTATGTCGACGTCCCTTCTGATTTGGCACCGACTGAAAACCGTAAAGCTTTGATTTGCTGATTGATGTGTGACGTGTTTCGGCCGCATGCATCGGCATCGGCCTGACACTCGTTCTTTGGAATGTTAATTGCCGACCGTGGCTTTGTCTTAATTACCGCCATCAGTCTCTGATCCCTCTAATTCTCCTGACTCCCCAAACTCAACCAACTCAAGTCTCGTAGTGAGAGTTTATGGACCGACGTAAGCCGTTAAAGGCGCATATGGAGCCCACTTTTCTTTTTTTGACCGTGGAGCGATATACGAATACGCAGGTTCTGTGCTGAAACATAGTGAAGGTTTGGTGTTGCATTTTGGAGAGAGAAGTGTAGCTTGGATTTGTTTGAGGGCGATGTGGTAGAAGTTGAGTTGTAGCTCGAATACAGTAATTGTAGGTGGATTTTTGGCAGCATTAGAGTTCAGAAAGCTGGAATGTGATTTATTCCCTGAGTGTTACGATCCTGACCTTTCTGCTGTCTTCTTTCTGTAGAGGTGGTACAGCAGTACGTACGGTGCCAACAATAATGCTAAAAGCAACTAAATAAAGTCCAACGTCAGGTCACTAATGCATGATTCCGTGATGGCGGATGTCTAACTGATCTACTTACTGCCCCGTGCCTTGCGAAGCCCATCCTCGTGGCCTTGCTCGGTAGTCGGAATGTAGACATTTGTTCAATCGAAGAGTTTCTCTTGAAGGTGGCGCTGTTGGAAAGTAATGTTCGAGAGGGTTTTGTATGTTTTGAGAAGCTCAAGCTGGAAAGTTTGCTGTATGTGAAATTCCCAGAAATGTAAATACTTCAAAACCATTGCTGCCTCTGTCAAACTGTTTCACAGAACAAAGCCATAGTTTCTAAAGTCTCCCTGCATTTTTTTAAAACTAAAAACCAAAAGGACAAGAATACACAACGAATAAAAGAATTAATAAAGAACGTTGCTCTGTGGTGGTTTATCATTTTTCAGATTTATTTTTTTCATTAAATACTTTGATTAATATAAGGTTTTCCTCTGAACATAGGAGTGTTCCTGAGTGACTGAGTGGTCAGTGCTGGGTCAGAGGTGGAAGGCCTGCATATCAGCAGAGATAGCAGCCAGGAACTACTTCCAAGAACTGTTTATCTTAAAGGTCCAGCGTTTGACCCCGAATGCACTGCAGACGTGTACGCACCGGTCCCTTTATTACATTCTCCTCGTCTATTTTAGTAGCTTTGCTTAACGTTTATCCATCTATTTCTCTGGATAATTTAAAAGCCTGAACTCCGTTCCGGCGGCACGGTGGCTTAGTGGTCAGCACGTTCGCCTCTCAGCGCTAGGGATTCCCGGTTCGAATTCCCATCTGGGTGGAGTTTCCATGTTCTCCCCGTGTCCGCGTGGGTTTCCTCCGGGTTCCCCGGTTTCCTCCCACAGTCCAAAAACATGGATCAAGTTAATTGAGTTCTCTAAATTGCCCCATATAGAGTGTGTTTGAGTGAGTGAGTGTGTACCCAGCGATGGATTGGCGCCCTGTCCTGGGTGTATCTGCCAAGCGCCCGAGACGTTCTCCCCTGGATGGGCATGGGGAACCCCACCGCGAACCCTAATAGAGAATAAAGCGGAAGATAATGAATGAATGAACTCCGTTCCCTCAAACAGCTGAACGGTATTATTTTGGTAATGGATAAATCTCGCCAGGATTTCAACACCTTGCTGTCACTGCTGAATTACGAACGGTCACCAACCAAAAGTGTCCGGCCTGTGAGCACCGATGAGGCCGACGGCATGAACAGATGAGCTGCTCTATGTTTTATATCTACAAGGTGCAGCGGTCCGGTGGATGTGTCATCAGGGTTTAAAAACTCCAGCTTATCGACGCACCTCTGCCACCATTACCCAAATAAAACCCGTCCTGATCGTTAGAGTACAGAGGGAACTGACAGAGAAACAGACAACAATGAGAATCTATATGATATTTGGGAAACTGATAACTAAAAAGGCGGCATGGTGGTTTAGCACGTTCTCCTCTCAGCACTAGGGATTCCCGGTTCTAATCCCCATCTGGGTGGAGTTTCCATGTTCTCCCCGTGTCTGCGTGGGTTTCCTCCCGGTTCTCCGGCTTCTCCCACATTCCAAAAACATGGATCAAGTCAATTGAATTCTCAAAAATTGCCCCATATAGAGTGTGTGTGTGAGTGATTGTGTTCCCAGCAATCGGTTGGCGTCCTGTCCTGGGTGTATCTGCCCAGCGCCCGAGACGTTCTCCCCTGGATGGGCATGGGGAACCCCACCGCGAACCTTAATAGAGGATAAAGCGGGAGATAATGAATGAATGAATGAATGATAACTAAAAACTGAATGATGAGTAAGAAGGTGTATCTAATAAAGTGGTCAATTTATATCTAATGCATTAATTTGGATCGTTACATAAAATGTAATCTTAAGTCAGAAAATCTTTGGAAGTGGAACACATCTTGTTTTTGACTTAAATGAGTCTCTGAATCAGATAAACGATCTTGCTTTTAGGAACTTTTCCTTTTTTAAAGAAATCTTTACGAAACAATTTTATTTATGTTCATGTTTTTCTTGATTTTTTTTGTTTTGTTTGTTTTTCTTTAGATTTTTTTTTTGCACTGGTGAGTATCTTCTGCTGGCGGCACGGTGGCTTAGTGGTTTAGCACGTTCGCCTCTCAGCGCTAGGGATTCCCGGTTCGAATCCCAATCTGGGTGGAGTTTCCATGTTCTCCCCGTGTCCGCGTGGGTTTCCTCCGGGTTCTCCGGTTTCCTCCCACAGTCCAAAAACATGGATCAAGTCAATTGAATTCTCCAAATTGCCCCATATAGAGTGTGTATGCGCGCGTGTTTGTGTGAGTGAGTGTGTGTCCAGCGATGGATTGGCGTCCTCTCCTGGGTGTATCTGCCCAGTGCCCGAAACGTTCTCCCCTGGATAGGCATGGGGAACCCCCCCCACGCGACCCTAATAGAGATAAAGCGGAAGATAATGAATGAATAAATTCGTATCTTCTGTTTTAAACACCATTAAAGATTTACTGTTTAATTAACAGCAGGAAAGGTTTCTGACGTGAGACACTTTAAAAAAGGTTCTAACAGAAACCAAAAGGAACTTTATAGTAAACTCGCACCGCTTGCTGTTAGAACCTGTAGAAAGTTCTGCTCATTGGTTTTGTAACTTTTCAGTGGAAGGCTCTGTGGTTACAGGACCAGCTCATTGTCATCTGTTTACAACTTACGAATTGGGGAAGCGACTCTTTAAATGGACTCCTATTTACCCGTTCGAGTCTTGCGTCAGAGCCCGAAACCTCAGCTAGATCTGATGCTGAGGCAACTTCCTGCACTTGAATAGATGAGTGTGAAGAGTGTGGCAGGTTCCTAACTGTGAGAACAGCAAACGTTCTGCGAGTCAACATCAACCGACATCAACGGTCAGTGCCATTTTATTGATTTATTTTTATTCATACCCGTTTGTGTTTGGTAATGTTAACTCGGGCCCGTTACCCGTCGTCAGCACTTTTAAACTGAACGTGGGTTTATGTAAGTGGTTTGTTGAAAACTGACGTGTGTATTCTTTAATAGGAAGCATCGTGGTGAGCATGCAGGATGTGCAGAGCAGCAGATAGAGCAGTTGATCTTTCACTGCCGGTGGATTATTGTGTTCAGGGTTCAAAGTCGGTTTGGTCTCCGTCTTAATTACTGTGTATAATTGGCTTCGGGGTTTTGGTTTTGTTGGTAAAGATGGATTCAAGGTCTTTTCAAGGCCATGTGGTAGATCATCTTAAACTCCCGCCCCGCAGTCCAGACGAATCCATGCCTCAAGTTCACGTGAATTTAGTAAGTTAGTCATAACTCGTTTAAGCTCAGCTTAGAGACAACAGCAGTCATAACATAAAGAATAAATCCAGAAGTTCTTCTGTGGATCGTTTTTAAATATGGTCTGGATCAGGTTACTGAACTGGAACATTTTATTGGGTTAAAAGTTTAAAACTGGAGGATCCAATCATCACCCATTTACAGCTTATTATCTTTAATGAAGTCATTAATATCATTAATTAAAAGCTATCCGTCTTTCATGACAACAGTCTAATAGATGATTATAGAAGTTACAATCTGTAAAGTTATGTGTAATTAGGGGAAGTGGACATTTGTTCTAAAGGAAGTGAGGCAATTGTTATAATATAGGGAATCAACTTGTGTGGATACCTGTGTTTTACAGGTTCTCTTTTGCCTTTTATACACTCACTGCTCATTTTATCCACTTTATATCATTTAGAACTTAGAGATTTTTAATGTTGTTTCTTCGAATAGCTTGTTAGTCCCTTTTATTTTGTTTATTGATGGTAAGGACTCCCAGACGACCAACACTTCTGGTCTTATGGGTTGGTTGATGATTATTATCACTCCACTGATGTCATGGTGGTGGTGTGTAAAACTGGGATGAGTTGATCAGACATGGCAGTGCTGCTTGTAAGTTTTATTTTATTTTATTATTATTTTTATTTATCCTTTTTAAAGGTGGAGCTTTAAGGTAGATGTGTCTAAAATAGTGCACAGTCAGTGGAACCAGTGTTAAATAATATCCACCAATCAAGTGGATCATTGGAAAACAAAGTTAATGGGACTAACAAAATATATAAAGTAACAAATAGACTTCAGACGATGAGCAGAGAAAGGAGAGAGTGTACCTAATAAAGTGGCCGATGAGTATATAAGATGATAAAGTAATTACGAATGCGTCTTCTCTTTTGTTTTAGATTATGGACAGATCTGAATGGAACGCTCTTTCTTTAATGTTGCTGAGCGTAAGCAGCTTAGTATCCTGCAGCAGTCTCACTGTGACTGTAAAGGAGAACCTGCAAAATCCACAAACTTCCAACTCAGCCCAGTGGAATGTAAACAATGGCACAAGTCCGGTCCAGTTCTCAAGGGGAAATGCTACTTCGGAAGAATTTGATTCCAAACTGAGAGATGAAAACAACACGACGCCGTCAACAGTTCAGAGAAGTTTAATGAGTTCTGAGAGTCCTCCAGACCTCCACACTCCACCAGCCACCAACGGTTCTGCGTCCACAACATCGTCTCCCGCCAAATTCTCTGAGTCCGTGACCCCCACGATACATCAGACCAAGAATACAAATAAGTCTGTTACAGCTGTGGCAACGACAACCGGACATTCTGTCTTGAGAACCAGCACGACGCCAAGAGCCACTCCAACCAAGAGGAGCACTACACAAACAGCCACCACTAAGACGTCCATTGCTTGTAACACACCTGAACCCAAAAAGGACAGCTTTGTGGTTCGCTGCCTCGTCATCATCGCAGTGTTGGCTGCTGTGACGTTGGTGTTCATCATAACCACGGTGGTGTTGGCCACAATGCTGGCAAGCACCAGGTACCGGCACAGAGAAAGCCTCCTCCGAGATACCGAGATGGTATGTATATCTGCTCTCATGAACGATACCGAACATCCATTTCCTCACCCGAAACACCCCAAGAGTAATGGAGCCCTGATCCCCAACACCGAGGATGAGGAGGGTGATGATCTTACCCTCAACAGCTTCCTGCCCGATGGTGATGGGGCAGCATAGAGTTAGAGATTGTGTCTTAAATCATAACTGCTAAAAAATAGACATTTGACGCCAAAATCTTTAAACTCCCTCTGAGGATGCTGTCTTTGCAAACCCTGATTCTGCATCAAGGATTAAAGATGGAGGCTATCTACATCATGAACAAAATACCTGACACTCCAAATAAAAAAAAAAAAAAACATGGTTTCCTTTAAGTTACCGCTTTTACAAACAAACCCACTTCAGACTGTCGGTCTGAGACGCCTGTTTAAGGAAGACCTTTTTCCTGCCTGACTGCACCTCTGTGCACAAAGTGAGACATTAAAGAAGTTAAAGGTTTGGAGACCCAAAAAACTTGACTGTAAACATGTTTTAGTTCTTAACGCCATGACATTGAACCTGTACGAACCGTCAGAGACACGTGAACGTTTACGGGAAAGCTTTTCAGAAGATGCTGAACTGCTGATTGATGTCCACGTCTTCGGAACTGAATATCTAATAAGCCTGCGACAGTCCGGTTGCCTTGAATTGTTATTCTTTTGGGTTTTTCTTTTGGAAAGGATTATTTTTGTGTTTTAGAGTAAAGAACTTCAAGATAAATTAATAAATGCATATTAAGATGCTCTATATGGACAAAGGCATTGGGACACACCTCGAATCTTTACATGTATTCAGTTCCATTGTCTATTAAATAATGAAATCAGATTACTGACATTTCACCGATGGCTATATGAATCTTCTAATCTGTTTCTTTGCTGCATTTGGAGCCTGGTGGAGATGTTTGTGTTTATGCTGCTGGTACACAGGCCACAGGAAGTGCAAGAGTGTGTTCACTTAGTTGAAAGAGGAAATTCAGTTGTGTGTAACTTGCCTAGCAACAGCAAACATTAAACTATCAGCTCTTCCTCAAAACCCGACCAAAAAAAAAAAAGAAACCGCAATGTTTATTATTAAATCCTGGTAGATTTGAATGTGAGGCATGTTAACTCTGCACACGTTTGGACATCTCTATTAATATTTAATTTAATATTTGTTCAGTTTTTTTTTGTTTCACTGCTGTACAGACCCTGATATTGATTATTAAACTAATTTAAAAGTTCTAATGCTGGTGCGTATTCACATCTGTAAACACTTTTAAAATATGTAAACTGTCAGAAATAAGACTTTTAGCGTGCTTATACCCCAAACCTGCCAGCGACATTAAGCAAAACAATGTTTTGGTTGAAACTGTGTTCCATCTATTTTTGGCGCCCAGCCGTCACTTGATTGATGGGAACATGTTTTTCTCGGAGCAGACTCATGTTCCTGTTTCCACTCGCCTCGTTTTTGAATCATAAGTTGTGATATGAAGTGACTTCTGGTTTTGCATGTGTTCACTCAAATTACATTTTCAGGTGCTCGAGTAGCGCGGCGGTGAAATGCACCTGCACATCGGTGCAGAAACGGTGGCGCCGTCCTGAATGTTAGGTTTATCCTTTAAAATGCCGTTACACAGTTGGCTGCGTCTGAACGGTGGGAAGACAGGCTGGGGATTCTTCACTGCTGTTGTGACTAAGACCTCTGCTGATTGGTCGAGGTGTGACTGATGGGTGGGAGGATCATTAGAGGGTTTTAACTGAAGCTCCTCTATCAGCTCACAGCAGCTTTCTGGAGCTGAGTCGGCAGCAGGACCGTGGATGATGTGAATATTCATTCATTCATTATCTCCCGCTTTATCCTCTATTAGGGTCGCGGTGGGGTTCCCCATGCCCATCCAGGGGAGAACGTCTCGGGCGCTGGGCAGATAGACCCAGGACAGGGCGCCAATCCATCGCTGATGATGTGAATAATAATACGAATAATAATAATAAGAGCCGAACCGTAACGATAATGTTTTAATGCTTTTAAATCAAACGCAATTCATTGGCAAGAAATAAACAAATTTAGACAAAATGGACAAATGTATTAGAACACCTTCATTTTAAACCTACAGATTTTTTGGCATCATATTCTGGGTCCAGATGAATTAATATAGAGTTAATTTTTTGTATTTCTGGAAAGATTTTGGAGTAAATTTTTGTTAAGTAAGTTTTTGTCCGTTCATCTCTGAAGAGCATTAGTGAGATCAGAGTGCTTCGCTCACAATTCTAATTCATCTCAAAGGTGTCTGATTGTATTGGGGACAGGGTTCGGGGTTCATGTCCAAATTGGTTGATTTGATGATTCTCTCTCTCACTCTCTCTCGCTCACTCACTTCTTTATATCTGACAAGATTTGTGAGTATATGTGTGCTTTTTTTTTTTTTTTTTTTTTAAAGCAACTTTATTGCTCTTCTGTCGTGTAATATTCATATTTCAACATATATTTGAACTTTCATCCTTTATTCATAAGACCTTTTGTATTTACTTTGAACTGTAGCTTCTACTATAAATGCATACGTTAAGTAAACATGGCATTGGTGTGTGTGTGTGTGTGTGTGTGTGTGTGTGTGTGTGTGTATGTATATGTGTATGTGTATGTGGCTGAGAGCCTATAATCTGGAAGGTCTGATGAGAGAGTATGAACCAGGTCCAGAAATAAGAGCTACACCCAGCACCCACAGAGCCTCACCCAGTGTGTGCTCATACCACATCTGCACCTCAGACCCGGCCTTCGGCAAGTGACCCAAGAGATCTGAGACCTAATGAAGGTTCTGAAAAGAAATGAGGAAATAATGCACAGATGGAAGTCTAAGGTTGATTCGGAGTTTGTTCTAAAGCGGTGATGTAAACACATCAGGATCCTTTAAGCCTCGTAGCGAACACCGTTTTGTATTGTTTTACTGTAAACTAAAGGTTTGCAACTAATCTCTTCTAATGTTCACTTTTTCTGCATTACCTGCTTTACAGACTTCACTCAGCCCTGATTATGAAGAACACACTTGTGTTTTGTTTTGTTTTTTATAAGCAAACCATTGGATATCTTAAAGACATATTAATTCAGACAAAGGCCCATCATCATCTTTAGTTAAATTTGTCCAGAACAGAGCTCCTGGTCAGCCTTAATTCATCATGACCTGACCCTCCACCTAGACCTCATCCAAATCTCCCCAGCTGTCTGTAAAACCTGCAAATGAATATCAGACCTTTTCTTCATAGGCAGAATATAAAAATAGAAATAATGACCCCAAACAGACATTAAACTTTATAATAGAGAATCTAAAAGTCTACAACTGAAGCTTAAATAACAGAACTTGCGTTCCTTTGACCAAATATTACAGAACAATTGTGGATCGATCTTGCGCGAGTTAAAATAACGCAAAAATAAATCTACAAAATAATTAACGAGAAGCTCTTTGTCGTTAAGCCGATGTTCCCCGAACTTTCACATCATATTGTACAGCTGTAGGGTGTATTTAATCAGTGGACCTGGTCTTGTTAAAAATGGAGCCATCCCTCGTTCCCCTGCTTTGTGGATGAAGAGAAACCAGAGGGAGGGAACTTCTCACCACACAAATTTAACATGTGTGTTCCAGTGTGTTTTTTCAGGAGAACCTACCCATTAACAGAGGCTGTACTGGCATTCTGAGGGCAGCACAGAGACATCTGGTCATCATCTCCCTCTGTCCTTCCTGTGTTTCTTCCATGTTTCTGTGTCGTCTTTTGCACAAAGAACAGCGTTGAGATCACAACGAAGCACAGAGAGAAGTTCAGCGCAGCAGTAAGTCTGTTCGCTATAGCTTGAGATAAATGTTTGCAGAGAAATGTCTTGCTTTATTTGACTTGCATTAAGACTAGTTTTAAAATAAGTGTAAAATGAAGTTTGGTATTACTGCTTATGACGGAGAACTTATTTAAACTAAAAATAATAATACATTTAGATGCTGAACACAGCATCTGAGATCTGAACATTGAATGTTTATATCCAGATCATTTCCATATTAACTGCATATGAATTATTTTATGTCTGAACTAAATTACATTCTATTTATTCTGGTTTAACTCATTTATACAGTAAAATAATCCGTTTTTATAGTCAACTTGTTTGTATAACCTGACTTAACTAATTTCCTTTTAAACTTTTAAAAAGTAAACTATTTTCGTTACTATACATGTACTGTCCCTGCTTACAGTACTGTCCCCGGGACTCTCTGGTTACTGGTAATGTTACTGGTTACCTGTACTGTAGATAGTTGAACGTAAGGTCAGCGCTCACCTGCACCATCTCCCTGTATTGTCACTGTTTGAATTAATTTAAAATGATAACACAATTTAAAGAGCAATCACTGGAGCAACGGGAAACTTTCTGAATGCCCCAATAACTTACATAATTAACCTTCCATCATAGAATGAAAACCATCCATCAGATTATAAACTTAAACTTTGCTTCTGTGAAATTCTGTCTGAAATCATGTGTCAGATTAAAGCTTAATACTTAAAGTAAAAATATTTTCTCGGTTTATTTAACCACCAAAGGTTTTTGTGAGCAACGGATTCAGAAGATATTTACAGGATGTGGAAATTCTTCAGTTAAAGTCTTTAATCAGAGCTCTGAAATGCGTCGCACAATCTTTTCTCCGTTTTTAGTTTTTCGTAAATCATCTCAGCCTTTAATAAGGAAATGTCCTTCATCTTCTGTTCTGGTCTGCACCCCCGCCCCCCCCCCCCCCCCCGAACCCGAGCGGGATGACAGAGCTCGGTGTGTAATTACGCTCAGCTCTTTCCTCTACTTCTGGATCATGTTGAATTTTGAATGTTAGCCTTCACATTAGATTTCAGAGCTTATAACAGACCTCTCATTATGAAGTGCTTTACGTCCATCACAGCCTTCATGACTAATGTTCACTCCAGAGAGGCCTCTTAAAGCTGTACACACATATATTTATTTAGATACAATAATTAAAAGGATTTAGTTATAACTACTGCTGTTAATTATATGTGCTTTAGTCTTATCTTTGCAGAGGTCTGATGCTTTTGGATGGAATCAAAACAGGGTTTTATTTTCAGTTCCTTTTTTAATATTTTTTATTTTTTAAAAACCCTAAAACCACACTTCCATTATGGCTCGGCTCCATGTTTTTTTTAGGTGGCATTAAGGTTGTTATATGTAGATATGAACATGTTCAAACTCCAGAAACTGTTGGACAATAATGCAGCTGCTGCACAAATTTCTGTGGTTGGACTGAAAAAGCTCTGAGCTTTACTGCAGACCAAAAATACTCTCTCTGGTTTGGCTGTAATAGCACATAAATATAGTGTATAGAGCAGTTTCTATTCTCTCTCTCTCTCTCTCTCTCTCTCTCTCTCTCTCTCTCTCTCTCTCTCTCTTTATCTTAACAGTTGTTTCATTCTGCAGCTTCAGTCTCTGAGTTGTTGAGTATCAACCTGTTTAACCTATAAATCTACAAGAGCATTAAGAAAATTATATTTTTCTGAATAAGGGGGACCGCCACAAAATCCATCCTCAAGGTCAAAGCAAATAACAATCAGTATTTTATTACACAGGATTTTAAATTCTCAGCTTAAAATTAAACCATTATTCAGACTCCAAACAAGTTTTCAAAAAGGTTAGTTTAGAATTACAATCAGATTTGACCAAATGTGTGACGTCACAGTCTGATTGACTCATTCATTCTGTACTCTTATCTTTAAGCCATGTAGTTCTCAATCATATAATGTTAGGCCCTTCAGTAAAGAAAATACACTTTTCATTGGGTCAACTTCTGCGACATATATTTTTGTGACAGCATTTTCTCTTCTGTTGGAGTTTGAGAGCTCAGGTTTGGTGTGAGCTCAGGTTTGGTGAGGGTGAGAGCTCGGGTTTGGTGAGGGTGAGAGCTCAGGTTTGGTGAGGGTGAGAGCTCGGGTTTGGTGAGCGTGAGAGCTCAGGTTTGGTGAGCGTGAGAGCTCGGGTTTGGTGAGCGTGAGAGCTCGGGTTTGGTGAGGGTGAGAGCTCAGGTTTGGTGAGGGTGAGAGCTCGGGTTTGGTGAGTGTGAGAGCTCGGTTTGAGGGTGAGAGCTCAGGTTTGGTGAGGGTGAGAGCTCAGGTTTGGTGAGGGTGAGAGATCGGGTTTGGTGAGGGTGAGAGCTCAGGTTTGGTGAGCGTGAGAGCTCAGGTTTGGTGAGGGTGAGAGATCGGGTTTGGTGAGGGTGAGAGCTCAGGTTTGGTGAGGGTGAGAGCTCAGGTTTGGTGAGGGTGAGAGCTCAGGTTTGGTGAGGGTGAGAGCTCAGGTTTGGTGAGGGTGAGAGCTCGGGTTTGATGAGGGTGAGAGCTCAGGTTTGGTGAGCGTGAGAGCTCGGGTTTGGTGAGCGTGAGAGCTCGGGTTTGGTGAGGGTGAGAGCTCAGGTTTGGTGAGCGTGAGAGCTCGGGTTTGGTGAGTGTGAGAGCTCGGGTTTGGTGAGGGTGAGAGCTCAGGTTTGGTGAGCGTGAGAGCTCAGGTTTGGTGAGGGTGAGAGCTCGGGTTTGGTGAGGGTGAGAGCTCGGGTTTGGTGAGCATGAGAGCTCAGGTTTGGTGAGGGTGAGAGCTCGGGTTTGGTGAGTGTGAGAGCTCGGGTTTGGTGAGGGTGAGAGCTCGGGTTTGGTGAGGGTGAGAGCTCAGGTTTGGTGAGGGTGAGAGCTCGGGTTTGGTGAGCATGAGAGCTCAGGTTTGGTGAGGGTGAGAGCTCGGGTTTGGTGAGTGTGAGAGCTCGGGTTTGGTGAGGGTGAGAGCTCGGGTTTGGTGAGGGTGAGAGCTCAGGTTTGGTGAGCGTGAGAGCTCGGGTTTGGTGAGCGTGAGAGCTCGGGTTTGGTGAGGGTGAGAGCTCGGGTTTGGTGAGGGTGAGAGCTCGGGTTTGGTGAGGGTGAGAGCTCGGGTTTGGTGAGCATGAGAGCTCGGGTTTGGTGAGGGTGAGAGCTCGGGTTTGGTGAGGGTGAGAGCTCGGGTTTGGTGAGGGTGAGAGCTCAGGTTTGGTGAGGGTGAGAGCTCAGGTTTGGTGAGGGTGAGAGCTCAGGTTTGGTGAGGGTGAGAGCTCGGGTTTGGTGAGGGTGAGAGCTCAGGTTTGGTGAGGGTGAGAGCTCGGGTTTGGTGAGGGTGAGAGCTCGGGTTTGGTGAGGGTGAGAGCTCGGGTTTGGTGAGGGTGAGAGCTCAGGTTTGGTGAGCGTGAGAGCTCGGGTTTGGTGAGGTGAGAGCTCAGGTTTGGTGAGCGTGAGAGCTCAGGTTTGGTGAGGGTGAGAGCTCGGGTTTGGTGAGGGTGAGAGCTCAGGTGGTGAGGGTGAGCTCGGGTTTGGTGAGCATGAGAGCTCGGGTTTGGTGAGTGTGAGAGCTCGGGTTCGGTGAGCGTGAGAGCTCGGGTTTGGTGAGTGTGAGAGCTCGGGTTTGGTGAGCGTGAGAGCTCGGGTTTGGTGAGCGTGAGAGCTCGGGTTTGATGAGGGTGAGAGCTCGGGTTCGGTGTGGCAGGAACTGATGGTCTGGACCACAACCTCCTTACACTCTTGTTTCCAAAGGCAGTTTATCATTGAACTGTAGAGCTGAAGTCATGTGACTCATATGTTAGATGTAGAGTAAAAACTGTGACTTCTATTAGTTTTGATTTTAATGTACATTTGGTTATGTACTGCTAAGTCTGTCTGTCTGTCTGTCTGTCTGTCACTCTTTAGTGTGGTGAGTGGGTGGTAACAAGAAACGAAATTACAAACCAGACTCAGACTCTCTTCATCTCCACCCCAATTAAGTATTGACCTACACTTACCAAAATAGATTTAACAGTAAAGCAGTCCAGTAAAGAAAATAACACCGAATATTAACTTTAACATGGTTCTGTGTGTGGTTTGTTTCCCCCTGTTTATTATTCTTTATTAAATTGTATATATTATCTTTACACTGCTGTATCCTGCGGTCTAAGAAACGAGATAAATCAGTTTCGATGGTGATCTTCCTTTCTCTAAAATACATGTTAACAGAAGCTGCATTATTGATATACAGTCTACGTAAAGACACTGAGAGCTGTAATAAACAAAACTGGAGGCCTGATGAATGCAAAAGCATACAAACTCTGATAGATCTGCATGTTCTTGTCGGTCCTATAATATTTATATCCTGTATTTTCAGATCTACAGAAGCAGACGGCAGTCTGGCAGAGGAAGCAGGCGAGCCACAAAACGTAGGTGACACTTCCCTCATTCAAACAATGCACCTTTTAACAAATAAGTGATACAAATCTGCTGAGCTTCTCAACCAGCAACACGCCCACCGACAGTTCCATTTCTGACATCTGATTAATAAAGAGTGACCGGCTCAGTCAAGATTCTGTTGCAGCCTCGGAGGTAACTGACCACTGATGTAAATAATCACTGTAGTCAGACTGGGTGTAATAAAATTATGCATACATTGTTTATATACAGGGCGGCACGGTGGCTTAGTGGTTTAGCATGTTCTCCTCTCAGCACTAGGGATTCCCGGTTCGAATCCCCATCTGGGTGGAGTTTCCATGTTCTCCCCGTGTCCGCGTGGGTTTCCTCCGGGTTCTCCGGTTTCCTCCCACAGCCAAAAAACATGGATCAAGTCAATTGAGTTCTCCAAATTGCCCCATATAGAGTGTGTATGCGTACGTGTCTGTGTGAGTGAGTGTGTGCCCAGCGATGGATTGGCGCCCTGTCTTGGGTGTATCTGCCCAGCGCCTGAAACTTTCTCCCCTGGATGGGCATGGGGAACCCCCCCTCCACGACCCTAATAGAGGATAAAGCGGAAGATAATGAATGAATGAATGTTTATATACAAAACTTATAAGTAAAAAAAAAACTAAAATAAATAAATCATAGTGTTCTGTCTGTTTCTTTATATTGCTTTCTAGTTCCAGACATCACTCCTGATATAAAACTATAAAACCAGAGCCTAGTTTATAACCCTTTAGTAATCATTAAGTGTGTTAATTGTAAATCAGACCTTCTTATTCAACATAAATGTGCATTAAATTTAACGATGATGATGATGATGATGATGTTGCATCTGTAATTTCTGAATTAAAACTTTTTAAAAATGGCTGAACATTTATCTCCTTCAGTTTCTTCCAGGTGTAAATCTTCACCATGTCTTCGTCCATGGTTCCATGTCTGTCCCTGATGCTTGTCCTGGCTCTCTGGAGCTGCCCAGCCTTCACACTTCCCTTCAACATTTCGCTGGAAGGCAGCGCAGACGAACCGGAACTGATTTTCCCCACGTCCCGTGCCACCCGACTTCCTCCATCCTCACCTTCGCCGTCACCCACATCCACCTCTCTGCCCGAAATCACTCTCACTTTCATCCGCATCAAGGACTTCCTCTTTAACCAAGTGGTGGACTTCCTGCGTGATAACATGCTCCTTATCGTTGTAATCATGTCACTGATCATTGTCATCATATTTATTGCATGCTGTGCCTCAGCCATGAGCCACAAGCGCAAGCTGGAGGCCTACTACCCACCCAAAAAGCAGACGCCCCGAAAATACATGACCGTCTCTGGCGCAGGCCAAGCGCAGTCACCGCTTTTGCCTCATAGCGCCACCAGCAGCTACTTGCGTACCCCGACTAAGGCACTGGTTGGAGAAAAGGAGGGCAAAGATCCGAGACCAAAGCCAAAGGAGGTGCAGAAGGTCGAAGATGTGGAGGAGGTGGAGGTGCAGAAGACAACCGAGAAGAAGAAGGATGAACCCAAAGCTGGCACGTCTGCGGCAGGTAATGGCCAGGCGCCTGTGTGTACATGTCATCTGAGGAAAGCAAATGAAGCCTCACACTAAGAGATCAGACAGTGGGTTAAAAAAGGTTTCAGAAACTTGTGGATTTGCTTTTTTCGTGTAAAAAAAAAAAAAAAAAAAAAAAAAAGTCCCTGAAGATCCGAAAAACTTTTGGAATTTTATATCAACGTTCACAAACGAACAAAGAAATTGAGCTGACGGGGTTTAGTTTTTAGGCTGAAGTCTGATTTATCAAATTTTATAATATTCACCATCAAACTTTTTAAAGTGAGCGTTACACAGCCATCAGTCCAATGCAAAATACTAACACGACATCCTACGAGACATTTACAGCCAAAACAACTGCAGATGGCTCGAAACAAAACAGTGGGTTGTGTATGCATTCGGTACACCACATGACCAAATGAATGTGGACACCCCTCCTGGTTTTTTTTGTCTTTGGTTAAAGTGAATGGCAATAATCGGGTGTCCATATACTTTTGATTATGTCGTGTACCATATTTAAGAGTAATACATTTTTTATTTTATTTGCATTTTTATTGTTTGTAAACCCTGGTGGCTTGATATTTAGGCATGTTAATGTATAAACACCTTACAGAACTTATCTGTGAGGACATTTCCTTTTTTTTGTGACATCTCTAAAACAACCTGGTTATAAAAACTGTTCCCATTTTATTTTCCTTTCATAGATATTAATAAAATGTAATTACAAGGGTGTTATTAAGTTGACAAATAAAACTGAACTTTGAAGTTTATGTACTTTGTCATCATGTGATGCATGTTTTCCAGACTTTAAATTGTTTTATTATTATTAGAAAATTTAGGACATTAACTAGTGCAGTTTTAAAAGTGAAACGTTTGCTCAGTTTTGTTGTACGTCAGACTTCACCTGCAGTCTGAGGTCACTGATGTTCATTTGTAAAGTTTAGTCGATGAAAGACCGCCATGGGCAGCATGGTGGCTTAGTGGTTAGCACGTTCGCCTCTCAGTGCTGGTGATTCCCGGTTCGAATCCCCATCTGTGTGGAGTTTCCATGTTCTCCCCGTGTCCACGTGGGTTTCCTCCGGGTTCTCCGGTTTCCTCCCACAGTCCGAAAACATGGATCAAGTCAATGTAGTTCTCCAAATTGCCCCATATAGAGTGTGTCTGTGTGAGAGAGTGTGTGCCCAGCAATAGATTGCCCCCCCTGTCCTGGGTGTATCTGCCCAGCGCCCGAAATGTTCTCACCTGGATGGGCATGGGGAACCCCACCGTGACCCTAATATAGGATAAAGCGGAAAATAATGAATGAAAGAAAGACCGCCATTCTTTGTAATATTGCTCTAAGGAACATTGTCTTAAACAATGTCCAGACAATTATCTTTCAGGATTTGGCACACAGTGAGGATGCATGACCGATCCTGATGGCCTCACCTGAACAGAACCGGAACCATGAGTTACGACATTTTTAATCATATTTTGCTCAGAGACGACCAATTTAAAAATTTTGGTTTTATATTAAACAAACAGAACTGAGTTTGTCTTTCAAAAAATCTTTTTGGTCCTTTTTTTGTCCGGTTACAAAAGTTTCTATTAAGTGAAAAATTACGGCTTCTAGTTTTTACAAAATGTTTGTGTCCTAACGTTTCTAAAAAATCTGGTTTGTATTTTAATAACGTGAGAGCAAAATATTCTGACGGGACCAAATCCTGATGCAGATTAAGACTCAACACTGTTCTGTTCAGACTGTTCTGTCTGGTCCAATGAAGACGAGAGAACCTTTTTGTCATGCACGCGGTTCACAATGCAAAATCTAATCAATATTTCAAAAGGCTATTAGAAGAACCGTTGTACCGTGTTCTTCTCAAAACAAAAGGTCTGGCTTCTGATATTTGGACTTGAACCGAATTTAATGGACTTTTATTTGTCTTGTAATGTCAAATGTCCATATGGTTCAATATGAGCTGGTATTTCTCCTCACTGTGCTTTTGATGGCTGATAACTTTTTACATTTTTAATCACAAAATCCATTCAATCACCTCGCTGATGAAGATGTATTGATATCTGAAGACAATACATTAGAAATCACTTAATAATTTATTTCGCTTCTATATGACACTCTCCACTTCCACATAGATCAGTATCACAACAAATGCAAATTAGGTTTATAAATGAAAACGAAGGTCCCGTTGCAGTGGGGTGCTGCCAGCAGTTGGCAACTTTCAGAAAGGACCATTAAAAGTGTGTCTGCAGCTGGAGCCCTAAAATTATTGTTGAGCTGCTTGATCTGAAAACCATTTTGCTTTGAGCTCTAAATTATCCTTTAATGTCATAGCTGATCTGCAGAAAGAGCAAAATTCACATTCTGAAAGCCTGAACAGCAGCTCTGTATGCAAGATGACAGTCATTATAAAACCCACTCCATAATTCAATCAGAATATTCAGATTCAGTAGAGATGATATATTTGTGGTCAGATTTTATCACACAGATAATTTGAGCTATTATTTTTCTGGTACAATTAACTAGATTAAGGCTGTAAATCACATGGCAAAGAAGACACAAAACAGGTAAGGCAACACCTTAAGACTGACATTAAATTTTGATGGGGTGCTGCTTGGAATTGTCAGGCCGCTGAGCAACCCGGTTTCTGGTAGAAACCTCATCAGAGAGAAACAGTGACGATGATGCGATGAAAGCAGCCGCTAACTGACTTTAATCCATGCCCAGTTCGAGAGGCCGGGATAAGAAGAATAAGAGGATGGTGTTTGGTGAGTACCTGAGAATCTGCACCTGTATTCACAGTAAAAAATAATAATATATTCTGCTGAATGTTGTGATATGTTGAGATATTTTATAAAGAATTACTGCTTTATTTATAGTCTTAATACAAAGTTGGTTACATTTTTGGAAAGCTCCTCTGTTAGTTTTCGAGTTCTGAATATCAGACATTAAAAATGAAATTCCATCCTGCATTTCTTCTTCTCCACCAGTGAGCCATGTGCCTTTGCCTCCTCCTCTGCCCTTTACTCTTGGTCTACTCTCTTGCCTCCTGCCAATCTTGCCCCTTGGGTTGCTGCTGCCCCCGGCCTGGAATTCTTGTCCTGTGCGAATCCCTAGGCCTCCATGTGGTACCTCGCTCTGTCCCCATCACCACCTCAGCTCTGTCCGTAGCAAGAAACCACCTCTGCAATGTGGACAACGTCCTGTGGCGCTACACCAGTCTGCAGGAACTAAGCCTTGGGCAAAACCAGCTGGAGCGCTTCCCTCGTGGACTTCCGGCAAGCCTGGAGAGCTTGCAGCTCCAGGAGAACCGCATAACGTTCATCACAGTTGGAGACCTAAGAAACCTTGGGAACCTGACACGTTTGGACCTCGAAGACAATCGTATACGAGCCATCCAGCCTGGGGCACTGCGAGGCCTGATGCGTCTCCGGATGCTGTCTCTGAAGGGGAATCGACTGCTGGCGCTGCCCTCACATCTTCCGACCTCGTTGACGATACTGGACGCGTCGGCAAATTGTATTTCCATGCTGGACCTAACTTCACTAGCTGAGCTGGCCAACCTGCAGGTACTGAAGATCAACAGCAACTGCTTACGCTCCGTCCCTGAACGCGCCTTCGACGGTCTGTACCAACTCCGCACCATTGAACTGGCCAACAACCTTTGGGTTTGCGAGTGTGATATCATGTACCTGTACAGGTGGTTGCTCACAGACAGGTTACAGACTGCAAGAGACCTGGTTTGCGCTGCACCGCTTCATCTCGCGCACAAGCTCCTCCTGACCCTGTCCGTCATGGCTATCTGCCCCAAGGTTCTCAGACCTGGAGAGAGATTAGCGCCACTCAACACCAGCACAGATTCTAATGTAATGCCAAGAAACTCCTGCAGGAGGAGCTCAAGCAAAGTCCTTACTTCAGCTCTCAAACCTGCACCGAGTTCCTCCTTGCAGGGCTTAAGTTATGAACAATGTATGATCCTAAACACCACGTACCTCGTCCCTCGGTCCACTCAAACACCCCACAGTTCGGCTACAGACCAGCGTCAGGGTTGTGTGGACAACAAAACCAAACTACAAGACTCCTTTGTAAGCACTGTGTCTCCTTCTTACCCCACGAGGGAGGCAGGGCCGCAGATCGAGGACTTGTCTCAGAAGCTCTATGGGTCTGCAGATGCATCCGTTGTGGTTTTGCTCTCTGTGCTGTGTGTGCTGACTGGACTCCTGCTGCTCATCACACTTCTAATGCTGAAGACCTTCCTGTGGAGGAATCAAAGGGTAGCTCCACTTCCATCTGCAGTAAGCAATTCACAGAACTAAAACTGTTAACGCAGAACGATTCACTTCATCTCTGCATTAACCTGGTGGTGGAGTTGTTGAAGAAAGGAGCCTGACCCACTGTGATTACAGTTAGTGCTGATGGAATCTTACCGGACCGACGTGTATGAAGGTCATTATGGTGCAGGAGCTGAGAATTAAATCATCATCATCATGACTGCAATCCAAACACGTTCTAATTCAGATTCTCAAACACAATGACTTGTTTGTATTTTGTATTGTTGCCATTTTAGTTCCAGAACTATTTCCTCATCAGGTTTAGTGGTTTAGCATGTTCTCCTCTCAGCACTATGGATTCCCAGTTCGAATCCCCATCTGGGTGGAGTTTCCATGTTCTCCCCGTGTCCGCGTGGGTTTCCTCCGGGTTCTCCGGTTTCCTTCCACAGTCCAAAAACATGGATCAAGTCAATTGAGTTCTCCAAATTGCCCCATATATACTATAGTGTGTGTGTGTGTGTGTGTGTGTCCAGTGATAGATTGGCGCCCTGTCCTGGGTGTATCTGCCCAGTGCCCGAAATGTTCTCCCCTGGATGGGCATGGGGAACCCCCCCCGATAATGGATGGATATTTCTTCATCAACACATCCAACCCTGGTTCCCTTAATATTGTGAATTAAAATGTAAAGTTGACCAATTATTTAGGCATATAGTCTGAATTATCCTCATATTGGATGCAGGTTCTGCTGGATGGCAGTGGGGTTTATGGATTTGGGTCAGGAGGTTGCTTTCATACTGAGGTCCATAGGGCTATGGGATGTATGGATGATGTGATTTATGGCGCTATGATGGCAGTTATTCAGTTTCGGTATTTTATCACATACAGCAGCTCATTTTGGTTTCCATTTTTTTTTTATGTATAAATTTGTAATACAACATCCTCCCACAACAACTCCATTACAACCAGAAAGTCCATGTGGGGGAGGGGGGGTGTAGCTGATAGAGAATGTTGGTGTATATGTCATGTACTAAAGCAACCAAACATTGTTTTATGAAGATTTATATAAATGAAATTAAGAAAGCGAGTGTCCAAACTTTCACACAGAACTTTGAATCGGTGAACGTCCACTGAAAAAAAGAAACATCATCAGTCAGCACTTATTTCATCTTTTTATTGTTTTAAGCTCAAACAAAAATAATAGGCTCTGTTTAGATAATGGCGCGTTCACGTCCCCTCTGTGTTGTGCGTTTCTGACTGAGAACGTTCAACGTCCAATAAACATATTTACTTTCGACAGATCAGGCGGCCGCGCGACGTTCTCACCATCTCTGAATTCCGAAGGAGGTCGGCATTAACAAAGTTTATTTAACGAATCAGCAGAACTCGGATCCTGATGTCAGATAAAGTTCAGAAGAAAACAGCTGGATGGTGGGATGTAGTCTGCCTCGTGTTAAGGTCCAGATGTTCTGCTCTTTGTGCGTGATTCAGACCTTTATACACGACTCTCGCTTTCGTCCCCCTTCTGCACACTGGGGCATTAACAGGTCACAGAGACAGACAGACAGACAGTAGAACTACATCAGAGTTGTAGTACAGAATGGTAGTACAGGAGAAAGAAACTACAGCAGGGATAGGTCTGATTGGGTGCCACGGGCTGTGTGTAATCGTGATGAAGACGGCAAGCTGTTAATCTACACTGCAGACGGAATGAGTGTGAATTACGGCTTCTTCTCATCCTTCTGTTTGAGTTTGTAGTCTGCCAGCGCGGCTCTGATGGCGTCCTCCGCCAACACTGCAGGAAAATACACAGCACAGAGATCCAAGGGATTAATAACCAACTGCATCATCCGAACAAAAAACACTGCTGCTGCACCTCAACCCACAACGCCTACTGTCCCTACAGCGCCATCTCTCCATTTTCATTGGGTTTGTGGGAGGAGCAATGCAAACTAACATAGGTTTCAGACGAGCTTACTGGAGCAGTGCAGCTTGACCGGCGGGAGACACAGTTCTTTGGCGATCTCGGTATTTTTGATCTTCAGAGCTTCATCAATCTACAGAAGAAATTAGAGACAGGGGCTTTTAGGACATGACAACATTGACCGAGTGCGCAAAACAAACACAAACTGTGCAGACAGGCTCACATTCACACGTTACATGTTTTCCCATTGAACCCTGATCAGGTCCCAAACTCCCAAATCATCTGACGGCTAAAGAGCTGTGTGTGATTATACATGCTTCTTGTGTAGTTCTCTCACTCAGCTCTGATTGACTGTCACAGAATTCTATTAGAACATTAGGACTCTGAGAAAAGGTCCCGTCTTTAATTACCTTGTGGGACAGACATGGATCTTTCTGTGTATTTTCTTCAAATACAAGTCTTTAGGGTGCTCTCGACCCGTAAGTGTTGGCATTCAGACCCCCACAGCCCCAAAAAATGTGAAAATGTAAAGGTTATGTTTTGGAAGGTTCTCAGGTGTCGGCACGCTGATGAATCAGGACCCACCGACTTGCCTTTGACCCACTCGGTGGCCAGAGAGCTCGAAGCGATGGCCGAGCCACAACCAAACGTTTTGAACTTGGCGTCAACTATTTTCCCGCTCTCGTCAACCTCGATCTGAAAAGACAGAACGCTCCGTATTTTAAACGATGGCAGTGGATAAAGGTGCACAGGGTGAACCTGGAGGTGTGACTGCTTACCTGGAGTTTCATGACATCACCGCAGGCTGGTGCTCCCACTAATCCAGTCCCCACATTCTTCGCATTTTTATCCAAGGAGCCCACATTTCTTGGGTTCTCGTAGTGATCCACCACCTTAAAGAGAACAGAAACAGAGCTTGACAGGTGTCGCTCGCACAGGTGTCAAACGCAGTGAATCAATTTATGATTCGCATTATGAACCGAACAGTTCTTAAACGATTCTTCATCCAAGTTGAATTCAAATAAAGGGGAATAAAGGGGAGAAAAATCGAGTAATTTCTCAACCATCAAACAAGGGGGCGCCATACTGTACAAACCTTATAATCATTCATTCATTATCTCCCGCTTTATCCTCTATTAGGGTCGCGGTGGGGTTCCCCATGCCCATCCAGGGGAGAACGTCTCGGGCGCTGGGCAGATAGACCCAGGACAGGGCGCCAATCCATCGCTGGGCACACACTCACTCACACAGACACACTCTATATGGAGAATTTGGAGAACTCAATTGACTTGAATCCATGTTTTTGGGGAGAACATGGAAACTCCACCCAGATGGGGAACCGGGAATCCCTAGTGCTGAGAGGAGAACATGCTAAACCACTAAGCCACCGTGCCACCCACCTTATAATCAATTTTAGGATTTGTTTTACAGGGCGGCACGGTGGCTTAGCATGTTCTCCTCTCAGCAATGGGGATTCCCGGTTCGAATCCCCATCTGGGTGGAGTTTGCATGTTCTCCCCGTGTCCACGTGGGTTTCCTCCGGGTTCTTCGGTTTCCCCCCACAGTCCAAAAACATGGATCAAGGTTAATTGAGTTCTCCAAATTGCCCCATATAAAGTGTGTCTGTGTGAGTGAGTTAGTGTGTGCCCAGCGATAGATTGCCCCCCTGTGTATCTGGGTGCATCTGCCCAGCGCCCGAAACGTTCTCCCATGGGCATGGGGAACCTCCCCGCGACCCTAATAGAGGATAAAGCGGGAGGTAATGGATGGATGGATTAGTTTGATTGTTGTTATCAGGTTTCAGATCATAAAGAACGAGGTGCATTAAAAACTACGCGCGGCGCTGTACGGAGTGACGAGCTCAAGGTTCTAAACTTAATTTCGGTTCTAACTTCGTCGTTTAATCAGCCTGCGTTTGCTGAATCATGAAGATAACTCGCGGGCGGTGTACTCACTTTTTTGTGGTAGAAACAGGACGCTTTAATATTCGTAGAGGACAAAGTTCTGCCGAGAACCACGAAGGACGCAAAACAGTTCCTGACCGAAGCGAGCGCCATGTCTGCCCCTTACGTCACTGAGGGGGGGGGGGCGATGTAAGTTATAAAAACAAACGATTCAGACAGTGACCAGCAGGTGGTGCTGTGTAACACAAACAAACATTAATATGCGTCGTGCTGATAAATAAAGATTTAATACATCAATTAATTTAATTATTATCGCTTTTTTGCTGTATTAGTTTTGACTGAAGGCAAAATGCTTATTAAATTGCGTGTAATTTACACACGGCACGCTCGCTGTTGGGTTAGCTTTAAATAAATAGTTTAAATAAATTCAATTAAATACGATAAACGAGCATTTAATTTGTGCAACTTGACGCAAGTAACCACAAAATACCATGTACACATACTATTGAAATATTTAAACTATCGCACTAAAGTATTTATATATAAATGTTCTGTATATATTTCGATACAAATGCGTGTACAAATGTGCTTTTATGTTTCGTTAACGACGTAGACCGTGGCTTTAAAGTGGAAATCGTGTTATATCTTAAACATCTTCTTAAATTCTTGTATTTGTTAAATGTCCTAAGAGTACGGGTTGTTCAACGTTAAATGACAGCGTTCCAATTCGATTTCAAATTTAACAAAGTACACTTCCAATCCAACGCGCTCTCCGACGACAGCTCTGGCGCACTGCGTAGTGCACTCCACGTGGATTGGAACGCGTCTTTCTTTTGCCGTATTGTCTGGGATATACGCGCACGCTGTTTGGAGAGCCCTGAGTAACTCGCATCATGGCGGCGGCTGCGAACGAAGCGGAGACGCTGTTGCCAGACATCGAGGAGGAAGAAGAGGAGATGGACAGAGGGATGGATTCAGGGGACGACGCGGGGATGGACGCGGGGAATTCAGAAGACGAGGAGGACGAGGACACGTCGGAGGACGAGCGCGAAAACGAGGCCGAGATCCAGCGGCTGGAGGAGCAGGTGAGGATTACGGTTACCGTCCAGAATGAATGGCGTGCTAACAGCCGCGCGGTGCGCAGTTAAAAAAAACAACAACAACAACTCGCTTATTGAGTTTATTTTAATTAAAGTGACGAACTCGATGTCTGAAGGTGTTCTGAAGGCGCAGGCTGTGTGAACAGCACCGTTGTTGTTGTTGTTGTTGGTGGTGGTGGAGTGTTTAAAGCAGCTGCCGCGTTGCTGGTTATTAACGTGGCCTCTTGCTGAAGGCCGGGCTTCAGGTCCGGAGACTCACTTAAACTCCGCGCCAGTTCGTGGGCGTGTGTCCACGGTTCCTCTCAGCTTTTTAAAGAGTTATCAACTGACCTTACATTCCGATAATCAGCACTTAAAACCAGGTTAAAATTATAGGTGAGGTTATATGAGCTCCCGTGTGTAATGTCTGTAATTTTAGGAATAATCTCAGTAATCTCAGACAAATATGCACAAAACCACAAAGCAGCATCTGTTAATCGTCGAGTGGAGACTTTTCATTAAGCTTTATTGTTGTGTGTGTAAGATGTCCAGTTCCTAGCCTTGTAGTTTAGACAATAACAGTTTCCCAATTTCCGAAAACAGTTTGGGGAAGGCCCTGTGTTGTCCCTGCATGACTGTTTTCTTTCCCTAGTACACAAAGCAAGGCTCAAAAAGACAGAAGTTTGGTGTGGAAGTTTGGTTGGGGGGTGGGGTGGTGTTCTCCATGCCCATCCAGGGGAGAACGTTTCGGGCGAGGGCAGATACACCCAACAGGATGCCAATCTATCGCTGGGCACACACTCACTCAAACAGGCACACTCTATATGGGGCAATTTGGACAACTCAATTGACTTTATCCATGCTTTTGGACTGTGAGAGGAAACCGGAGAACCCGGAGGAAACCCACGCGGACACGGGGAGAACAGGGAAACTCCACCCAGATTGGGAATCGAACTGTTTCTTTACTTATAGGTTTTGTATATAAACATTCATTCATTATCTTCCGCTTTTTCCTCTATTAGGGTCGCGGTGGGGTTCCCCATGCCCATCCAGGGGAGAACGTTTCGGGCCCTGGGCAGATAGACCCAGGACAGGGCGCCAATCCATCGCTGGGCACACACTCACTCACACAGACACGCACGCATACACACTCTATATGGGGCAATTTGGAGAACTCAATTGCCTTTATCCATGCTTTTGGACTGTGGGAGGAAACCGGAGAACCCGTAGGAAACCCACGGGGAGAACAGGGAAACTCCACCCAGATTGGGATTCGAACCGGGAATCCCTAGCGCTGAGAGGAGAACATGCTAAACCACTAAGCCACCGTGCCGCCCATGTGGAAGATCTTAACTGACATAAAGTAATGAAATGAAGCTGCCCACTATAATCATTTGCCCACCTTCTGTAATGCTGTTGCCCCTGTTTCTTATGAAGCAGCCTGCACTCTTTGGTCTCTGTGGTTTTGCTCTGTAAATGAGAGCGTGCTCATCTTGGTCCGGCTCCAGCAACAGATGGCCGGTGTTCTGAAGCTGAGAACCAGTGACATCAGTATTGATCATTTTTAAAATATATTGATAAGGTTTGAACATCAAGCAGCTTTGTTATTTGTAATTTATTTTATTTGTGTTTCTGTAATGTACTGTGGTGCATCAGAAGGGGAAATTCAGTCGCTGGGCTTTTTGAATATCCACTTGTGACCCTCATATCATCTCCATTCACCATACAGATGGACTTTGTAGTTTTACAATACCAGACTGTAGTCCATCTGTTTCTCCACATAGTGTGTTCGTCTCCTTTAGTCCATGCTCTACAGATCAGGACAGCAACTGGTTGCGTGTTATTTAGGTGGTGTATAATTCTTAGCACTGCTGTGACGTTTGTGTGTGATTCAGATTCATCCGAGTGGATCAGAAACAGCCGTGATCAGCTGAGGATCTCTTTATTGTCTGGTTCTGAATGGGTTTATGGAGGCAGACCGCTTTTTTTTATTATTTTTTTTAAATGAGCTGTTCTTTGGCTAAAAATGTTATTTGATGATCTCACAATTTGGCCATATCACAGTGCTGAAATTAAACTGTCAGCGTTTGTATTCATGTGGATTTTTTTTAATTAATTTGTTGTTAAAATCTAAAGTGCATTTGCACTGCATGACTGAAGGTCTTCTTAATAATTGTATGCGTTGCCGAAATATTTGCAGCTTTGTAACATTTCTCTTGATTAGTGTGCTTTGTAGTAATTACAGCTCTGGCCTTCATGTTCAAACTTTTTTTTTTTTTTTTTTTTTTTTTTTTCTCCCCCCTAACGTTTTAGTTGTCCATCAATGCGTTCGATTACAATTGCCACGTGGATCTGATCAAACTGCTGCAACAGGAGGGCAAGCTGCACAGGCTGCGCAAAGCCAGACAGAAGATGAGCGAACTCTTTCCTCTCACTGAAGGTGAAGCCAATCATATTTTCGAACCGTTATGATGATATAGTTGAGCTCATACAGATGTTTGCACAAGGACTCAAGTGTGAGTCAGTATGAGAGTCTGTTTCTTTTGGTTTTATGTGGAAACGTGTGAAATATTCAACATGTTGCATAAAATTCATTTAGCGTTTATTCATAGTGAAATTAAAATGCAAACTAAAGCATCCAGCAGCATTTTAAAGCTTAAATTATTTAACATACGATCTGGATCAGGAAATCCTGTGCTGTTGCACTGAGAGCTGATTTGGGACACACTGTGCCTTTCTACTGATTTAAAAAGAACACGTTACATAAGGGAGCACTGAAGTACTGATAGAAAGAGAGGCAGATTCTCTATTTTTCCTTCCAGCTGCCATAATAATTTAAGTCTCAGGCATAATTGTTCCCTAGAGTGAATTAACATAATGTGCTCCCCTCTGAGTCACGCACCTGATTTAGCTCATCAGCTAATTACCCTCGTACTTCTCAAGGATGTTCTGAGCTACTAAAATTCTGATTCATCTGCTGAACCCTTACAACCGTTGCAGAAAACCATTTTTGTTCTGAACAGCTGTCTACACAATTAAAACTACACAATATTTTCTATTATAATCAGGCAGCAGCTTCCTGTGATTTTATTTTTAGCTTTTGGATTCCGGTTATAAACACTTTCAGTAATAAATTATGTTTTAAATGTGCAATTTCAAATAAAGAAAAAGCTTATATGAGTTTTACATTCATTCATTCATTATCTTCCACTTTATCCTCTATTAGGGTCGCGGTGGGGTTCCCCATGCCCATCCAGGGGAGAACGTTTTGGGCGCTGGGCAGATACACCCAGGACAGGGCGCCAATCTATCGCTGGGCACACACTCACTCAAACAGACACGCACGCATACACACTCTATATGGGGCAATTTGGAGAACTCAATTGACTTGTTCCATGTTTTTGGACTGTGGGAGGAAACCGGAGAACCCGGAGGAAACCCACGCAGACACGGGGAGAACATGGGATTTGAACCGGGAATCCCTAGCGCTGAGAGGAGAACGTGCTAACCACTAAGCCGCCTTTTGAGTTTTACATATGTGTTTTATTTTCTGTAACCTCATTTTAATTGTCCTCATAGAAATTTGGCTGGACTGGCTGAAGGATGAGATCGGCCTGGTTGAGGACAACGAGGCCGACCGTGAGAGGATCTACGAGCTTTTTGAGAAAGCCATAAAGGACTACGTCTGTAAGTGAGCAGCATGGGTTTTATTTGAATGTTTAGGCCGGAGGGTGTAGTGTTTAAGTGGTGATTCCTTGCCTAATGACAAATTTAGAAATATAATCCCAATCTGATTAAATAAGAGGAGATAGAGACGCAGAACAGCGTAATAGTCCATGCTTTCTTTCTCTTCCAGGTCCGGACATTTGGTTGGAGTATGCACAGTACTCTATAGGGGGAATGGGCTCTAAAGGAGGCATCGAGCGAGTGCGCTCCATCTTTGAACGAGCTTTAAGTACAGTGGGATTGCACATGACCAAAGGTGCAGCTCTCTGGGAGGCTTACAGAGAGTTTGAGATGGCCATACTGTCGACCCTTCAGGTATTAAATGCTAAATGTAATTTAAACAAATCTATGACACAAGACTCATGCTGTCTGAATTAATTTTTCTTGCCTGTTTTGCTCATCACTGTCCTAAGAATTTATTCATTCATTTATTCATTATCTCCCGCTTTATCCTCTATTAGGGTCGCGGGGGGGTTCCCCATGCCCATCCTGGGGAGAGCGTCCCGGGCGCCAGGCAGACACACCCAGGACAGGGCGCCAATCCATCACTGGGCACACACTCAAACACACTCTATATGGGGCAATTTAGAGAACTCAATTAACTTGATCCATGTTTTTGGACTGTGGGAGGAAACCGGAGAACCCGGAGGAAACCCAAGCGGACACGGGGAGAACTTGGAAACTCCACCCAGATGGGGATTCGAACCGGGAATCCCTAGCGCTGAGAGGCGAACGTGCTGACACTAAGCCACCGTGCCGCCCCTAAGAATTTAATTCTATAAATCATTTAGAGATACAAAATAGAACAGGCAGTTTAAATAATGTTTCCCCATATTTTTATTCTTTAACTTCAAAAAGCTGGGCGGCACGGTGGCTTAGTGGTTGGCATGTTCGCCTCTCAGCGCTAGGGATTCCCGGTTCGAATCCCCATCTGGGTGGAGTTTCCATGTTCTCCCCGTGTCCGCGTGGGTTTCCTCCGGGTTCTCCGGTTTCCTCCCACTGTCCAAAAACAAGTCAGCTCAGTTCTCCAAATTGCCCCATATAGTATGTGTGTATACGTGTGTCTGTGTGAGTGAGTGTGTGCCCAGCCATAGATTGGCGCCTTGTCCTGGGTGTATCTGCCCAGCGCCCGAAACGTTCTCCCCTGGATGGGCATGGGGAACCCCCCCCCCCCCCCCGCGACCCTAATAGAGGATAAAGTGAAAGATAATGAATGAATGAACTTCATGAAGCTGTTCTGTTCACGTGGGCTGAAATTTTTGCTAAACTAGTTCAACATCCAGCTGAATCAATGTTATGACAAACTGCTGTGGTTCTGAGGTCAAGGGGGGGGAACCGTTCTCTGCCAAATAAGAGCCTCTGCTTGGTGGCTGTTCAGTGTCTCTGTATGGGAGGGAGGTTCAACATTATCACCATGTTCCTGTGTTCCAGCCTCCTCCTGGCAGCATCTCCAGCCCTGAGCAGCAGGAGCAGCTGAACATGCATCTTGAGAAAATCCACGCACTCTTCAGACGCCAGCTCGCCATTCCTCTGATTGGTGAGTCTTACTTTTTCAGGTTTTTCTTTTTCAAAGTGATATTCACAGGAACCCACTTATGACGAGACGAGCTTTTAGTGCTGGATTTTAAATTTGCTCAGGAACAGTTTTATCCATTTGATCAGTTTTATCTTCTCTAGAACTCCATACAGCCAGGAGCATCCACCCACCCACTCCACCAGTGCATGACCAGATGGTCTGGCTACATGTGCGCTGGTTCTCGTGTGTGTGTGTGTGTGGTGGAGGCTTTAGAGATGGAGTACATACAGCCAAAAATGATCTATTTAATCATGGCCAAAGCATGGATAAAGTCATCATCAGCTTGGTTCATGTTTTATTGATGCAAAGTTCTGTATAAATAAATATTAATATGATTTCACTGATTGCAGCAGCCTTGTTTTTCAATAACCACATGCAGTCAAAGGTGATTTGTAGGATTCTGAGACTATAGGGCATGTCATATGATCATATATATATATTATAAGTTTGTATTGATTTAGTATTTTTATTATTGAAGTATAGATCCAAATGCTGGATGTTGGTGTCCTTTCATTAAATGTGATTTAATCTCAGAGAATGAATGTTGCTTTATAACCTGTGTGGTTCTAATGCTCATCACTCTGTAGATATGGAGGGCACCTACACTGAATATTCGGACTGGGCTGATGATGAGATCTCTGCGACAGTCACACAGCATTATAAGCAGGCGCTACAGCAGCTGGAAAAGCGCAGGTCTCTTGAAGAGACTTTGGTAACTACAGCGAACGCCATAATTGAAATAAAAATCAGATTTTGTTTCCACTGTGGGATTGAACTCTGTTTTTCTCGACACCGCAGTTGGTGTCAGAGCCTCCGAAACTTGGGGAGTATCAGAGCTACATCGACTACGAGATGAAGGATGGAGATCCGGCACGAGTCCAGATTATTTTCGAAAGGGCGTTGGGAGAAAATTGTTTAGTTCCGGACCTTTGGGCAAAATATACAACTTATCTGGTAAGTGCGTTCCGCGTCTGGTTCTAGCGCTGACTCCAGAACTGTGGTATTGTGGAGAAGGGGATGACATTAAAGATCCTGTGGGCCATGTGCGTTCAGTTTTAAGTGGTAGTTTTATTGGTAGTTGGTAAAAGCCTGCACTCCTTTCACAAAATATTATAGAGTGTTTTTGAAAAATTGTGGCTATTTAGTGAAGAAAAGGTTTCGTACGTGCAAATTAATTTGTTGATTGGTGTTGAGGTGCCTTTTATTTTTAACACAATCTAATGCTTACTCGAGTAACACACACACACACACACACACACACACACACACACACACTCTACACTTTACGGGCTCATTTTATTATTTGGCTCGTATGCTGCAGCTCCCATTTTACCCAGCAGTGTTTTAATGACATTCTAATGAGATGCCGCTACCCAAAATGCACTGCTGCTCATTTAGGGGCTACAGCACAGATGGAGAGAGAATTAGAGATCCCGATGACGGCTGAAGGTAAACCAGACAGACGATAATGCACATGCGCAGATGTCGAAAGGCAGAAAAAACACCAGGTGTTGTTACCGTTTCCTTTGCTGAGACCGATGTAATGGAGATGAATGCATTAAACATGACCTGGCACAGTGTCGCCTCTCTTCATCCAAAAAGCTCCCATCATTAAACGCCTACTGCATTAAGAACCACTGTGATGTTATTAAACCCACTGCACTCCAAGCTTGTTAAAATAATGAGGACTAAACTGAATTATATGCAGTTTCTTTTTTTATTAAAAGTGCTGCTGCATTTTCCCAGTAGCCAATTATTTTTAATCAGAGAAAAAAAAGAGGCCTCTACATGGAAAAGCTAAATGTCCTCTAAAATTTAGAGCACAGTTCAGTGTCAGCGTGATTTTCTCACTCTGAGCTGTTAGTATGCTGGGTTCCAAGCTTCAGTTCCTTTATTTGATTTATGATCAGATTTGGTGTACTGATGTTTAAATGTTGATTTAATGGGTGTTATTAATGGGCTTTTTTTTCTCACCTTAAATTCTTAAATTATTATTTTTTCGTCATTCCGGCTCCCTCTGCTGGAGGTTTAAAACCTGATCATTTCTTTTAACACCAATTAAGTTTTCTTTAGCTGCATTATGGGGTCTGCATCTGGGATTATCTTAATGACTTTATCCAATAATCCAATAATCCCCCACCCCAGGATCGCCAGTTAAAGATTAAAGAGCTAGTGCTGTCCTGTCATGAACGCGCAGTCCGGAACTGCCCCTGGACCATGGGTCTATGGAAAAGCTACCTGCTGGCTCTGGAGAGGCATGGGGTGGAGCATCACGTAATCGCAGGTACTGACAATGACAGAGTAGAGGAAATGGTTTAATTAAATTATTAAAGACGGTTTGATTAATTGTCAGTACGTTGCTGTTCAGCAGAGTGTAAGCGTGTAATAGGATATGAAATAGTCTTGACGTGTTACCTCTTCATCACACAGACGTGTTTGAGAAGGCTCTGAACGCTGGCTTCATCCAGGCAACGGACTACGTGGAGATCTGGCAGTCGTATCTGGACTATCTGCGCAGACGAGTCGATTTCAGTAAAGGTGATGACATCACAGTGCCCCTTTAATGCTGTTGGAGAAAGAATTAATAGACCGTTTTGATTCATTCGTTGTTTTTGATTTCAGAAGGGAGCAAAGAGCTTGAGGAGCTGCGGGCAGCTTTCACTCGCGCTCTCGATTACCTGAAACAGGATGTGGAGGAACGTGAGTTCTGCTTTTCTTTACATCTAAAGCAACCAAATATTCACAATGTGTTGTATCAGTGTGTTACCTGAACTCCTGTAGTAATCTAATTACAGTGATACCTCGGTTCTCGAACATAATTCGTTCCGGGAGGACGGTCGAGAACCAAATTGTTCGAGAACCGAAGCAATGAAACCCATAGGAAATAATGGAAACTGGATTAATTCGTTCCAAGCCCCAGAAAATGCCTATTTACTGGCCTAATTTGTATATAATATGTAGAAAAACATGAATCTCAACAAGAAATAAGAAATAAAAGTGTATTTATTAAAACAAAAAAAAATGAAATGTACAGTACAGTAAATTGTGTTTCATTTACTGTACCTGTACCAACCTTTATGGCAACCTTTAAAAACAGAGGGTAACTGCTCTTCGGGTGTTTCTCTCTCCACAAAAACGTGACTCTCTCTCTGCACTCACACTGATGACGCAAGCAAGGCGCGCTGAGACGAATGAACGCCATTCGGCTCGACTCGGCTCATCTCGGACGTTCGGATGTTCGAGTTCCAAATATTTGTTCGGATTCCAAGACACAATTTTCTCGAATTTCCTGGTCGAATACCGATTTGGGCGAAAGTCAAGGCGAGAACCGAGGTATCACTGTATTAGTATTGGGCTATCAGTCCAAAGGCTGGGGCTTCAAACCTAAATGACCCCCAAAAATTCCACCTAAAAAGCTGATTTTTAGCCCTTAAGCTTGCTTTTATTTTGGTTAATAATTGCTCTACTTCGTTGTTTGCTTATCTCTCTTGCAGGGTTTACTGAAACTGGGGATTTGTCTTGTACCATAATGCAAATCTGGGCCAGGATCGAGGTGAACATGAATCACACTTTCATCAATGCGGCTAACTCTAAGTGCACATGTTTTAATTTGGGTGAAAATGAATGTGAAAAACCTTCTTTTTATACTTCTACAGGCTCTACATTGTAAGAACATGCAAAAGGCTCGGGAATTGTGGGACAGCATCATGACCAAAGGGAATGCTAAATTTGCCAACATGTGGCTGGAATACTACAATCTCGAGAGGTTGGTTCTAAAACGGCCTAAAATCTATCCGGTGGTACCCCTGAAAGCATCTTGCATCTTAAGCACATAGTTTTGTAATGACAACAAGTGGATGTGATGATTATGATGTTCCTTTTTGACCCTGCGATGTCTCTGTGGTTCACGCTCAGGTCTTCTGGAGATGCAGCACATTGCAGAAAAGCTCTGTACCGAGCAGTGCAGTGCACCTCGGATTACCCCGAACACGTGTGTGAGGTCCTGCTGACCTTCGAGAGAGTGGAGGGTAAGCATTGTTTATAAGTGATGGAGTTAAAACATGATGGTCCATGTGTTTGACTGTCTCTGCACACACAGACCTGTGCTTCTGAACCTTAGAAACTGTCATGAAATGTAATCAAAGCCATTCGGTTCCTATAGTCAAGTTCACAAAACGTTTACAGAACAAAAATAGTCTTATGTTCTGATACATGTAAATATAAAATAATATTCTGTATCACACTGATTCTAAGTTTTTGTTGGTTGATAAATTAGCGTTACAGATTGGAGCTTTGTATTTGTGTAGTTACAGTAGAAGTTTTCGTTATAGTGTGATTGTGACTTAAGCTGCTTGGGTTGGGTTGTAGATCCTTTTATCATTCTTTAGCTAAATGTACATTTCACTGCTTGCACTTCACCAGTGGAAGTGCTTCAACATTTCCACTGCTTGCACTTTCTTAACTTGTTTGGAAAACATTATAGGATTGTGTGTTTGCTTTACTTTGCAGAATAACATTATATTTATAAGATGTACAACTTTATGTTCCAGGTACTTTGGATGACTGGGATGCTGCCGTGCAAAAGACTGAGACCAGATTAAATCGAGTGAATGAGCAGAGAGCAAAGGCAAGAACTTTTTTTTTAAATTTATTATTATTTTTTTTATCTGGACTGAATACAGCGTGTTTACTCTGAGAGTGAGACTTAACAAAACATGAAATCAGCTTTAATCTAACTTTAAGACTGAACACTGAGGCACAGATGTTCAGATGTAGGAATTTTCATGTTTTTAGCTCCGGGCGTTTATTATCTACATTTTCTAAAACTCTCAAACGTTTGATGACAGGCTGCTGAGAAGGAAGCCATGCAGATGCAACAGGAAGAGGAACGTTTTGAACAGAGACGCAAAACCAAACTGGAAAAGAAAGTACAAAAAAAGACGCAGAAAACGAACCGAGCAGGAGAGAAGCGGAAGGCCGACGATGCAGCTGATGAATGGGAGGAGGAGACGGGTATGTTCTGAATGAAGCTCGTTTTCTTATAGTTAATACTAATGTCATTATTAATTACTGATCTCATACGATTTAGAGCGCAAGAGGCACAGACGCGACGCCGCAGAGGAGCAGATGGATACGGAGAGCGGCCCGTTGGAACGCCGTGCTCCACCACCACGTAAAACGGAGCCGCCGGGTTTCCACAAACAACAAGCGGCAACAGAACTGAAAAATAAACCCGAGAATCTGCCAGATGAACGCAACGACTCGAACAGCGTCTTCGTCAGTAACCTGGACTTTAATCTGAACGACCCCGAGGGCAAAATGAAGGCAGCGTTCGGAAGCTGCGGCACCATCAGGCAGGTGCGGCTCGTGTTTTCCGCGAAGGGAACCTTCCGAGGTTACTGCTATGTTCAGTTTGAGGACGAGCTGGCGGCTCAGCAGGCGCTTAAGCAGGACAGACGGGAGGTGGAAGGCCGGCCGATGTTTGTCTCCCCCTGTGTGGACAAGTCCAAAAACCCTGACTTTAAGGTAACGAACGATACTAAAATAAAGGTTCACCAATTACACAGCATTTAAGAACATAATACTAATACTGGTTAACGCTTACCGTAGCCCATCTGCCTCAAGTTGTGATGTATTATACATAATAAAATAAAATTTTAGTTTCCCACTGACTGAAAATGGTTCACTGTAAAGTTCTCTTCTGCAGAATACTGTTATGAAATGTTTCTTCTTTCTTCTACAGGTTTTTAAATACAACACAGCGATGGAGAAGCACAAAATCTTCATCTCTGGTCTGCCCTTTTCCTGCACTAAGGAGGCTCTGGAGGAGTTGTGTAAGGACCATGGCACCGTCAGAGCAGTCCGCCTCGTCACCAACCGCTCCGGAAAACCCAAGGTCTCCACCATACCCTCCACCTGTCAACAGAGCTGTTCCCTAGATATGCTGTTACATTTATTGCGCAAAAGGAACCCTGTGACAGCTAACCGTATTATTTGAAAATAATCCTGTAAAAAAAAAAACTTGAGCTGTCTCAGTGTTAGACGTTATAATAAATGAAAATTCAGTATGTAAAGGTGTTTATGGTTTTTATTAAAAAATTTTTTTTTAACAGGGTTTAGCTTATGTGGAGTTTGAGAATGAGGCGCAGGCGTCTCAGGCCGTGCTGAAGATGGACAGGTCCACGCTGGAGAATCACACGCTTTCCGTAGCCATAAGTAACCCGCCGGCCAGGAAGACGGAGTACAAACCGGTTCTGGGAGGAATGATGCCTCGTCAGCTGAAGGGCGCGTGAGTACAGCAGCTCTGAAGATAGAAATTCATGTAGAGATAAAATTTTTGGATGATTTGTTTGCTTTTGTGAATTTAGAGACGGGCCATTTTATATTTTAGCATGATCGTGACCAAGTGCACAAAGCATGATCATGACAATGAACAACTTTAAAATGAATTCATTCCGGTCCTCTCATTCAAAAAGTATGTGACCTCACAAATGCTCTTCTGAATGAATACATTTACATTTACATTTGGTCATTTCGCAGACACTTTTATCCAAAGCGACTTACAAGGTGAGCACAGGGTTCATCACAACATCCCTGGAGCAATGAGGGTTAAGGGTCTTGCTCAAGGACCCACACTGGTAACTTCAGTGGACCTGGAATTTGAACCGCCAACCTTCAGATTGATAGCCCACCGCCCTGACCACTGAGCTACCACTCCCCATAATAAGTAATATTTTGAATAATTAGAAATCGCCACAGAAACTACAAAATTTTGTAGAAAGCCTTAACAGATGCGTGGAAGCAGTGATAGCAGAATGTTCTTAGAAAAGCAAAAAAAAAAAAAAAAATGTACATCTTTTGAATAATTCTGTCTGATTCCAGTCGGGGAAAAGGACGGACCCAGGTGTCTCTGCTCCCTCGCTCTCTGCACCGCCAGAACGCCCCTCAAACCAAGACTGAGAACGGCACCGCGTCCAAACAGTCGGCCGCCTTGAGCGACGGAGTGCCGGCTGTGTCCAAACCCATGACCAACCAGGATTTCGCCAGGATGCTCCTAAAAAAGTGATGAACCGAACCCAGCCGGTCTCAACTTGCCTTGTGTCAGAAGCCATTCTGTGTCCTTACTGCGTTCGAGAAGCTGCGCTTTTAATTGTTTTTTTTTTTGTAAATAGACGGAAACCCAGGCTAGTTGTATTAAAAAGGTTTTAGGACTGTGCTCACAGAGAGGAGTCTCTGTTTCTTTTCGGCTGTGTTCGATTGGTGCGAGGATACATACTCGTTTTTTTTTTTAACCAGTTGTCGGGTGACGCGTGATGTGTGCAAGACCTTGACTCGTATACGGCTGCACGTTCACCTCCATCACGTTCTGTGGTAAATATGTTTAGAACCCGATGATGCATATTCTTCTGTGTACATTTTTCTCCTGTACGTCACTCAGTTCTCTGAATCATGAGGTTGATTAATTCACGATCCTTATATTGCTGCAGTAAATTAATGTTACTTTCTCAAGGAAGAGCGTACAAAATACTAAAATCATAATATACTATAACAAAGCTGACTGAAGTCATTTTATGAATAATTTTTATTTACCTCAGAACATGATGCGTGATACTGTTTTTTTTTTTTTTTTTTTTTTTTATGAAAAAAAAAATTTTTTTTTAAAAAGCCATTTAATTTTGCCATTGGAACTAAATTACCAAATATAGGCATAAATTAACATGGTGCCAAGTACAAACTGATGATACAACCTCAGTCGTCTATTAAAACGATGTCTATGACAGTTGTACGTTACTTGTATTTGTTTTTTTTTTTCCCCAATGATATCTTTTGCTTTACATCATTAGAACCTCTGTTATTAATTTTAGAGATTCAGTTCATATTAATACACCTTGTTCTTAATTGGTTATGGTCTTTCTTTTGCCATTTCCTCTACATGCTCCCAACCCAGTGCAATTCATTTATTTTGATTTCTTTATTAATATCTTTTTTTTTCTCCCACAAGCTTGGTTTTCAACACCATTAGTGATGAGTCTGCCTGGGACACGCCCACTACAAGACTCCCATTTAGTATATACCTCTATACTCCCAACTGAAGTGGGCGTGTCTTTTAGTGGAACGCATCTTCCAACCTTAACCCTTAAAGTTGGTGTCTTGTATTTATGAATAATGCAGAACATTTTGGATGATGACCTGAAACAGGTTTCAGAAGGTGGCGTCGTCAGTTTACTGAAACTGTGTTCCATGCGGGGTTCAAGTGGACTGTTTTATTAACCTTAATAACCTGGCTTCAGGTTTTGATGTGGACTTAAGCTGTGAAGACCGATGTTTCTGTAATAAAATGTTTAGACCATTCTCACATTTAAGGTTGAAGTTCAAAGAGAGAATCTCAGCAAACTTCTTCCCCCAAACATTAAACAATCTTAATTTGCTCACCAGTGAAGTGTTGAGGGTGTGGCAGCACCCCGTTGACTTTATTTATCTAATTCCTCTAATACCTGAGGCCATCAGCAGCTTCCAAAAGCCAGGGGTTCAATTGAGGTCATGCAATGGAGCTGAAATCAACTTCTTGTTTCTCTCTTGACGTTAATCTCTGTGCCCTGACTTTCCAGTAGGCTGTGTGAAGATTCCACGATCAGCCCTCCAACCCGTCACACGTGGTAAAGAGTATTTTTCTATAACTTCAAAATACAATTAAACTTAGGTAGCATGTCTATAACACCTTACAATTAGCACAATATTATAAATGGAACTTTCTCGTACGATTCAGCAGGAATTGGGCAGAGCATTATTTTATTGTTCTGAAAAACCTAAATGATTAAAAATCTATGCAGCCTGTTCGCTGGAACCTTCCGCTACAATTTACAACTCCAAACCCTGACCGTGCGCCGTGCCTAACGCCGTGCATTTGAGGTGCAAATAGAGTTAATGAACAAACAAACTAACCCCGTCACCTGAACCTGTATTCACAGAACCCTTTGGTGGTGTTGAGTCTGTTCGTCTGGTGATCAGTGGTTTTTGTATGGTGTTTGTATATTTTTCCCCGGAGAGTAAATTAGCTGTGTGCTTGTGATCACCGCCGTGGCCTAAAAAAAAGACGAGGAAAGCCGTACGATGCTAAAATGTCTCGTTGAGTATAGTGCTGTACGTCTATGTCTCCACACGCGTGTATGCTGATTTTCCTGAACGATACAGATGTCATTAACCATTCATGTTTCCTCGTCTGAGGTTCAATTAATGCCACTTTTTGTTTTGTGATTATTTTCCTTCAATCTTTGTTCCAGATCGTTCTGTTCAGTAAGACATTAAACGGTTTGTAAATGTGTGTGTGATGGTGTGTAATTGAATCCCCTGCTCATGATGTGATGCTTTTGCTGTAACTGATAACTCACTGAATTGTCATTTATATATTTGTTTTTCTCTTTTCCAGCCATCAAACCCTATGAGTGGTTGTGTGGGAAGTACTCAGACCAGCCTGTCTGGCACCAACAACCATGCCAAGTCTAACACCAGAAACTGTTGTCGTGGCCACGCCTACACATCTGGATGCGTTCAACGAATGCCATGTAGATGGTAACCAGATAAACAGGTGTATCTATTCAAATGGCCGGTAAGATAAGATGAACCTTTATTTGTCCCACAATGGGGAAATTCATAAGTGAATAATTATCAAATCATAAGTGAACAGATGATGATGATGATGGTTGATCTGCTCACACTAATGCCAGAGGGGTACTGGGGTGAGGTGTCCTCATCAATGGACACTATGGCTAAAGATGTTTTTACAGTTTGGCTGTCCATTCACACACAACCATCTGCAATGCTATGTGTTACTCAAGGCTTCCACTAGAGGGCACACCACTGCGGTTGCCAAGTAGACCTAAGGCAGTGATTCTCAATTATTTTCTGTTAAGTCCCCCTAGCAAGAAAACTTTTTGCGCCACCCCACACGCACGCACACTCACCCCCCCCCCCCCCCATACATGACAAAATGGGATGAAAAAGTATTTTTACACGCCCACTGTAGTATGATTTGTCTATAAATTTGTTATAAATACCCCTCTTTATAACAATGTCTCCTTATTAACAATAAAGAAAACAAAAAAGAGAGAAATATAGATCAACTTAGAACAGAATCATTTTATTAACTTTGTTTTTTAGTTTTTAACAGAAACGAATGAAATCCTTATTTAAACTAGAAACATTTTTGAACTGACTGGCATTTGATACTGAAGAATTAAATGAAATAAAATCAATAAATAATAATAATTGAAATTCATCAGCAACATTAATTCAGGAGCTCAATTTATTATTAGCACTTTAACCTACAAAACAAAAATGAATACAACAATTTGTGCTGGTTTTTTTTTTTTAAATCAAAATAAGGAAATCAGAACTAATGTCTCCAGCGCGTCCGTTCTGCAGCGCACAGCTTTTCTGCAGTAGCTTTCATAAAGCGTTATAATTGCTGGCTCTACGCGTCACGTTTTCCATTAAAAACTCAAGCGGTTATCAGCGTGATCGGGGTGTAATGTCTTTAAGTGACGCCTTCATTTATTTGGCTTCACGCTGACCACTGCCAACATTTAAAGACACAGAAGACACAGCGGTCTTTCTTCGTCTCCACCTTAGTTACCGTGAAACCAAGCGCTACATACACTTTCCTCGTTTTAACTTTCGGTTGACTTTTGTTGTTCTCATTATCTCCGTCTCTCTCCGTCAATCCTGTTAAATATTTGTCCACGTTGTCTCTTAAGGGTTTGCACTTAATATCACTTGCTCTGTGATTTCTTGTTATGCCCCCCCAGGCACCGCACTGCGCCCCCCCAGGGGGGCGCGCCCCACTATTTGAGAAGCACTGACCTAAGGACACTCAATTTACATAAAATAAACAGCAACGTTTGAAATTAGCACGTGATCATGGTGGGAAACACAACAGCAGCTGCGCCTTCATAGATGGAGGTACCATGTGGGTGCGGTCCCACAGCCTCGCATCCTTCTTTCCAAACTTTCCACCATAACTTTGAGCAGCAGGTACATCTCCACCCTGACTATTATTTTGGCTTTCAGGTTTTTACTAAAAGCATGAGTACCATAGATTCAGAAAAAAAAAAAAAAACACACGGTGCACTAAAGTGCAAAGCGATATAAAAACCACAGAACTATTCAAACACGATTTAATAATTTAATAACCACACAATAATAAAATATAGCTTTGCGAGTCCAGTCAAATAAATAGTCCTTCTTTTTAAATATAAAGTGCTTCTTGGTACAAACCAGCAGCTTGAGGCACAAAATGACTGTTTTATAGTCCGGAGGGTTTAAAGTGATTTGAGAGAAAACCCCCATCAGCCCCATCACTGAAAACATGGCATTCTGTAGTTGTGGTCCACGCAGGATTTTCAGGGACTTTTCAAAAAAAAAAAATCACTTCATCACATTCTGTGGTTCATAAATATGTTTGGAACCTTGTCTTTTGCTCTGCGTACGCTTTTGTTCAAATTTGTTGGATGTTCTCGAGCTCCAACGGTTTTGGTTTATTAAGTTCTTCAGAAGTATTAAGCATTACGGAACTGTATCAGGTTCTAAACATATTAGTTTATTAATTACAGAATGTGATTGATTTTTTTGGCTTTTGAAATTCTCACTTGGACCCAACGTGACATACAGACTAACATAACCAACATATCAATGACATCATCAGTGGTCTGTAGCACACGTCATGTCCGGATCCGGAATCTTATAATAAATTCTTTAACATTATTTTTTATTTACAAACACACAACACTATTATATTCAGGATTTAAACATACTTGAGGACCGTGAATGCAGATTTAATACTGAGCTGCTGGTAATTTAACTAGTTATGGGTTCTCTGTGTCAGTTTGTTGAAAGTTTGTTCGTTTCAGGAAATAAAATCTATAAAAGCGTAAAGATTGGTCTTCATAAAGCAGGTCTTCTAGTATTTGTGCGAGCAACACTAACAAAATCAATTAAAACAGTTCAGCATGAAGCAAAATTATTATAATGCAATTTAACTTTTAATCTTTAGTGCGTTAACTAAAATAACCCACGACTATCAATTGAAAAAAGTTCACAGCCATTAAACTACACTAACGTCTCAAACGGATCAGATGCACAATTTTATCTGAGGATTAAAAGTTAGATCTTGATTCTGATCTCTATAATTAGATGTAAAACAGGTCTGTAGTTAATAAAAACATTTTGGACTTCTTAATAACTAGGAGATAGAAATAGGTCTAAGATGAAAAAAAAAAAAAAAATAAAAATAGGTCTATATAAATTGTTTATATTTCTTTTATTTTATTAATCATGAAATCTGAATCTGAAATCTCTCAATTAACTTGATCCATGTTTTTGGACTGTGGGAGGAAACCGGAGAACCCGGAGGAAACCCACGCAGACACGGGGAGAACATGGAAACTCCACCCAGATGGGGATTCGAACCGGGAATCCCTGCTGAGAGGCGAACGTACTAACCACTAAGCCACCGTGCCGCCATAGATCTATATAAATTGTTTATATATTTTTTTTTTTATTAATCATGAAATCTGAAATCTCTGATGTTCTGCTCATGTTGCTCAGCGTGGCTTTATGGACCTGCAGCTGATCGACGTGACCGTTTAGACCGTTTAATGCATTTTGGGAGTAAAACGCAAACTGATTTGACCTTAAAATGAGTTTAAATACATTTTTAAGCAATGTTAAAATTGTAAAAAAGAGTTCTTTTTTTTTTATATCACAATAATGATTCACTGCTGCTCCCTTGTTGTTCCCTCTAATTTCTGTAGATACATGTCTGTAACTTAAACCTTATCAATGGATAAGAAAATATGATTTCAGTAGCAAGACATGGCTTTGTTTTATAGATCACGCCGATTTAAAGACAATAATAAGACATATTAGGAATCGCTTGTTTTTTTTTCTTTTTTAACTGTGAGCTGGTATCGTTTGTTTACAACTCGGACAAGCCTGATTACTAGAACCTGGCAACCCCACTGCGTGTTCAGTGGTGGCTATGAGCAGAGTGTCCAGCGTGAGCTCTGTACACTTGGCAATGAAGCGTATAAATGGCCGGACATCCCCCTCATTGGCCAAATCCAGGGCCGTGTAATACTCTGCCCTCTGCTCCTTCCGGATGGTGATTGGTGGGTAGTTGGCCTGCATCAGCACCAGGTTCATCAGGAGCCTGGACGTCCGTCCGTTCCCATCCACAAAGGGATGCACGTAGACCAGCTTGTAGTGTGCCAGCGCAGCAAACTCCACCGGGTGTAGGGACATGGTTTCCTCCAAATTCAGCCACTGCACCAGTTCCTGCATGTGTTGCTGCACATCGTTGGGGTGCGGTGGAATGTGGTGACCCACAAACACTTGGTTATCCCTAAACCGGCCAGCCTCCACCGGATCTGCGTAGCCCAGGACGCGTCGATGGATCTCCAGGATATCGTTGATGGTGATGCCCCCATTTTGGAACAGCAGGGTGGTGTTGATGTACTTCATGGCCGCGTCCACGCCGATGGCTTCGTTTTGCTCCTGGAGGCTTTTACCCGGCACAGCATAGCGCGTCTCGATGATGTGCCGGATCTCAGACAGGGTGAGTGTGTTGCCCTCGATGGCTACCGTGTGATATATATGATGGTAATAAGTCTCTTCCATGATGCGCCGGAGAGCGGAGTTGCCTTTTGGGATCGCCATAAGGCGCTGCACCTTGTCGTCGATGATGTCGAAGTGCCGCTGGTCGATTTCCTCCACCAGAGGGAGCGTGCGGTGCCGGCTCACCAGCGCCCTGTGGTTGCATGGCGAAATGGCCAGGGCTTTGCTGTACAGGTGGTCTGCCTGGACCACGTCCTTCTCCTCCTCCAGAATGGAGCCCAGCTCGGTGAGGGCATCCACGAAATCCGGGTTCATACTGAGAGCGTGGACCAGAAGTCTGTGTGCTTTCTCCCTTTTCCCTTCCCTCTTCATCATCAGCGCCTGCTGAAGCGCCGCCTTCGCCTCCAACTGCGACTCTACAAACCAGAAAACATTCATTCATTCATTCATTCATTCATTCATTCTCTCCCGCTTTATCCTCTATTAGGGTCGCGGTGGGCTTCCCCATGCCCATCCAGGGGAGAACGTCTCGGGCGCTGGGCAGATACACCCAGGACAGGGCGCCAATCCATCGCTGGGTACACACTCACACACTCAAAATGGGGCAATTTAGAGAACTCAATTGACTTGATCCATGTTTTTGGACTGTGGGAGGAAACCGGAGAACCCGGAGGAAACCCACGCGGACACGGGGAGAACATGGAAACTCCACCCAGATGGGGATTCGAACCGTGAATGCCTAGCGCTGAGAGGCAAACGTGCTAACCACTAAGCCACCGTGCCGCCAACCAGAAAACAGTTTCTTTTTTTTTTTAAAGCTCTTATTCTTATTTCAAGACAGAAGGTGAACATCTGCATGATGCCTTTTTTGGGGTCCTGATCCCAAAACTCAATCTAGATCTAAACCCAAAAGTATTCGCACCCTACGTACTCACCTCCCACTGACGTTCCACCGAATGGAAGTTAAAGGTGAGTTTAAACTAATTCTATGAGCATGTTACCCGACAACACGGTTTCTATTTAAAATTTGAGCCATTTTAATGTAATAAACTCTTCACCTCACCTTTACTGGGCTTGGGTTTCTCAGGTAAGAGCTCGAGGGCCGTGTAGGGCACAGTGAGGCTGGTCGAGTGGCCGACGGTCCTGTGTGTACTGCCCCATAGATTGCAGCGCAGGAGGTGGAAGCCCTTCAGCGTGGCACAACATTGGTCCTGCACGCCAACCAGCGGCAGCAGCAGCACCAACACCGAGCTGAACAGGATGAAGAAAACGGGCCCCCAGCCCCATAACCACGGACAAGCGCTGGCATGACGCAACACGGTTAAGGCTGCCATCAATCCAGGAGTCCAGTGCCATTCAGCTTCACCTCCAGCATCCTGCAGAGGAGTCATCAAGGGTAAGGCTCCAGCATAATCACTTCCACTGTTATAATTAATTAGTTCATTCATTTAAACGCACGGTGGTTTAGCACGTTCTCCTCTCAGCGCTAGGGATTCCCGGTTCGAATCCCCATCTGGGTGGAGTTTCCATGTTCTCCCCGTGTCGGCGTGGGTTTCCTCCGGGTTCTCCGGTTTCCTCCCACAGTCCAAAAACATGGATCAAGTCAATTGAGTTCTCCAAATTGCCCCATATAGAGTGTGTCTGTGTGCGTGTCCAGCGATGGATTGGCGTCCTGTCCTGGATCTATCTGCCCAGCGCCCGAAACGTTCTCCACTGGATGGACATGGGGAACCCCACCGCGTCCCAACTAGAGGATAAAGCGGAAGATAATGAATGAATGAATTAATTTATTTATTTAAATGCAGGGTGGCAAGGTGGCTTAGTGGTTTAGCATGTTCTCCTCTCAGCGCTAGGGATTCCCGGTTCGAATCACCATCTGGGTGGAGTTTCCATGTTCTCCCCGTGTCCGCGTGGGTTTCCTCCGGGATCTCCGGTTTCCTCCCACAGTCCAAAAACATGGATCATGTCAATTGAGTTCTCCAAATTGCCCCATATAGAGTGTGTCTGTGTGAGTGAGTGTGTGCCCAGCGATAGATTGGCGTCCTGTCCTGGGTCTATCTGCCCAGCGCCCGAAACGTTCTCCGCTGGATGGGATGGGTTCTCCGCTCCCCCGCGAATCTAATAGAGGATAAAGCGGAAGATAATGATTAATTAATTAATTTAAACGCAATTACTACACAGAATGACCTGCCACAATAAATAAATAAACCCTTGATTCTCTTTCCTCTTTAGTTTAATGATGTTAGAAGTTTAATTTCTTTAGAGCAGCTGCAATCTGATGCAACAGACTGCAACCGCGGGTTTATATCGGATGAGCATTGTTAAATAAGAATAAGTTTTATAATTTATAGTGACACAGACCCGTGAGAGTCGGTTTTAATGTATAAAGCAGCCAAACGTCCAGAGAACTGAAATAAACGACATGTAAACACGGGATTTACTCTGATATTATAATACAACCTTCTTACATGACAACGTTCGAGTTGTACCCGAGCTTCGTGTGCGTTGCAGTGACGTCCGCGTTACCGTTCTGAAGACTAAACGCTCTAAATGTTCTCTTAATGTTCTCTAAATGAGCGAATAACAGAACGTTCTCTGCCCTTCCACATCAAAGCGACAGCGGCACCGACAATAGCTAACGAACTTCCCCGAGAGGGACATGACTCCAAACCGAAACGCGATTGGTTGCGGTGAAATGAACGCGTCCCGTGATTGGCGCGTTGCAGCCTGTGCCCACACTTAAGCAGCAACACGCTTGCCCGATCGTATCCGTTTCTGATTGGCTAAGAGGAATCCTGCGCTGTTTAAACGTTCAGACAGCGGCATCATCATAATAATAATAATAATAATAATAATAATAATAATAATAAAGAGGGCGGCACGGTGGCTTAGTGGTTTAGCACGTTCGCCTCTCAGCACTAGGGATTCCCGGTTCGAATCCCCATCTGGGTGGAGTTTCCATGTTCCCTCCGTGTCCGCGTGGGTTTCCTCCGGGTTCTCCGGTTTCCTCCCACAGTCCAAAATCATAGATCAAGTCAATTGAGTTCTCCAAATTGCCCCATATAGAGTGTGTGTCTGTCTGTGTGAGTGAGTGTGTGCCCAGCGAGGTCCTGGGTGTATCTGCCCAGCGCCCGAAACACCCTCCCCCGGATGGGCATGGGGAACCCCCCCCCCCGCGACCCCAACATAGGACAAAGCGGAAGATAATGAATGAATAACTATAAAATTTTATTAAAATATCTTTTCGGTCAGCTGTTTTGCAGTGCAGTGTATTTTCAACATGTTTGCGTTCATAAAACACCGAGAAATAGTGTAGTGAAAGGCGCTTGTTAACGTCATAAATGTGTCGTTTGATTGATTATTGGTGTGACTATTGTTTATATTTATTATTTAGAAACAAATCAGAATAGCGTTGTTTGCTTTGGAATCTAGAACACGTTTGTGGAATACAAAAACACTCCACTAGAGGGTGCTAAAGATCCATCCTATTGAGCTGTGTTCGTTGTCTATCGGTTGGCTGTTATCCGACGATTATTTTTCATTCATTCATTATCTCCCGCTTTATCCTCTATTAGGGTCGCGGTGGGGTTCCCCATGCCCATCCAGGGGAGAACGTCTCGGGCGCTGGGCAGATAGACCCAGGACAGGGCGCCAATCCATCGCTGGGCACACACTCACTCACACAGACACACTCTATATGGGGCAATTTGGAGAACTCAATTGACTTGATCCATGTTTTTGGACTGTGGGAGGAAACCGGAGAACCCGGAGGAAACCCACGCAGACACGGGGAGAACATGGAAACTCCACCCAGATGGGGATTCGAACCGGGAATCCCTAGCGCTGAGAGGCGAACGTGCTAAACCACCAAGCCACCGTGCCGCTCCGGCGATTATTTATTTATTTATTTATTTATTTTTATTTTACAGTTTATTTGTGTATTGCTGTTTTTGCAATTGTCTCAAAGCAGCTTTTTTTTTTTTTTGGATTTTCTTTTTTTTTTGCATTACTTTTATTTAAAGGAGCTGTTTTGCATTCATTCATGGAAAAAAACAATCCAAACTCTGTTCTCTTTTCATTTCATTCTGTTTTAGGGGTGAAGCTCTATCTATTGTTTTATTCAAACAGTTGACTAAAAGAATAAATAACAATTAACAAATAACAATTTATCTCGTGTATCCAATACAGTCCTTATTCAATAATACATTATCTTGGCATACAGGAGGACATATTGTGATGAAACACAGGACACATTTAAATCCATGACCCTGATATTAGATTTAAGGGACAAACCTCTTAATAAGTCCATTTAAATTATGGAAGGTGTTTAATTTTAACCCCTTACATCTTAGTCCAAAGCGGCACGGTGGCTTAGTGGTTAAGCATGTTCTCCTCTCAGCGCTAGGGATTCCCGGTTCGAATCCCAATCTGGGTGGTTTTCATGTTCTCCCCATGTCCGCATGGGTTTCCTCCGGGTTCTCCGGTTTCCTCCCACAGTCCAAAAACATGGATCAAGTCTATTGAATTCCACAAATTGCCCCATACAGAGTGTGTGTTTGTGTGCATGTCTGTGTGAGTGAGTGTGTGCCCAGCGATAGATTGCCCCCCTGTCCATCATCATCAATGAAAGTCAAATTGGACACGTAATCGTAATCATGGGACATCTTGGCTGTTCTAGGAGGAAATGAAACAAACATGTAATCAATGTCAGTTCTAAGCTTACTGTTGCTGTTCAAAGGCATTATGGTTGCATTGATTGTAGGTTGTTAATTTTTGTCTAACATCCGTTTTTGAACTCGCACGGTCTCTGTGTCTGTGTTTGAGCCTCCCACACATCCACATTCCATGAACCCATAAACAACAGTCGACATCAACCTCCCCACGATGTTTCCCAACTAAATAAACAGCAACAGTTCCTTGTTTAATAATCAATACAGAAATTACTAACCAGGGATTTATTTTTTGCCACAACACTGTATTCAAAGAGAAGGGCAGCAGTATTTTTTAATAAATTGATTTTTGTTTACATCATTTTTTGTGTTAACACACAATATAGACAAATGTACTGGAGTACACTTTATAATCACATGTTACATTAAATCCAATTGCCACAGATGTATAAATTATAACATCTAGCCATTCATACAATCCAATTGCATACGTCTCAATTCAACATGCAATTGTACGCTTGGAACAGTTTGGGGAAGGCTGAGTGCACGAAGCAAACTTCGAATCAATATCATAAAAGCTCCTGTAGATTTAATATGTAGCTGTGGCAGCACTTTTTTCTGTTTTTAATCAGACATGTGTAACAATTAACGTTGTTAATGTAATAATTAGGGCGGCACGGTGGCTTAGTGGCTAGCATGTTCGCCTCTCAGTGTTAGGGATTCCTGGTTCGAATCCCAATCTGGGTGGAGTTTCCATGTTCTCCCCGTGTCAACACATTTACACATGTCATAACATTTACCAAACAAAGTAATAAACTATTTACAGGTTTCATTAATCATTATTTCTGCTGCTCATCCCAATTCTGTTCTTCCATTCTTCACTATTCTTGGTAACTCTTATTTTAATGAATTGTTATTCAAACCCCTCAAGGAGTTTGTCAGTGCATTCTTTTTTAAAACCACAAGGAATTCACTTTCTCTCTCTGAGCATTATCATGTTTATTTTACACTAATGCAGAGGGTAATGGAGGATTTGTTTACATAATAGAGGCTGCAGCTCAGTAATTACAGCCCTGTGCATCCGTCTAATTCTGCAATGCAATGATTCAAAATGTATCTGATCCTCTCTGCTTCACAATAGGTAACCTTAAAAATGTTTTTCTTTTCAATCAATGCACCAAGTTGTTTTTAATTAACGCACCATTACCTTTTTTTTCCCCTTTTATGATCTGTTATCATCTCCCACCAACAATTAGCACATCCCAAAACTTTTTTATAATGACCTTACCCAAGGTCAGACAGCTTAATCCTTTTGTTGTACTTTCATTTTCATATTACCTCAATGAAGATAGTTTACAGTAACCGATCTGAAACTTTAGAGAATAAAACACAGAAGCAGAACATTATAACATACTTGGATGAGCCAAGTCTTCTAACAAGTTTGGACAAGTAACATAACACATTCAGGAGAGGTGCACACCTTAATCAGGATTCCCACAGGACCTCCACAAAGCAGGTGTTTTTTGGGTTATGTAAAGCCCTGCAGTGTGTGTTGTGCGGTTATAAATGAATCAGATGCAGAAGTGCGGCCGGAATGTTTAAACACAAAAGACTGGAACTTGAATGCTTTAAATTGCCCCATATAGAGTGTGTTTGTCTATGTGAATAAGTGTGCCCAGCAATAATTTGGCACCCTGTCCTGGGTGTGTCTGTCCAGCGCCTGAAACTTTTATCCCTGGATGAAAAGCCTCCTAAAATGATTCTGTTATTGGACAATTAAAGTTAATTATTTAGATTTATTTTCATTTGTGGGATGGAAATGACATCATCAGTATTCAGTTAGCATTGTGTGAAGTACCGGATGAGTGGTGGTCTGCATAAACCCCTCAGTATGTTTCCTTTATTTTGCTGTTTTAGTTTCTTTTGCTTCCACTTTATAATTGATGACATCGACAGTTTCCTCTCCTCACATGGTAGTTTTAGCAACCTTTATAATTATGTACAGACTAAATTTACAGATGTCCAGACACTTTAGGGAACAGAAAGATTTTATTTTGAGTCAGTCTCATGTGCATTGGTAGGAACCTGAGAATTTTGATCAATTTTGAAACGAGTCGCATTACACATCTTGTTGTGATAGTGATATAAATAGATTCTGTCTTATTATGGTCTTATTATGTCCCGTGAGTATTCTAAACTAATTTTCTGACTTTACAAGATAAAGATAAGAGAAATAGGAAATAATTAGACCTGCTGTAATAGTTCAACAAATTGTAGTTGTTTGTGATTTACAAACAAATATTACACAATTATTTAAACATAAAAATGTCAATTGTATGAAATTTATAAATAAGTTCTTAACATTGGTGAAAAGTACTCCACTTAAGCTTTTTTTTTTGAAATATTGGTTTTGTCTGTTGAATAAACTTGAGCCAGAAAAGGTTTTTAATGTTTGTAATAAGAAATGTAATTGTTTGTTAAAAATAAGAGAATAGGCGGCACGGTGGCTTAGTGGTCAGCACGTTCTCCTCTCAGCGCTAGGGATTCCCGGTTCGAATCCCCATCTGGGTGGAGTTTCCATGTTCTCCCCGTGTCTGCGTGGGTTTTCTCCGGGTTCTCCGGTTTCCTCCCACAGTCCAAAAACATGGATCAAGTCAATCGAGTTCTCCAAATTGCCCCATATAGAGTGTGTTTGTGTGAGTGAGTGTGTGCCCAGCGATGGATTGGCGCCCTGTCCTGGGTGTATCAGCCCAGCGCCCGAGACGTTCTCCCCTGGACGGGCATGGGGAACCCCACAACGACCCTAATAGAGGATAAAGCAGGAGATAATGAATGAATGAAAAATATAAGAGAATATAAAATCTGATGCCGACAGCAGTAACACAGTAATTAAACGTTTATAATACATTATTGTGGAAGGTTTCACAAGTAACAATGGAACTGTAATCAATCAGTTTTGTCATAATGATTTATGACATGTAATAGAATCTGAGACATGAGTAGTTTCTTGTTTTCACTTTGCTGTGATCTGCTTTTAGCCAATGACCGAAAACAAAATCTTGAAACAAGCTTTTTGTTGTCTTCTACAAAGGGATGTACTGTATGTAGGAACATGTTCTGGTGGTCTGTGAATAAATTTCCTGGCACAGCATGGGTCTACCCCTCCGCACAATGAATCGAAGTGATCAGACCTGTTCCTGAGTTAAGTGTTAAAGAGGATCTGTGGGAAATCTTTTATGATTACAAAGTCAGAACTGACATTCTAATGTGAAAGCTTAGATGACTCACGTGGATATCTGCAGGGCTCTGTTTCTGTTTTGCTTTTTGTTTTTATTGGCTGCAGCATTTAACTTCTTTAACTGAACGTTGGAACTTGATGACCTGTCGTTTTTATTCATTGGTTATAAACTAACTGAACTTTAAATTTGCAACTGGACGACGTTGTTTGTATCTTTTAACACAATGCTGGAGAAATATGTATTATTCAAATCAAGATTTTGTATGCAAAGCTGATGAACTGCATTAATAATAATGCTCTCTAAAGGAAGCATTACTACTTTCACTCTTCACAAAGTGAAAGTAATTTCAAAAGTGAACTTTTAAACAGTTGATTTTTATCCAAGCTCTATAATCAAAAGTGGTATGAGAAAGGATGGGAGGCATCTTTTCATTTCCGTCTTTTATAGTCCTTTCCTTTAAAGGACTAAACATTACGTGGGCTGAACCAACAGAAATAGACACTCTTTTCTTCTGTATCCATTCAATGAGCTCTTTGTGATCAGTGTACAGAGTGAGATTTTTAATGCGCATACGTACAGTGATCATATACGTATATTGGAAAAACCTTGCCGTCAGGCACCTTCAAAAGTTCAAATTTGAAGCAACCTTTAAAATATATATTGTGTGCATGACGTGTGCTTAACGCTATGTACACAGTACAGATGCGTTGCTTTGATCCTTTTAGCTCCACATCAGTTTCAGTTTTTGAATAAAACCTCTCATTTAGGCTCAGTTCTGAAAAAAATGTTGGTTGATAGATTGGTTAATCTACTGGTTGATAAATATATTAAATTGCTGGCTCTTTCTGCTTAACATGAGACCCCAGACGTTCCCCAAATTTTCATCAGAGACAGTAATTATACACCTGAACATTTTATTTATACCAAATGTAAAGATGATACACCATACACCAAACCATATAACTAAAAGGTTTATACATGCTAAAATATAAAAAAAATATTGTTAAAGTCTTAAACAACATTTTACAAGACTGAAAAATACTTGCCGAGTCCGTATATAGTTTTAGGAAGATGTTTATGAATGCTCATTAGAAAGCATAGTTTTTAGTAAGTAACCTACTAAGTGCAATATACAGTATATATATCAGAGTGCCGTATAATAAAAGGTTATCTCATCTCAAGCACATTAGCAGGCAAGCGATCACAGTTACATTTTTGACAAATAAATGTGGGACATGGATTTTTACAAACATTACAAACATGACCTTTACATAATGCTAAATAAAAGAAGCTGCATTCAGATTTTCCACTTGAGATGCACGGTAGTGACTGCAGCTCATGTCAGCAGGTTCAGTTCCAAAAGCAAGCTCACAGTTACTAATTACAAGGTATGTGGCAGAACTGTTTCCAAGCATAATACATTGTCTATGTCGCATTTAATGACTCCACAGGCACATTAAAACTACGAAGGCAGCCAAAGCCAGGGGGCCCTGACTGTTTTGTACAATGGCTTGCACAAAACGTTGGCCTAATGACCAGCAGTTTAAGGATTCAAGCAGTGGTTCTACCATTCTGCCCATTCTACCTTATTTGAATTGTATTTTTTATTTATTTAACACATTATTCACAGAAAACAAACTATGTACTACATGCAAAACCTTAAAGGTACAAATGTATAAAAAGGCACATATGACAGTTAGTGCATTTGCATGAGGAGTACATTAATTTTTTTTTTTTTTATTTTTTTATTCATTTTTCACAGGATTATATTATATATATATTATATATATATATATATATATATATATATATATATATATATATATATATATTAGGATTTATATATATATATTAGGATTTATATATATACATACATATATATATATATATATATATATATATATATATATATAAAATATATATTATTGTTTTTTTTATATATATAATTTTTTTTTTTTTTTTTTTGATTTTTTATTCATTTTTCACAGGATTATATATATATATATATATATATATATAATATATATATTATATATACATATATTAGGATTTATATATATATTAGGATTTATATATATATATATACTATATATATATATATATATATATATATATATATATATATATATATATATATATATATACAGTATATATATATTGTTTGAAGTTTTGCTTATTTAATCCAAAACATACTTCAAAGGATCTGTGAATAAGGAAAGTCTTGCTTGCTGTCAGCAAACTCGTCCCATTGTCTTAATTGTCACATATCATTCTTAATCAGGACAGGCCTCCATCGTGCCAAAAAACTGTAAAGATCACTATAAAGATCGATCATTAAAACTACTGGATGAATACCTGGGAGGATTTGCATTCATAAATTGCTTCCACAACACAGAACTATGGAAAATATACCAAGAGGCCTGAATAATTGTTTGATTAAAACTCTTGAAATCTTAATGAAAGAGCACAAGACCTTCTCTCACCAAGAATTCACAATTTGTACTGGTGAGCTTCCTTTTTTTTCTTCTTTTTTGCTACAACAGAGTCTGGCTGACCCTCATGTGTCAGAATTTAATTGTATTGGGTCAGGAAATTTGATGTTATGTTATGTTGAATCTATATTTCAATGCTTTACGGTGTTTTTTTTTGTGTGTGCTGGATTAGTAGATATCAGGTGTCGGGTCCATCCACTTCATTTTGAGGTCAAAACTGACCAGAAAATAGATCACTGGGTAGATGCAGCAGTGAAACGTAGCCAGCACGGTAGCTATTGGCAAGCTGTATGTGAAAACATCGGGATTATCTTTTCTGGTACGCTGGAAAAGATGCAGCAAAAGCAGGGGAGTCCAGCAGATGAAGTAAGTAACTTTTATCCAACACAAAATCTTCTGCTTTAACATTCCCTTAATGTTTCTTTGCCTGTTTGTCGAGCAGCAACAGGTGATGCCTATCATAAACAAAGGAATCAAAATGCCAAGGAAAAACCTGAAAGCAAGCACGATGGTCAACTTTGTCTTTCCCTCCTCAGTCATTAATTTCTTATCCAGATCGTAGTCATCCATGCACACCATCCGATTGTTTTTCTGACGAAGCTCCCGTGAGTATAAAGTTGGGATGCACAGAATAGCTGCTAAAGTCCAGGAGCTTAGGACCATGACTAATGGACCATTTGAATTTTTAAAGCATTGAATTAACTGGAATGCACTGCTGATGCTCCACAGAGTCAGAATGATCCCCGTGGAGAACAAACTGGCATAGAAGAAATAGGATGAAAGCTTGCACGTGATGCTTCCGCTTTGCCAATCGAAGGTGTTCCACACGTAGACAAACTGCAACGTCAGGAATGCTGCGGTGGTCAAATGTGTTATAGCCAGACCCAGCACCCACACGCAGGGGTCCGGTTGGGACAGCTTGCGATACGCACAACTGCCAGCAATGATGACCAAGAGGTTGAGAACCAAGCCAAGAGTGCAGGAGATGGAGTATCCAAAAAGGTAGACATTCCTGATGAGGTCTATGTTTGTAATGTTACTCAATCCCTCAGAGGGTGTTGATAGGGTAGTGTATAGTGTAGTAGAGTATTTTTGATCAATGAAAGTCAAATTGGACACGTAATCGTAATCATTGGACATCTTGGCTGTTCTAGGAGGAAATGAAACAAACATGTAATCAATCTCAGTTATAAGCTTACTTGCTGTTCAAAGGCATTATGGTTGCATTGATTGTAGGTTGTTAATTTTTGGCTAAGGTCCGTTTTTGAACTCACAAAGTCTCTGTGTCTGTGTTTGAGCCTCCAACACATCCACATTCCATGATGAAACACAGGACACATTTAAATCCATGACCCTGATATTAGATTTAAGGGACAAACCTCTTAATAAGTCCATTTAAATTATGGAAGGTGTTTAATTTTAACCCCTTACATCTTAGTCCAAAGCGGCACGGTGGCTTAGTGGTTAAGCATGTTCTCCTCTCAGCACTAGGGATTCCTGGTTCGAATCCCAATCTGGGTGGAGTTTCCATGTTCTCCCCATGTCCGCGTGGGTTTCCTCCGGGTTCTCCGGTTTCCTCCCACAGTCCAAAAACATGTATCAAGTCTATTGAATTCTACAAATTGCCCCATACAGAGTGTGTGTTTGTGTGCATGTCTGTGTGAGTGAGTGTGTGCCCAGCGATAGATTGCCCCCCTGTCCATCATCATCAATGAAAGTCAAATTGGACACGTAATCGTAATCATGGGACATCTTGGCTGTTCTAGGAGGAAATGAAACAAACATGTAATCAATCTCAGTTATAAGCTTACTGTTGCTGTTTAAAGGCATTATGGTTGCATTGATTGTAGGTTGTTAATTTTTGTCTAACATCCGTTTTTGAACTCGCAAAGTCTCTGTGTCTGTGTTTGAGCCTCCCACACATCCACATTCCATGAACCCATAAACAACAGTCAACATCAACCTCCCCACGATGTTTCCCAACTAAATAAACAGCAACAGTTCCTTGTTTAATAATCAATACAGAAATTACTAACCAGGGATTCATTTTTTTGCAACAACACTGTATTCAAAGAGAAGGGCAGCAGTATTTTTTAATAAATTCATTCATTCATTCAATATCTCCCGCTTTATCCTCTATTTGGGCCGCGGTGGGGTTCCCCATGCCCATCCAGGGGAGAACGTCTCGGGCGCTGGGTAGATACACCCAGGACAGGGCGCCAATCCATCGCTGGGCACACACTCACTCACACAGACACACTCTATATGGGGCAATTTAGAGAACTCAATTGACTTGATCCATGTTTTTGGACTGTGGGATGAAACCGGAGAACCCGGAGGAAACCCACGCAGACACGGGGAGAACATGCAAACTCCACCCAGATGGGAATTCGAACCGGGAATCCCTAGCGATGAGAGGCGAACGTGCTAAACCACTAAGCCGTGCCGCCCATTTTTTTAGTAAAATGATTCAGATTTTTTTTTTGTTTACATCATTTTTTGTGTTAACACACAATATAGACAAATGTACTGGAGTACACTTTATAATCACTGGATTTACATGTTACATTAAATCCAATTTCCACAGATGTATAAATTATAACATCTAGCCATTCATACAATCCAATTGCATACGTCTCAATTCAACATGCAATTGTACGCTTGGAACTAGGGGTGAGCTGCAATATTCGCTGATTCGACGATTCGATTCGGAGAACCGTAGTCGACTATGAACCTCATAGTCGAATGTACCATTTTGACCACATGGGGTGCGCATGGCTGCTGCTAAGCATTAGTTTTTACATGAAATGTCTTTGTTTTCGTTATATATATAGCCTTTTGTCAAATAAAATCATCCTAATTTTTAGGTTTTTAGGGTTTTTTTTAGGTTTTTCCTTTGAAGTGGAAAAAAGTCCAGAACGGGGATCTCATTTACGGTGCTCTAGAAAAACAAGTAAAATATAAAAAAAAATATTTTTTAAAAACCACGCTTATAGCGCCATCTTGTGGTGAAATTTTAACTGATTCGACTATCAATCGACTATAGGGAAAATCTGACGAATCAGATTCGACTATGAAAATTCTTTGTTGAATACAGCCCTACTTGGAACAGTTTGGGGAAGGCTGAGTGCAATATCGAATCAATATCATAAAAGCTCCTGTAGATTTAATATGTAGCTGTGGCAGCACTTTTTTCTGTTTTTAATCAGACATGTGTAACAATTAACGTTGTTAATGTAATAATTAGGGCGGCACGGTGGCTTAGTGGTTTAGCATGTTCGCCTCTCAGCACTAGGGATTCCCGGTTCGAATCCCCATCTGGGTGGAGTTTCCATGTTCTCCCCGTGTCCGCGTGGGTTTCCTCCGGGTTCTCCGGTTTCCTCCCACAGTCCAAAAACATGGATCAAGTTAATTGAGTTCTCCAAATTGCCCCATATAGAGTGTGTCTGTGTGAGTGAGTGTGTGCCCAGCGATGGATTGGCACCCTGTCCTGGGTCTATCTGCCCAGTGTGCGAGATGTTCTCCCCTGGATGGGCATGGGGAACCCCACCACCCATAATGGAGGATAAAGCGGGAGATAATGAATGAATATATTAATGTAATAATTAACAACTTTAAGAACTAAATATTTCAATTTAACTGCCTGCTTTTTTTTTTTTTAAAGAATGAACTACACTCTCCATTTCCCCTCCCCCGCACAATTATGTTTTCTGTATGTGTATTTTGTAGCAAATAGTTTTTCTACAATTTCGTAAACCTGCCCCACAGGTTCACCGTGTAGTAATTATAACATCATTTTTATTGTTCTCAATGTACAAATTACGTCTCCTTACAGCATTGGGTTTTTTTTTCTGAATCTGTTTTAGACTGGTTTTAATGACTGATAAAAAGATTATTCTTATAATTCGGTTTGCTTTTACACACGAACACACGACCAACCCCCCCCCCCCCCCTCCCCCCAAAGTATTGCAACAAATGAAGCCAATAAGCTTCTGCTCGACACTGAAGAGTTTACATTGGGTTAGAGATTAAATGATAAATACTTTCTAAATAAATACCAGTTTCCCTGGTATGTTAATCTAGATAGGATTATCAACGTAGAACAAAAGCACAGTTTGTGTCAATCAAACTACAGGTGAATTAAAAAGTCCTGCTACAGAAACTCTGACATACTGTAATCTAATTGTTTTCTTACTTCCAAGTCATTACATCTTGGTTACACGACATGGTTCTACAGTTTTCAATGTGAGGGTAAAACCTTAACACAGGAATGTTTTAATAACGTCAGAACCAAATGTGGCTTTACGATACATAACAGAGGATTTGTGCGGATCATGCACTGAAGAACTTTCACATTAAGTCACACACACTGAATAAAGAGCTCTGCACAAAGAGTCACATGAGATTGATGTGTCTATAAATTTCACAGTGCTGTAACTCCTGAGGATCTTCATGAACAACTAACTTCTCTTTACACAATGATGTGTAAATCAAAGTCAATATATAGTTTAAGAATAATCCCAAAAAAGAAACAAAAAAAAAGTACAGTAAATATTTAAATGTATTCAAACAAAGCCTACTTTTACTAAACACATATGCACATATGAAGAAATCAGTGACGTTCTCACCTCAGATAAGTTTATAAAGAACACTGATTCTGTGGCTCAGCTGAGTTACTGCGACGTTTAATTCCAGTTTTAGACTTTCCAACTGCACTGTGGCAAATTAGAAAGCATTACATCCCTCCCCACTCATGTGACCCCTCCCCTTTGCTTCTTACATTTCTTTCCCAGATGTTGTCTTGCTGTAGTTTGCCAATACAAGTCTGTCTTTTATACTTTCTTTCTGACAATCCAGCAGAATAGCCTGTAACTAAATAATGACCAAATGCAGCTGTTTTAGTTTCACTTTCAAACTCGCATATGGAAGAAGGCTAGTTGAGAGAGTTTTAAGGCCGTAGGCAATGCATGTTCACGTCCGCAAAACAAAACTCCTCTGGTCAGATTTCATTTACAGCTTCAGACTTGCAGTTAAATTTTTTCCTTGACATTATCAAGTTACTGATACGGGGAACTGCTATTCTAAAATTTACACAGATACCTGAAAAGAAAACCTAGGGCTGCTATACCAAGTTTTACATTATTGTTCTATCTTCTTATATAACCTGACAATGATGGGGGGGATATTTGTTAGTCCCAGTGTAAAAAAACTGTGTCCTGGTCTTTGTTCAGTGTCAAGGACACATCAGATGCTTCCTTTCTTGTATTCCGTTGTTAAGTTTTCCATGCATATATGACGTATATAGAGCGCAAAAAGGTGAAAATACTATTGTTATGGAAAGAAAGTACATTTCCACATTGTATATTCTTTGCACGGACCCATTTAACTGCTTCCCTCAGCCAATGCCAAAAGCTTTTGAAGCACTTTCAATTTCAATTTTAATTTTATGCTTCCAACTTACATAAGACCCTTTTCTGTTCCAGAATGAGATTCTTAAAAACATGGTTGGATACGTTTGGTGTAAAATATCTTGACTTACTGGCACAAAGCCAAATTTAGGAATAAATAAGAAAAGAAACTTTAGTCCAGAATTTACAATACGAATTTAGTGTCTAATCTTACAAATGTTTTGGTCTTACAAAATCTTGTAGAAAGTGCAGATAGAACAAAAGCATGGTTTGTATCAGACCATTCAAGCTGCAGGCAAATCAAGACTGCAACAAAATGTCTGACATACTGTAATATTATTGTGTTATTTCCATGTCACTGCATCTTCAAAGGGCGGCACGGTGGCTTAGTGGTCAGCACGTTCGCCTCTCAGCGCTAGGGATTCCCGGTTCGAATTCCCATCTGGGTGGAGTTTCCTTGTTCTCCCCGTGTCCGCGTGGGTGTCCTCCGGGTTCTCCGGTTTCCTCCCACAGTCCAAAAACATGGATCAAGTCAACTGAGTTCTCCAAATTGCCCCATAAAGAGTGTGTCTGTGTGAGTGAGTGTGTGCCCAGTGATAGATTGGTGCCCTGTCCTGGGTGTATCTGCCCAGCGCCCGAAACGTTCTCCCCTGGATGGGTATGGGGAACCCCCCCGCGAACCTAATATAGGATAAAGCGGAAGATAATAGATGGATGGATGGATCTTTAAAATTTCTCTGCAGCTTTCAGTGTGAGGTAAATAACAAGCAGCTCGTCACTATGATCTATGGCGATGTGAGGTGTGGGGAATATTCTTAGCACATAACCCAAACTTGTGTTAGTTCACCAATACAGCCCTTAGTTCGTTAGTTCTCCAAAACAGCCCTTGATGATGCCATTTGGTGATGTCTCGGTTGGAGCATCATCTCCAACCAATAATACAAGTGATGGAATGTGTATACCTTGTGACCGAGGTGAGTGCTAACCGACTGTGTACACACCTGCACAGCCACTAACAAGCTGGGGTTACATGCTTATAATGGAACCCAAGACTTGACAGAATAGTCAATACTGAATACTGTATGGATCCTGACAAGGCGGTCCTGCAGGACGCCCCCTAATGGACTCACATATAGTTTTCTAGTTGTTAGTTTTTCCATTTGTTTAGTATCTGGACATGGCTGTTCTACACTGTTGTTGCTGCCCGGCCGCTCAAGGAGGATGAGTCCCCCATTGAGTCTTGGTCCTCCCAAGGTTTCTTCCTTAAATAACAACATAAAAGCCACTGTCGCTTCGGCTTGCTCTTTGGGGGTTTAAAGGCTTTTCATTCTGTAAAGCTGCTTTGTGACAATGTACTGTTGTAAAAAGCGCTATATAAATAAATTACTTGACTTGACTTACTTGAATAGAAAGCCCCATCGCAAAAGAACACCGAGGACCAGACTGAGACTTTAAACAAGTGAGGTGACATGCACCTTACCGCAGCCCAATTCAACACTATGTGCTCTCAGTCCGGATAAGGAAGGTAAAGTTTAGCTCTATTGAACCCTTGCAGGTCGAGCAAGGCCACGGCTTATTGCCTCAGCAGTCACACCCCTCTCTCATGCAAGATTGAAGAAACAACAGACTAACCCCTCCCAAACACTAACTCCCAAACACTGGATAAATAAAGAGCCCTGCACAAAGAAAACAGGACCCCATAAGAGTGAGAGCTGTTACATCTGCAAAAGGAATGGGGGGGAGCAGCTTCGGATGACATCATCACAACTCCTTTTATGTAACCTTCAGATGTCCACATACATTTGTCCATGTAGTAAACATTTGCACTTAAATTTGTATAGTTAATGAATACATTTCGAATGAGATTAATCTCATACACATACAGGTTTGTTGATTTGAATAAGGATCACTCTGTATCTGTATGTGCGTATTAATAATTTTGGAAGCACATGTGCAGGTAAACAAAACAAATATTATGAGAAGATTAACACATAATGAACTATATCAGCTACTCAACTAGATGGAAGGCTAAATGTTGCGTTTTAGTTTCTCTGATCGTCGTGAGATAAAGTAATCGTTACCAGGTGTCTGTCTGTCTGTCTGTCTGTCTGTCTGTCTCCTCTTTATTTGCAGATTGGACAACGTCTCTGTTGCAGGTCTCCTGTTGAAATCGCCGTTTCTGACGTCACCACGGCTCGCTGTGGAAAACCTTTCCTTATTGTTTCAGATCATTTTATTTTGAAACATATTAATTTCTGCTAAAAATGTTCCAAGTGATTATAAGTTACAGCAACCCAAACGGTGTCTATCATTTATCCATCCAGGGAAATAAACAAGCATTCATAGCACCACCTATCGGTTGAGCAAGGAACTCGATCTGTGCCACGCAGACATATATACTCAAATAGTGCTTCTCAAATAGTGGGGCGCGCCCCCCTGGGGCGGCGAAGTGTGGTGCATGGGGGGGGGGGGGGGGGGCATAACAAGAAATCACAGAGCAAGTGATATTAAGTGAACTGAACAAATTCGTTTCTGTTACAAACTAAAAAACAAAGTTAATAAAATGATTCTTTGTTCTGAGTTGATCTATACTTCTTTCTTTTTTGTTTTCTTTATTGTAAATAAGGAGACATTGTTATTAAAGAGCTGTATTTATAACAAATTTATAGACAAATCATACTACAGGGGGCGTGTAAAAATACTTTTTCACCCCATTTTTGATAAATTTAGGGGATAAATCACGTGTGGGGGTCGCAAAATGTTTTCTTCTTCCTAGGGGGGCTTAACAGAAAATAATTGAGAATCACTGATACACACACACACACACACACACACACACACACACACACACACACACACACACACACACTCTTAACTAACCAGTATGTACACTATATACAAAGTTTAACTTTTGCAAATGAACATGAGATTTCGGTAATTTATTACATTTAAATTTCTGAAAATATATTTTTATTATCTCATCTCGGAAATTACACCATTTATTTTAGTTTTTTGACATCTTTGTGCAAAATCTGATTTTAAGATGTCATGGTTGAGTATTACAGATTAGAGTCTGTGATTCAAACACAAGTGTCGTTCAGATGTTTGTCATTTTTTTGTAACTGACTTTGATTTCCTGTTTGAGCAGATGGTCCATGTGTCCATGTGCTTTAAATCTGATAAGCTTGTATAACATATGGTATGTGAACACAGACTACAACATTACATTTCAATCTGGAAGCATATGCTTTAGTATAGAGGGCAGTGAAGTTTCAAAGTTAATTTTGGAATGTTTCACTTGAACTTTTTGGACAGTCTGAAACTGGAACAGCAGGTTTAATTATTTCCTTATCAACTGCTCTTTATTAAATAGCTTTCCAATGAAGGGACATTCAGCATTATTAAGAACTTTAACACACTTGTTCTGCAGGGTTGGGCAATTATACATGAGGATTTATCTGTGTATTTTGCTGATACTACAGTGTAGCTTGGACTCTTCTCATTGTGAGCAGAATGATTAAATGTAACATAACAGAACATTAGATTGTATAAAGGTGGGGGTTTAGTGATATGTCACAATAGTGCAAATTTATCTATTTATATCTACCTTGTATTTACTTATTCTCTGATTTATTTTGTGGAAGTTTGAGGATTTTTTAGCCCCTTCCCCTTCACATGAACTTCTTTATCCCTTAGTGTGGGATGGTTTTAACATAAATGTGCAGGCAGAGGAGGGGTGGATCAGCAGAGTGTGAAGGGATTGGATTTGGGTTGGTAAGAAGATTCACGCCCACCGTTTGGAATAGTTTAGTTTAAAGTATTTCCACATGGCCAAAATTTCTGAGCAAAATAAGTTAAAGGAACAAGTATTCAACTCAAAGGCCCTAAACCAATACTTCAAGATCGGCAGGCTGTATCCATGTCCAAATAGCATGTATATTCATGCAAATAGCATGCAAATAGAAAAATATTCGCCATGCTTTGATTAAAATGTACTTATTTAACGTACTTAAAAACGTATTCTGTATATCTTGTGCCACCTGCTGGCCAAATTTGGAATGGCCGCATCATCTTTTTTTTAATTGATTTGTTCAATTTTAATGAATCAAACATCCGATTTGACAGAAAACGCCTCCCGCTCTCCCCTTTAATCTCCACACTTTGTATTTTTTAGTTTTACTTTTTAAACATGTTTAGTGATGGGTGGCACGGTGGCTTAGTGGTTAGCACGTTCGCCTCTCAGCGCTGGAGATTCCTGGTTTGAATCCCCAACTGGGTGGAGTTTTCATGTTCTCCCCGTGTCTGCGTGGGTTTCCTCCTGGTTCTCCGGTTTCCACCCACAGTCCAAAAACATGGATCAAGTCAATGAAGTTCTCCAATTTGCCCCATATAGAGTGTGTTTGTGTGAGTGAGTGCCCAGCGATAGATTCGTGCCCTGTCCTGGGTGAATATGCCCAGCGTCCGAAACGTTCTCCCCTGGATGGGCAGTGGAAACCCCTCCCGCGACCCTATTATGTCTGACTACATAAATACAATACAATACAATACAATACATACATACATACATACATACATACATACATACAATCATATGTACATACACACGTACATACATACATACATACAATAATACAATCATACATACATACAATCATAAAATCATACATACATACAATTATACAATCATACATACATACATACATACATACATACATACATACATACAATCATATGTACATACACACACACATACATACATACATACAATAATACAATCATACATACATACAATCATACATACATACATACAATAATACAATCATACATACATACAATCATACATACATACATACAGTATATACATACAATCATACATACATACACACACACATACATACATACATACATACAATACAATTCATACATATCAATCATACATACATACCATACATACAATATACATACATACATATACATACATACACATATACCTATGTACACATACATACATACATACAATAATACAATACATACATACACCACATACATACATATACATACATACATAATACAATCATACATATACAATCATACAAGACATAATGGCACTGACCAAGACAAAAGAACTCATCCTTGACTTCCGACGGAACAGGCCGCCCTACACCCCTGTACATCAACGGTGAATGTTGTGGAGCAAGTGGAATCATTCAGATTTCTGGGAGTACACATCTCCGCAGATCTCTCCTGGACAGTCCAACACCTCTGCACTGGTCAAGAAGGCCCAGCAGCGGCTTCACTTCCTGAGGGTGCTCAGGAAAGAGCAACTACACACAAGCCTGCTGGTGACCTTCTACCGTTCCACCATTGAAAGCCTGCTGACATATGCCGTGTCATGTGGGACATCCAGCTGCACAGAGGCTGACAGAAGAAGACTGCAGAGGAGTGACCAACACAGCCGAAAAAATCATTGGCTGCTCCCTACCTTCCATAACCTCCATCTACTTCCTGCTGTCTCAGCGCCAACAGCAACTGACAGGACAATACTGGTGACGTCTGTCTCAGCATCACCAACAACAATTCTGAAGGACAATTCACACCCGGATTCCACCTTTTTCAACCTGCTGCCTTCTGGCATACGGTCCAACGGGCCAAACAAACAGACTCAGGTCAGCTTCTTTCCCAAAGCCATTTCAATACTAAATGGGAAACTGCATTAATAATTGGCATATTCATGTTACACTAAGTTGTATTTGCACAGCACATTTTTTGCTCATGTTTTTTTCTATTGTTTTTTACTCACGCCGGATTCCACTTTTATATAATGCCCATGTACACTTTAAGGAGGAGCTTAAATCTCGTTATATGATGTATACTGTGTAACTGCGTTTTTATATAATGACAATAAGGGCTTTCTATTCTGTTCTATTTTATTCTACATGGGAATACATACATACATAATACATATCATACATACACTACATACATTTGCATAGCACATACAATCATACATACATAACAGTACACATTTTTTACAACATACTGCATTTGTACAATAATGCCATACATATCACTACATACAGGACATACATCTCATACATATGATACCATACATACATACATACATATAAGTCACATACATACAATACGTTCATACATACATACAAGGCATATATCATACATACAGTACATACATACATACATACATACATACAATCATACATACATACATACATACATACATACATACATACAATCATACATACATACCATACATACATACATACATACATATCATACATGCATACATACAATCATACATACATACAGTACATACATACATACATACATACATACAGTATATACATACATACATACATACATACATACATACATACATACATGTTGTTTGTATGTATGATACATGTTTGTATGTATGTATGTACGCATGTATGTTTGTATACATACATGCTTACATACATACATACATACATACATACATAACATACATGTACATCATACAATGTACAGGTACATACAGTACATACATACATACATACATACATACATACATACAACATACATACATACATACATACATACAGTAATATACAATACATACATACATACATACATACATACATACATACATACATACATACATGTACATACATACATACATACAATACATACATACATACAATCATACATGCATACATACAATCATACATACATACAGTACATACATACATACAGTACATACATACAATCATACATACAGTACATACATACAATCATACATACATACAATCATACCATCATACCATCATATATACATACATACATACATACAGTATATACATACATACAACATACATCATACATACATACATACATACATACATACATACATACAATCATACATACATACATACATACATACAATCATACATACATACATACATACATACATACATACATACATACATACATACATACAAACATCATACGTACATACAATCATACATACATACAATCATACATCATACATCATACATACATACAGTACATACAATACATACATACA